>LR737381.1:35595034-35639487 GCA_902655005.2 Marronus borbonicus | reverse complement strand
TATGTATATGTCTACAGGTTGTATTCATCGAATGTGAATGGAAAAGTAACAAGATGAGCAAAAGTAACCAGCTTTCGATTTTGCCCCGTACTTTTCACAAATCTCTCTTCGTTTGCTTGATTTTGGGCGCCCTCCCAGGTCTCTCGCTGCCTCGGATAACCGACGTTTACGCAAAGTTGTCGATGAACTATTATTAATTATTATATTTTGTTCTTTAACATTAAAGGATTTGCTTTCAGCACTCGTTTTCAGTTTATTTCTAGAAGGATTCAGCAAACTCTGAGAAGCCAGTTAAATACAGAGATCAATAGACATTATTCATTTTTTTTTTTATACACAACTAATTGTAAAAATACCAAGTTGGTATATTTACATACTTGCACACTTTCGTAGTCTTCTAGGTATCCACACGTTAATTTAAAGATTTGGTGTCACTCATTTTTCAATCAGCCTACTTTCTTAAATTTTCGTGACCAACCTTTTGAGGTAATATTTTTTTTGTCATATCCCTTTGGATGATGTGAAACGATAATTATTGCGAAACCTTGGCAAACAAACTGAAACACTTGACCAAAACCCTCTCGACAACATTTTACTATCATTGGTAGTACGTTTCGATAGCTAAGTTATAATATTCAGTGTTCAGTGCAAGTGTTGTGGTGAGGGAGGTAATGAAGTGTTTCGGTGTTCCAGTTCCTCAGTATTCGAGTACGTCATTTAAAGGCAGATGACTCTTACATAATCATCAAGTTTCTTTATTTTTAATTTCCTACTTTTGACAAACATTAAAAAAAATTCAAGAATTAGTTGAATGTTAATGAAATGAAAAGTCCATCGTAGTTGATCGTGATTAATTTTAAACAAAAGCTATCGGTAACAGATAATCGAAGAGACGCCAAGATAATCGTGGCTAACTAGCTCGAATTGTGTTCAAGAGACGACATAACCAAAAAATATAATGCTAAGATAGCTTAACTTCCTCATGGTATTGATGGAATAATTCACGGCAAACGCAACAAAAGGAGAGAAAAAAATTACACTAACATACGGACATGTTTCTGCCTACCCGGCGTCATCAGCGTGGTTTCGAGAGTAATTTTTTATCTCTACCTTCTACCGCTGTTGCCTCGCAGTTAATGCCACAACTTTCAAAACGACAAACTCACTATTTCAGTGCCAAAGAAGCGCATGCCTGCCGTTCAGGAAGCAGCGACATAGCACTAGAGGGCGCCAAGAAATGTGTTCTGTTTAAGAGAAGACATGTTTAGTTGAGCGATCATTTCAAAGTAATTTCCAGTATTAGTAATTTTAAAGTTCAATTTGAATTGAATCAATACGGGTTTTCTTACATGATGTAATCATCTTCAAGCTTTCGAGTTAGTTTAAGAATTACTTATTCCAATTTATTCCTTTAATCTGGCTAGTTGATGCTCCCTAAACAGACGCAAATTCCAAAATATAACATTACAGCAGAATTCAATCTGCTTAAATTCACCTTCTGACAGATCTACTGTCCTGTACCTGTATAAAAGAAAATTTTTGCATTTATTGTCATTCATGTCTGTGGCATTCTAAATAAAAATCACCATCAAGGTCAATCAAGCGATGAATTATCTAAAATACATTATACGTTCGACTATTTTTTATTTGCATTCTACTCGGTCGGGAAATTGCGGTTTTTGTCACTTCAACAGGCATTGTATTTCGCTACTTATTTATTTTTTCAGCATTTCTCATTGTTGAACGGCGAGCAAGATTGCAGCGTTGACTTTAGTATCTCGTTTTGTTTTATTTTTTGTACGTTTTCGTCTTACATTGTTACGTGTGAGAGTTAATGCGATGTAATTGTTTGTTTACTAATAACGTTCCTCGGCATACTCGTGATATCTGATAATGAATATCTTAAAAAGTGCTAGTCGGTAATTTTCTCCATTGTGCACCAAAGTGAAGTTATTGTGTTGCGCTTTTTTGTGTAAAATTGCCTAGAATATCGCGTTTTACGATTGCCAAGTTGAAATGGGTTAAAGGTAGAGTGTTTTAGTACGTGGATAGTTGTGAATAATACTATTAGTGTTAAATATGGTTTTCAGTGGTTTTTATAGTAATGTTTGGTGGAGGATTTTGCTTTTTTTACTAATAGGAGGTTATGTTTCATAAATTGGTAGGTTGCGTAATTTTTTTTTTTAATTTTTAATTAGACGATAATATTTATCTACGTAATTTATTCTATATTATCTTATGTTGGACAGTTTCACGTGATTACCATAAAATTATCCTGTTATTTCTCAGATCCAGATATATTAGGCACATTTTGTCTTTTTTGAGAAGTTGACGTACATTTTCTATTGCGTAAAGATTCATAGATATAAACCCTTAAACATAATAGAACTCTATTCGTGAGTAATCCTATATAGATTATTCATTTTTTACATGTAAAAGTGAAATGTCAAATTCTAATTTAAACATCGATAAGGTGATGTCATTTACGACTATAATTTAGTGAACATATCTCTGAAAGTAAAAAAATAACGTTTTGAAATAATTGCGGGCAATGTGGCACATCATAGGCTTAGGAGGCACCAACTTTGAGAAATATATTTTTTTCTGAAACTTCCATAGTTGAGTGTAGGCTTTCACGACCGTAATCCATAGTAGAAATGCCTTTCGGGTGATGTCGCGTATTTAATATTTTACTTGACGTTTCGCTGACCATGCTGCCAGCTTCTTTAGAAGATTTCTAAAGGCAGTCTTTAGAAATCTTCTGAAGAAGCTGAAGAAAGACATTTTAAACTTCCATACTTCATCTTTGGCATTTGCTTTGTAAATCAAATTAAACTTAAAATAAATTAAATAAATTAAAATTAAACAAACTAAACGAATGTAAACGCCCAATTCCAAATTTTATTTTCATTATTTGCACCTTTTGCCAATTTTCAATTTGTCCATTGTCCACGTTCAATTTTCACAAATTTCACTTTAAATATTTTTAAAGGGTCATTATCCACAACATCATCCACAAAATTTCAATAGGATCTTCTGGTTACTTTTAGAAATACGTCTAATGGGCCACCGTCGTAAATAACCCTGTAGGAGAACTCCAACACTTTGCCAGTTCGAAGATTCTAAAATTGAGAAACAAACAGAAAACTCCGGTTTTCAGTAGACCGCCGTCATAATCCCAATAATAAACTTTGAAAAGCTTAAAATAGACATTTCGTGTAATCCAAATATAAATAACGTAGTTATCATTACAGATATTGCCACTGATAATAGTCCATCTGATTATCTGATTCATTTGCTAGAGATGACTTAACAATAATAACTTGAAAAAATATCGTACCTAAATTTTCGTGCCTCCTCACCACATCCTGTTAGGTAGTGTTTGCCTAGATAGTTACATAATACGCACAACGAATCTGGTAGGAAACCAAAAGAAAAAACCTCGCGGGAATACATTTCCGTTGAATTTATGATTCTTTAACTCATTATTATCAGTGCAGAAAGTATTGATTCGTTATTTGTAACAATCGAGTATTGATTAAGGGAATGTAACTAACACCACTTACTGACTATTAACTTCAACACCGATACTATTAAATGAATGCTGAAGATTTGTTCTTTGACCGTTTTTTTGAGAAAAACGGATTTTAATGAATTTAAACGTTTTATTGACGGCGTAATGAAAAGTCAATAACGGAGAAGGCGTTTAGGTTACGGAGTTAAAATTTTGTGGTTTCGACGTAGTATTGTACAAAGCAAGTAAAAATGTAGAATTAAAGATACAGGGCGATACAAAAGGTTATTGACTAGTTTTAACCAATAAAACGCAATAATTCAATTATTTTAACATCATGTACATTATCAGCGCGTATGATTTGCCTACATTTACATAAAACAAGAAAGTTCCCATTTTCCTTCATTACGACTACAAACCAATTCCAGCGTAGAACCGACATTTGTCGACGGAATACGCTCGTGTGCGCATTAGCTAACGTTGGTGTGCACAATACACGTATCTACGACGGCATTTATGCATCTCCCATGTCATTACCGTAAATAGCCTTCGGCCAAAAACATAGAAACCTACTAAAAGAAACAAGTCCGTCGCGGTAAAATGCAATAAGTGAACGATTGTTGTTGACCGCGAAGCGCTACGAGATGTTTTAAAGTTTCTTTCTATTACACGTGCACGCAAGTACGTAAGTGTATTCGTGGAAGTTTGTAAGCTTTCAGCTAATGCAATTGTACTACTACGAAAGTATTGCCTGCTATTTGGAAAATGCTTTAGAACTTTCAAAAGACTCCCACGACTTGACAGCGAAAAGCACTCAAGGAGATGCCGAATTAAAGGAGAGGCGGATGCAAATTTAAGTGAAGCTTGCAAACTTTCCGTTATTTAGAAATATGTACATATGTACATACGTAATTAGGTACATTAACGCTGTTGATACATAGAAAGTAATCTAATTAAGCCAGTAATTTTAATCGTAATTATTTCAACATAAACATACAGCGTGTTCGCTTTATACATGAGTGGAAGACAATTTCTGCCCTGAGCAGAATTTTTCAAATAAGAATTATTTAAGAATAAGTCTGGTACAACGGGTAATTATATTGAAGTATACAGAATGTTGAAGCCCCTTAAGAGTAAACTCAACAGTACGATGACTCGAAAGACTCTTCTACGGAGCGACGTGGTTACCAACTTTCTTATTAAATACAATATTTTTTTGTCAGCTTAACATTGCATAATTTGTATTAGAACTCCTTACCATGTTGAAATTTTAGCATTTGCACTATTTTCACCATTAAAAAATCATTGTGAGCCTCAAGTGAGGCTTGAACTGTGTATATATTATTACACATTCCCAAGCATCTTTTAAATAACGCAATAACTTGTATTGGTAGGTCTAAAAATATTATTTCCCATTATTATCCCCCCAAGTTATAGCAACAAATTTCTTCCTGCGTCATCCACTTAATCATTTAACACTTTCGATAAATTAGTTACATCTGCCTTCACACGTACAAATGTTTACCGTTCTAAAATATCATTTTTATTTGAACCTGAATCTCGCTTGCGTCATATTCTAATTTGCATACGTAAATATTGAGCACATTTTTATTATTTACTTTCTGAATTATTACTTGTACAATAATGCAAATGAAAGCAAATAAGCTTCCTGGCAGTAATCAAATGCTTACCAACCTACAGGTGTTCCACGACTGTTGCAAGTGTTCCAACGATATATGAAAATATTGAAGTTTAGAATTTATGTAGAGTGGCGATGAATCTCTATCGTAATCGAATATGAGTCAATGTCGATAGACATTATATAAAAAAAAAAACTAAAGTGAATAGAACTTTAAGTGTAAAAATTGTAAATCAATTTTTATCTAGTTGCGAAACAAATCTTTATTCAGAAAGATACTGTCACAATGTGAACCGTGTATTATCAATGACATCTTGACTTAAAATATTGACAGAGATTTTTAGAAGATCTTCAGTTTGTTATTTAGAGCGTTTTTATTGGCTAAAAAATGTTGAAGTCATTTCAAATTGTTATCATATATTGATTGTGGAATCAATGCTTTTGTACTTTCCCGTATAGGAATATATAGATGATTAATATTTTATGTACACTGCCGTTCAGTGAAGTTCGGTCATACAATAAAAATCTATTGTATCACAGTGTATACAATTATTAATACATAAAATTAGAAAAATATTAAGCATACACTCTTTTCAAAGGGATTAAAGCCATCAATTATTACGTAAAGTAGAAATATTGCCACAACCACAATAAAGTCCCTTTTATTATTATTCCAAGAATTTCTCGGAAGTACCGATCTTTTGAAACGGGTTGTTTGGGGATTATTAACGAACAATACATTTAGGAAATATACCGCAGTATCATTCTTGTTTATTTATCACAGGCGTAAAGATATAAATTTGCTTCATTTTACTGTTGAACGTGTGTTGGTGTGCATCTGTCGTTTTTGCGCTAGATGTTCAACAGTAAATGTCATCATAAAGCGATATCGGATAACTGGAACTATAGAAAATCGTGTTCGTCCTGGAGCATCTAGGAAAACAACAAAAGCTGAAGATTTGAGAATTGTATTATTAAGCAAACGCAAATATTAAGAAAATTAACAGCGCTGCAAATAGCAGCCGAAGTCAATCGTGGCCGTGAAGAACAAGTTTCGGCGAGTACGGTAAAATGTCGACTTCAACAAGCGGACCTTCATGCACGCATTGCCATTCGAAAACCCTTATTACATCGGGGCAACAGAGCAAAACGGCTACAGTAGGCCCGTTCTCATCTAGATTGGTCTTAGATGATTGGAAACGCGTGCTTTGGAGTGACGAGTCAATGTGTGAGGTTTTTGGGCAAAATCGACGAGTTTATGTCCGAAGATCTAAAACCGAAAAGTGATCCCGAACTGCATTGTGCCTACAGTGAAGCAAGGGCGTAGGTCTGTGTTAGTGTGGGGATGTTTCTCCTTTGCCGGGACGGGAGATTTATGCAGAGTGCAGGGTGTAATGAGGAAGGAAAATTATTTTGCAATACTCCAGAATCATGCAGTGCCATCAGGATTGCGTATAATAGGCCGTAACTTTACATTCATGCATGACAGCGACCCAAAACACACTGCGTTAGTGCGTAACAACTATCTAAAGGAGCAAGAAGAACAGCGCACCCCGAAAGTAATGACATGGCCCCCACAAAGCCCAGATTTGAACTTTATAGAGTTGTTGTGGGATGAACTGGACAGGACGATCCGAAAAATATGCCCAACTTCACAAGAACATTTACGGAATATTCTGCAACATGAATGGATTAATATTCCACAATCCGTTTTAACAAAACTTATCGAAAGAATGCCTAGAATAGTTTGAGCGGTGATTAACAGCAAAGGAGGTTTTTTCCATGAAAAAAAAATATAATGTTCAGTATATTATATTAGGCCAGAATAACTTTTTATTTATTTATTTTTGTCTTTTTTACCTGTACATACAATAAAATTGCATTGTGTTTTTAGTTTCGTTTGTTTCTGTAACCTTTTCATGTTTTTTAATAACCGACCGAACTTCCCTGAACGGCAGTGTACATAAAAGCTTGCTGGAGTCGTCATTTTCAATACGACGGCTACAATAGAAAGTTAACGATTAAGAATCTCGCCGTTGCAGAATTTAGGTAGTATCTAGATGAGTATACAACGTCTACAGTTTGAAATCCGAGGTTCATTTTGGATTCAATGCAGTAGACTGAAAAGAGAATATTACAAATTGCCTGTTCTGTTTGCTGTTCCATTTTACACACACACAAAAAAAAAAAAAACTTTGTATCTAGGTCACATTTACACATGTTTATATGGGTATTTATTACAGAAGATAAAAGATTAGCCTAATCATATTTTGCAAATATAATAAAGCCTATAACCAGAAAGGAAACATTATACATTTAGCGAAAGAGATAAGAGCGCAACAGAAATCGGAAGGTGAATTACTCTCTGTGCGATCTTAGAAACTTGAATTTGGGTTAACCCCTGAATTAAAATTAATGCATTCTCTCATTGCTTATTCACGATGAGTATTGTCCTTATTGTAGAAGATGCTTGGTATTCAAATAAAGTAGGTAGGACTCTCTAATTTTAGATGTAAGTAGGTTATATTTTCAGTAATTTCAATAAAAATAATTATAAGAAAGACAGAAGTTGTTCCCATGAATCATCATTATCAATTTTAGGTCATTGGCTTAGGAATAGAATGTATTTTCGCTAATCCTTAATTGAATAAAACACTGCGAAAACCTTATTTTTTTTACTTAATCGTACCTCTCATATCATCTACTAGTCATCTTACAAACTTCAAAATCATTTCCCCAGTATTATCTTTTGGCCATATTTATCAAAAGAAATTTTACCAGAAAGCTCTGTGATTACTGGTTTCCGAGATACGGCCGGTTGTCATTCTTATTTGGCCACCTGGTACATGCCATATTACACCTTAGTTATCCACCATGTTGAAGACCTGCGATCGCATTTGTTATATAAATAAAATTCAAAGAAACATCTGCAATACTGGCCGTCCGCAACGCTAGGAATGTAGAAATTTATGCTAGGAAATAGGCTTTTTTCCGCGAGATAGTTTGAAACGTTTGCACAATAAAACACGCTATTGCGTAATCTTCCCTTTTTCGCCACAATTAAAATAGTTTCGTCTGTTCGTTCGCGACGCTAATCTTTAACTTCGTTTGCACGCCAGTTTTGGCTTTTTCATCTTGTGGCGATTTACATAATTAAGTGTGCCGGGAAAACACCTGGCGAGCATGGGCAGTCTAGATTTCTCGTCGGCATGGTATGCGAGCTATAAAATGGTATCGTTGGAAAAAAAAGGCATATCGCGTAATAAATGTATACGGTTTAAATTGCAACATTGTCGGGTTTATTATGGTTGGAACATGTCGTTTGTAACGAACGAGTTTGTAAATAATTTTTCTTTGCAATCTGTCATGTTGCATACACAACTAGTTATGTTGTATCCTTTATAGAACCTTATGCAGGATGGTAGGGTAGTTTAATGGGTGAAACACATGAAACTAGTATGTAGGAGGAACTGTTTTAAATAACAAAGTTTCTATAGTTGAGTGTAGGCTTTCACGACCGTAATCCATGGTAGAAATGTTTTTCGGGTGATGTTGCGTAGTGAATATTTTACTTGACGTTTCGCTGACCATGCTGTCAGCTTCTTCAGAAGATTTCTAAAGACTGTCTTGAGAAATCTTCTGAAGAAGCTGACAGCATGGTCAGCGAAACGTCAAGTAAAATATTAACTACGCAACATCACCCGAAAGACATTTCTACAACAAAGTTCCTGTTAATCTATGGCCTTACAGCACTTTTGTAGATCTACAGCTATGCAACTAATTTTATAATTCAGTTATTCAGCTTAATCCCTATTATTGCTACTGAATAACCTTTATTTTTAAAAGGACTTTAATTGGAAAACCTTCATAATGTTGTCACTTTAGCAGAAATTGAAACTTCTTATACCTCCATACAATTAACATTCTAGTTCAAACCCTACAGCTACCTAATTAGCGCATTCAACGAAACGACATCAAAGCACCAGAGACCTATGCTAATCAAGCTTTACACGCCTTTACGTATTGCCTTGTAAATCATTTAAATGTAACTCATTGCTGAGAGTGGTCGCTAAGAGGCGAAACCTCAGTCGGCGCTTTGCGCGTGAAGATCAGGAGTTAAACCATTTCGACTACGTTCAATTTGTGTGTACCTTCAACTGCAATCTCAATAAAACATTTTAATTGCACGGTTTTATGTATTCCTAGTAATGACGCGCGTTTCACAATCGCACTAACACGTTTTCTCGTCGAAGAATTAATGGAAAAGCGTTGTATATGCAAAATGCGCTCTATTGTGTACCGTCTAGGGCGACCTATTAGCTTGCGCATGTACATAAAGTTGTTACTGGCCGTTGTAAAAGGCAATAGTGCAATTTTAATGACTCCGTTGGCGTGATTACGAAATTATATCATCAAGAAAATTGATGTTCTTGGTAATTAGGTATTTCAAAAAATCTCGTCGGCCGGCATACGAGAGATGTCAGGTTCGATTCCTTACCGGAGCAAGATTTTTTCAAATATTTAAGTGCGTCGGAAATACCAAGGATCAATCATGGATTTTGACCATTTCACCGACGGAAGCCAAAATATGTTAATTTTATTATCAAGTTTGGCCCTAAAAAACAATTCTGATCTCCCCATCAAACTGTTTCAATACGCCAATGCTGAACAGAATTTAGACCTTCCTAAGTTTTGCCCTTAATCACCATTTAGCTTCAAATGAATTTATAAATGATAGGTAGACACAAAGAGTCGAACGCCTGGCGATTTTCCTATACTGTTATCTTCAATACTGACAAGCGAACGGATTGAAATGTTGTTTAATATAGTTTTTAGTTTTTTTTTAGGAATTTTGCAGGTAAATCCCTTTGACTCCTCGTTGTTTATGCTGATTATCTTCACACATTTTTCACTATCGTGATAACTTTTTTCCTTAAGAGATTATTGGGATCACTTCTTCAAATATTCCTATCAAAAAATGTTTTGCTTCCATTATTAATTTAGTTTCTTCTTTTAGTTGTGCGTTCCTCGTGTTTTGTTTGCTCCGTGTAGTTTTCCTAGTTTCATCAGAAATTGTAGTGAATTAATTATTTAACCTTGTATAATCGGTTGTGCTCGGAGAGGCCTATAAAGTGCTGTGGTTATTTAATTTATATTGTTTTTGTGTAAACAATTATTTGCCTGGTAAGCTTGCCGTTTTCTCAGTGCTGATCCTTCTTATGCTACACACGCCTTTTCTTATAAATTTTTTTTATTTATTTGCGAATTTTTTGCACTTACAGATACTTTTCCCTTTCGACTGTTGTATTTGCTTATATCTTAATCTTTTGTTTCTGGTTCTTTACCCGTCCGTTGACTTTTTTTCGTTGTCTTGTTTTGCTTAAAATCCCTACAATAGGCAATGCTAAGGCGAAGCGTCTCTCTTCCCTGTTTTTCGTTCAAGAAGTAAGTAGCACGTCTCTCATCCCGATTTATCTCTGGATAATGTACAACAAACAGGATCATCCAATGTCTTTTGAAGCAAATCAATTGAAATTTATTTATACATTGGGCTTTAACATAATCTCTCTTATTGATGTTCTGGGAATTAAAATTAAACATAGTTTTAATGATATGTATACGCCTGATTTTGTAAGCTTTTTTTGAAAATTTTGAGCTCTTTGTTAAGGACCTGAAAAACATAGTCGTTTTAGGAGACTTTAATGCCCCGTCATTTGCGCTGCGAACTCAAATCGCGCAAATACTACACAATTTTATGGAATACACGGTTTTAGCTAACATTTACGATCTTTCACCAATACCTGCACACCTTGGGGTTTTCTTTTCATTCCTATCAGAATAAAACAACCTTGGAACCCTAACGCACCATTTCAACATACAAACATACTTCACAAACGGGGGGAGATTTTTCTTATTTTCCTATTCCCGTCTACGAACACATTCTTCTGTCATGATAAGTATGTAGTAACAATTATTATCGCATATATCATTTCAATACGCATGCAAATCGTGTCTAATTGCAATTCTGCTATTTTTACGTGGCATTTTCAGATCCGTTACGTTTACTTGCGTACTGCGGGAATGCTTTACGCGAATCGCGCGGGGTTAGCTCTCTACGCAAATGTCTTCGGTTGTGTACGTATGCATGCAAATGTTTTTCGAAAAATGCAATCGCGCGAACTCGATCCCAAGGTAAAGTACAAGGCCTTTTTATCTTTCCAATATGCAAATTTCGTGTCCGATTCATGATTTCGTTCCTGTCCTCTAACGGTTTTCGATTCGCAACTATTTTATATTTACATATGCTCGTGTGTAGGTGCAAAAAAAGCTCCGGTTTAGATATGTGATCGTTTTTACGATGCCTATCTTGTCGTAATTACGAGTCGGTAAACGCGTACGTCTGCAAGAATTTGTGGGCATTACGTAGATATGCGTTATGTGTGCACGATACACCAATTTCGTGATAACGAAAACATAAATACTTCTAATGAGAGTCACTCGATGTGTGATATATGTACATAGATACGCCGATGTATGCACTCGAAATTAAAATGTGCAATGTCTATTCAAATTAAAAAAAATTCATTTAATATTTTCACTAACTATAAATACAACAAATAAAATCGCTGTTATTATCGCCTTTTCTGATTCCTTTTCGGATTCTGCACCGGTTCACAGATACATCTGGCCCTCTTTCTATGCCAATTTTTTTACAGAAGTCGATCACACTAATGTACACTGCCGTTCAGTGAAGTGCGGTTTTTGGAAAATATAATAATTATCTATTCACGTCTTGCAATTTGTCAGAATCAAACCATGGTACAACTCGCGCTAAACATCACCGAAAGTTTTGACAATTTTGATAAAGAGCGAATGACGCTTAACATGTGCTAGGTTAGGCAAAGTACACTGCCGTTCAGTAAAGTTCGGTCATACAATAAAAATCTATTATATCACACTGTATACAATTATTAATACATAAAATTAGAAAAATATTAAGCATACACTCTTTTCTAAGGGATCAACGCGATAAATTATTATGTAAAGTAGAAATATTGCGACGACCACAATAAAGTCCCTTTTATTATCATTCCAAGAATTTCTCGGAAGTGCCGATCTTTTGAAACGGGTCGTTTGGGGATTATTAACGAATGATACATTTAGGAAATATACCGCAGTATCATTCTTGTTTATTTATCACCGGCGTAAAGATATAAATTTGCTTCATTTTACTGTTAAACGTGTGTTGGTGTGCATCTGTCGTTTTTGCGCGAAAGTTTTAAGAAGATTTACTTCAAAATGGCACGTGGCAAGCCTACCAGTGTAGAAAAACGTTCACGCATTATTACGCTGTTTGAAGAAGGATACTCGGGGCGACAAATTGCTGAAAAAATAAATATGAGAAGTTCAACAGTAAATGACATCATAAAGCGATATCGGACAACTGGAACTATAGAAAATCGTGTTCGTCCCGGAGCATCTAGGAAAACGACAAAAGCTGAAGATTTGAGAATTGTATTATTAAGCAAACGCAATAGAAAATTAACAGCGTCACAAATAGCAGCCGAAGTCAACCGCGGCCGTGAAGAACAAGTTTCGGCGAGTACGGTAAAACGTCGACTTCAACAAGCGGACCTTCATGGACACATTGCCATTCGAAAACCCTTATTACGTCGGGGCAACAGAGCGAAACGGCTACAGTGGGCCCGTTCTCATCTAGATTGGTCGTTAGATGATTGGAAACACGAGCTTTGGAGTGACGAGTCAAAGTTTGATGTTTTTGGGCAAAATCGACGAGTTTATGTCCGAAGATCTAAAACTGAAAAGTGATCCCGGACTGCATTGTGCCAACAGTGAAGCAAGGACGTAGTTCTGTGTTAGTGTAGGGATGTTTCTCCTTTGCTGCGACGGGAGATTTATGCAGAGTGCAGGGTGTAATGAGGAAGGAAAATTATTTTGCAATACTCCAGAATCATGCGTGACAACGACCCAAAACACACTGCGTTAGTGTGTAAGAACTATCTAAAGGAGCAAGAAGAACAGCACACCCTGAAAGTAATGACATGGCCCCCACAAAGCCCAGATTTGGACCCGATAGATTGTTGTGGGATGAACTGGACAGGAGGATCCGAAAAATATGCCCAACTTCACAAGAACATTTACGGAATATTCTGCAACATGAATGGATTAATATTCCACAATCCGTTTTAACAAAACTTATCGAAAGAATGCCTAGAATAGTTCGGGCGGTGATTAACAGCAAAGGAGGTTTTTTCGATGAAAAAAAAAATAATGTTCAGTATGTTATATTAGGCCAGAATAACTTTTTATTTATTTATTTTTGTCTTTTTTACCTGTACATACAATAAAATTGCATTTTGTTTTTAGTTTCGTTTGTTTCTGTAACCTTTTCATGTTTTTTACTAACCGACCGAACTTCTCTGAACGGCAGTGTGCAAATGTAACAAGCTAAGTATTATGACAATAATTAATTGAATCGTCAATTATTGCATTAATACACCACTACCTAAATGGCAAATTAAGAAAATCATCCGTTATCGCGGCTTTCTCCTGACAACTCGCAAGCCTCACTTAATCCGCAATGTACGTGTATTATATTCGTATTCAACGCACAACTTGAACGGAATAAAACCAATGATTATTTTATACGGCGTTCGTTATCTCGCCTTGTTTTGCATTTCGTGCAAATCGTCCTGAAGCATTTCCTCGGGCAAAGTATTCGTGCCCGGAGTTTCTCGCATATCGTTTAATTTATTCTCGTTTTTGTTATTGCAGGGTCTCCCCAAGTGTAACATAAAACTGCCGGCGTGGGATAACTTAACCAGCGCGCTGCCTCGACTGCATATCCCAGCCATGCCAGCCGTCCGGAGTCGGCGCGGCTGGTGCGGCTGTTTACAAGTAAGTCCCCCTTTTTTTTTTTTATATTTACCTATGTAGTTTTTGGCTTGATCCTGGTAGGCCTCGAACCCGCAGTTTCTAATCCGGAGCTCCACAAATAGAAGCCTCTTAATAGCAATAAAATGAAAAATACGCAACTTATAAAAAATCACATCTTTCCATAACCATTTTTTTTATCGATTATTCTAAACAAACAAACCGAACAAAATTCTATTTTAGAAAAGAATCTCACTTGTTTCTTCCTTTACAGCTATTGGATAAAACGATCCTGGGTATGTGCGTAAACTTTAAATCTCCTTAAAAGCGACTTGCTGTAATGCACAAGCTACCTACGTGGCGACACGATCTTTTCACTTCGCAAAGGCGTAAACGAGATACACATACATACATCATACCAAATATGATTTAAAATCTTTAATCTAGCCTTTAACGTTCAGTGTGCAGGCATTAAACGAGATTTATGTAGCAATTCACTTGCCGCGTTGACCTTAGATGCAATGTCTCGCGTAGGAAAAGGTAAACGCTTTCGATCAAAGACCGGCAACTCTATGTTCTATGTTAATTCGCAACCGAAACCCACATAAAATGTAGGTTAGGATGTACGATGCATGCAGATAGATCACTTGCGGATTTGTAAGATTGCTTTTAACATATTGTCGCTTTATTCCGTTTTAAATGTTGTAAGAATTTTTTAGGATATTTTCTGAAATATTCCTTTTATGCAATTTCTCCTGGGCTATCTTCCTAATATAGTTTTTTTTAATATAGTGCTATAAAAATACAATAAAGATTATTCATGCAATAAATTATTTATACAGGGTGATTTACAATAGGTGTAAAAGACCTTGCTTAGGAAGTCATTTAAATCAAAAAATCTTGAACAAATGCACCATTTTTTCTATTTACAAAGCCACAACCTTAAATTTTATTTTATTATTTATATTTATTTTATTGATTTAGAAATTTTTAATATTATTTCATATGCATTTAATTAACTCATACATATTTCGTAGGTATTAATTTTAATTAAATCTTTAACATAACTTACTCTCTATTACTGACTTTCTGCCATCAGTAGCTTAATTACTTAATTATTAATTATAATTAATAAGCTTAATTACAGTTCTTCCAGATTTTACGATTAGTTTAAGAACCAATTCCCGAATTATTAACCGAATTATTAGCGATTTAAAAAACGAAGACATGCAGTGTATTGCGTAATTATTGTGTTACATGTCTGCAGCTCCTATTACCTGTTGCATTCTGGAAAAAAACCTTTTAAAACATCTACAGGCATACCAAAGCGTTGCTATTATAAACGCTACAATCCCCGATTCGTTATGCACGTCAGGAATACTTATACAAGCTGTATTTACGTTAAAAATGACGTTTACTGCAATTAATTAAAATTCTCGGCGTTACTACGAATTGTTTATTTCAAAATTAAACAATAGCGAAACTCGAACAATAGTTAAATTTCCATGTAAGACGTGAGTCATTGTTTTGTACAAATTCTCAGCATAATCGTTTCTAGTAAAAACTTGCTTAAAAATGCACATATTATCTTCAGTGAAATTTATAATTTTTTTTTGGAAGAGATGTATGTGTTACGTAAGTTGTCTTCAAATAACTTTTAACTCTTGGAATTTATTATCACTTTCTCAGACTTTAAATTGTGTAAAGCAGGATGCAAACTAACAAATGAATTTTATTATAAAATCTTTTTTTTAAACAGAATCTAACGTCTGCGCAATTACAAAACGAAACGTTTGCTTTGCTACAGCAACTGGATTACAAAAAAAAATGTACCTGTCCCCATCAAGAAAATAATTACCGCTGTACTCGACATTAGCCTGACATTGTTTTCTCCGTGTAGCCATAATAAAAACGAAGGTCGTTCGTTGAATGTAAGTTTACCTTCTAACATTTTTCAATATTTTAATTTCTCGCTAATGCTGCTATTGTGGCAACAAATATACACGCACATACGTCTCTTGTAAAGGTAGATCGTAAAATGAACTCATTGCTCATTAGATATGTACATAATTTTGTTTTCAGGAATGTGGTATGCCTGTAAGATGAACGTATCTAATGTAAAACAGGTTAAACCTTGTGCTCAAATTTCTAAATTTAACTTTTGAATAAAATGTATCTGATTGTTGGGACTGTGGAAATAATAGATATTGAATTGATCGATTTGATTAAGGAGACATGAACGCGCTTTGGATTTATCTCAGTCGTTTGGACTGGTACGGTGACCGAACAAAAATGGCGTTTGGGTAAGGAAAAAAAAATTCCTAATACTAGATAGGGTATCCAATATTAAGGATCAGGTATTAGGGCAACAGTATAAATTAATCAACGAATCAGAAATTGCACCTGCCGCTGTACCAACAGCTGAGATGCATACCATGGCTGGTGTTTTCTTTAACACTGACAGAAAACTCCTGTTATTCTGGACGTTGATAACAAGGATTATCAACTTTGCCAAATTTAAACCTACCCTGTATGTCCAATGATAAGCAAGATCCTCATAGTGATGATAAATTGATCCGTATATCTCGAAAAAAACGTAAAAAAAAAAATTCATATTTTACTCCTCATATGTGCAAAAAAAACGGGAAAGGGAACTAATATCTCGCTCCGTACAGATAAACTACAAATCCAAATTACTGCAAAGATGCAGAGCAAAACACGGTTAGCGGAAATGAGTCGTCGTATATAAAATTCCATCGCATAGACCTTGACGTGCTACATTACTGAACAAGAATCGCCGTTTCCTTATGGAACCTAATAAATCATGGAATAATTACGCTAATCCAAATTCATTAAAAAATTCCGCGGATTCATCATCTCGGACCGAAGAAATTGAAATGACCGGGAGAATTCCATTCAATTACCTGCCTCGTTTAACTTAATTAGAATAAGTTTTTGCGTCGCGTTCGCCAAGATGCAAGTTTTGCAATTATCGCGCGTTTTATAATAATTCAATAAAGCGACGTCAATAATTTTATGTAAGAGGAGGAAACGGATAGAGGTTAGTAGTATGTGTAGGAATTTAAGATATTGTGTGAAAATGTAATTTCTCATGGTGAAATGTGTACACTTTACCGGCACAACCGCTGCATATAAGGAGAAGCATCAAATTAAAACATTTTTGCTTATATTAATGTAATAAATGCACAGGGCCTAAATTTTTGTCGCATTTAAAATTCCTATTTTGATCTGGGAAAATCTCAATTACCCCACATAAGGCAGTAAATACCCAGAAATATCTATAAATGGACTATTTACATAACAAGTATTAATAACCCTAATTTACATTTTATATAATGGCTATAAACTTTGTTTCGTAAATAGAAACTATACCGCGTCTATGTTTTTGTCGGGTAGTGTAAGTAAAAGCGCAGTTCCTGTGAGATATAGCCCAGCAAGTAAGTTATTCGCGATAATATTAACCGTTTAACATTTTAACAATAACAACAAATTAACTTCTTCGTAATTATTGCGCAATAAAAGTAGCATCATCTATTCCATCCATTCCAGTAGCCCCCAATAGCGCTTGCAAAAACATTGTAATAATAATCTACTTCATGACTTCTGCATCTAGGCTGATTCATTTTTGGCCCTCATTATGGAAATTTCGCTTATTATTGGAGATACAGGATAGGGGATCGATCTTCTGCTCATTGGTGTGTTTTATATGGCTTTTCGGCGATTTTTATATTTCTCATCCGCGCCATGTTGGGTGTGAACGCCCTCAGACAGCTTCTTTTTCTGATTTCAACCATATGTAACATGTCGATAGAAGGTTTTGATGTTATTAACTTAATTCTAAATTAAAATTTAATTCCTATCCATGCAACTGATCATAAAGTACGCATTGAAGTAGATGCTAAGCTTACGCGGTTATTTTATTGGTTTATTTTCAAATTGTGGGCGTTCAGAAACCCCGTTCCCATTTCCTAATAAAAATGGAGATTTCTTATGTTAGTAACAAAACGTACCCTTTTTTTACACCAAAATGTATTTTAAAATATAAACGTGCATGACCACAAAAAGAGGGGCGTAAGTAAAAAAACCTTTTAAAGATCTTACGATTGGCGGATATTTAATGTCTTTTTATGATTTTGTAGTGGAAACCTTAGGATTGTCTTCACTGGGTAATATTTAAAAAGAAGGCGTGTTATAAATGTATATTTTGGATCCGACGGTCTGTGATGGTTTCCTTGTTCTTGTAAGTGGGCGTGTTATAAGTATATGCGGAACCAAAACAGCGTTCGACCTGTAGATGGCGCATCAAGTCGGATAGGAATCGAGATTTTCGAATCCCATAAAACGGAGCTCGTTCAGTCTCTCTTGAATTACTGTTTTGGTAACATCGATCGGGTTTAACATAGCATTTCCTGAAAGATGACTACCGCGAATCATATGTGCGCTTATGTAAATTTCTTTAAAAATAAGAAAGATAAGAATATGTTTTTTTCAAATTTCCTGTGAATGATGGGAATAGAACGAAAGAGTGGATGCGAAATTGCGGCATTATTATTATTGTAATGATGGACACCGATAAGATAAAACACAAATTAATCTGCGAGACACATGTTAAGCCGACAGGCATTCTAATAAATAATAAACGTAAATTATTAAGTAAATCCGCAGTTCCTGTGAGATACAGCGAAGCAAGTAAGTATAATGAGAAAATGTTACATGTCCGAACGGATATTGTTTTATCCGGAGTAACTAAAATATTCTTTTTCGAAATTAGATAGAACGGACAATCTTTTAATGTCTCTCAGTTTCCTTCATTAAAGATGCACAAAATCGAATTCGTAGGCGAGCGACAAATCGCTAAACATATCCTCGGCGAAGCAGAAATATCTATAAATGGACTATTTACATAACAAGTATTAATAACCCTCATTTACATTTTATATAATGTCTATAAACTTTGTTTCGTAAATAGAAACGATACCGCGTCTATGTTTTTGTCGGGTAGTCTAGCTGAATAGCTGGGCTATTAAGTATTGTGGTAAGGGTTTTAGTGAAGTACAATTTCAATTTTAAAGAATGAAAATCTTGATTGTATTGTTTAGAAACTAAAACGTAAACGTTATCCAAAGAAACATTGATAACAAAGGTCCTTGTCCTTTTGCACTGTACAAGGACGCTGCTCTTTCCACCGAACCTAATAATACAAAACACATTCGTAATATTTTAATGTAATTCTCTCCACAGTCAATGGATAACATTTCTTCAATCTTCCCGCGTTAATATTTATTTCATTTTCACATTTGAGAACAGGGATCGACGTATCCTTGAAACAGCCGTCCAGAATTTTAATTAATTCGATTTATGTAGTGCGGAGTGCGGCGATACTTTAGCGTTGTTTGAATTAAATGTTAACATGTCGAAAACAGTTCAAGATACGTATAGGACGTTAGGAGGCTTGCAAACGGCAAGAGTTCCGCATTTCAAAAGAACTCCCGCTCAACAGCGTATTGATTGTCTATTTTTCTATTATTAATCGCATTGAATTGTATTTTGACACGGATACTTTGATGGTATCCACACACACCTCAAAACGGCTGGCTCCAGTAATGAAACAAATTTAATTCAATAGAAGTTACATATCCATATGTAGACAGTAGAACGCTGCACACATGGATATTACGTTTCAAAAATTTTCGCTTCGACCTTGTATTAAAATCATGCAACCGGGATGGTATCATTTACATATTTTTCCACTGCACGCATTTCATACAGAACAAGATTTGGGCATATACAGTTATGCCGTTATAACGATAATAATAACAATGACGAACGAAGAATTCGTGCACATCTAGATTAGAATTTACAATACAACACACTATAACTGCATGTGTATCTATAGATATAGACACTTTCATGACAATTGAATATCGATTTGTATTCAAAATACACACCCAGAGCGCCGTTTCTATGTTATCCTTGATAGCAATTTCTTTTGTAACGTACCAAGTCGATTCTTCGGGAAGATAATTTATATATTTTTAAGGTGTGCTCGGTATCTAAATGTCACAGGCACTTTTCCTATTATTATTTAAATAATTTCGGCGATGTAGCAATGTGGAAAGAATGTAGTTCTTATGTTTTAAAAATAGCTCAATTTTACCAATTCTCGTCGTTTTAGAGAGTAGCCGCATAAATTATAATAGCATATTTCGACGAATATTAATTAGCATTGGATACAGTAAACATTTAAGGTCATTCGAATATAGGTAAATACCTTTTCTTTTGGAGAATTCGTAAAAATATAATTGTGGATTTTTCAACAAAAAAGTATATATTTTTATAACGGTAACATTTTTGGCAAATCTTACACAGTATCCTCAAAATCTTAATGTGTGGGCTGGGATTGTTGGGCAACCAATCGTAGGTCCATATTTCTTAGAAAGCACCTTTACAAGGATCGGTTACTTAAATTTGCTGCATCACCACCTTCTATCACATATTTTGAATCTGTTTTTTTAATGGCAATCAACCAAATATGCAAAATCGCGACTTATGATTTCAACAAGATGGGACTCCATCACATTATGCAATCAATGTTCGACAGTACTTAAATACAACTTTTCCCGCTCCTTGAGGTTTTATTGAATAGCCTGCCAGGTTATACGATTTAAACACATTGAATTTTCTTCCACTTAAAAACAAAAGGAGAAATTCCATATCCAAAATTTTAATTTTTTCTCAAAGATTATTTTGATCTAGCTCCATGAAAACAATCCATATTAAGTCTCTTAATACGGACTTAACTAAGGGTCCCAAATCTGCTAAAAAAATTTATAATTTAAAAACAATATTATTTTTTTTATTATACGAAGACGTTTCAAAGAAATCACAGACGGTGGAAAATAATAGAAAATAACTTGTCAAATAAATGTTGTTAATAGTTTCTTCTTTAAAACTTTATATTTACTGAAATATTAGAGTTATACGTTACTTCTACCGAACCCTGTATATATAACACCATTTGATTTCTAGTAACCTTTCATTTTTATTGCGGATATACTACGGGCAATTATTTTAGGAGGAACTTTACAATTTTTTGTTTTCTCTGACATTTGTAGCATGAATAAATATTGTTAATTTAAGTTATTTTGGTAATTTGTGCAAATGTCAAGGAAACGACAAGTTTACATGCTTAGAAAGGGAATTTGAAATAAAAATAATTAACAAAGTATACATATGAGTACACAATACATAGAAAAAAACAAGTAATTGCATAGTACAGCCGGTGTTTACACTCGTCCACGTTCGCTTGTTTTAGATTTTTGAAATGTGTGTAAAAGCTGCAGTAAAATTTTTAGTCGTACTGAGAAATATCTACCCCTTTTTAGATTGCACGATTGCATTGATTTTGTTGCTCCAACTGTTTTTGAGAAATCTTGGTTAGCTTGGCGTATTAAGCTAACATAGCCTCTCGCTGAAGCTGCCTCGACAGGACATTGGAAACATTCATTCGAATGCATTTTTAATCCTGAATGAGCAGGCGCGGCACTCGGTGCAGAGTTACCTTTTTCATGCCCAAATCTTAAATGAATATATGACAAACACGTTCTTTCGAGATGGCCACAACCTTTGCCATCTCTTGAATCATTTTAGCCGTTCCGAACGTTCATTGTCCAACCAGGCCGGTACAGCTGCCCAAATTGTCGTTATGGCAAATGATGAGTCTCCATAAATAGCATAATTTACCCTGAATAAAAAATGCGAAGAACGTAGAGATGTAGAATACAAAAATCTTATAATACAGAGTGTTCTTTTTAAAGAAACTACTAAAATGTTAATTTTATCTTTATTTAAAGAATAAATAAAATTATCCAAACCGTCTCACCTTGCACCTTCAAATGACAATTAACTAACAAGCGTGTATGATGTGACGCTATATAATATTTTGCAAATATAAATATTATCTGTACAAATGTGAGTATGCAAAATGATTCCTATTACTATATACAAGTTTATATTAGCAACGTTGTAATATTTAACAACACGTCAACCTTGTTAATATCCATGTTCACAAAGCGAATCTACCAAAAAAAGAAACCTAATAGCATTCCGCTTTTTTATTAATCTACTTGTTAGTAAATTTTCGCTAAAAATAGCGTACGATATTTATAGAATCCTCGAGAGGTTCAATTTGCATGCGAATAGCGAAGAAGACGCTTAATCTAAAACGCGGGATTCACTTCCTCGTTGTCGAACGTTAATGGGTTACGTAAATTTTCTAAAAATAAAGCAGATATTTTTAAAAACGAATTTTTAAAATAGATTGTGACTGAAATTAGTAGTTGAAATTCTTCCATCGGTAATCAGGATGTTCGTTTAACCTTTCGCAATAATTACGGGCTGTAATTATTCAAACGATGCCTGGTTATTTTTATTTTTAGACAGGTGATTGCAATTTTACGGTTTCATAGTTGTAAAATGTTAAACGTATCAAATTGTTCGTTTAAAAATACTTTAGCTTTCACATTTTTGCAGGAATATTTTTTTAGCTTACGGCATTCGTGGATCAAGTAAAACTATAACCTTGAACAGAAGTTATTCTCTTCATATCAAATATATACAAGACTCAGTTTGACGATATCTTGTATTTAAGGCAAGTACATCCAAATCAAATATTGCGAGTGGTGGTAGGGTGGATGTCTTATCTCTACAAAACCGCACCCGTTGATTACTTCTTGGATTTGGTTGGTTTTATGGTCTCTGGTATTGTCATAAAGCAGCATAATCTTTCACTCACAATTTTGAGGTATTATTTGTTCAGTGGCAGTTTTAAGTCCTTTCATTGTTTCCTTGTCGAATTCCTCTGTTACTGCCATGCCCTTCTCCATATATCCAATTAACAATATCCCTTCTGTATTCCAAAAAACCGTAGCCATCAACTTTCTTGTTTAAGACTACGTTTAGGCTTTTCTCGGTGGCACAGATCCGTATGATCCCATTGCATGGATTCTTATTTGGTCGGGAGGTTCCATTAATTTACCTATGTCTCATCATCCATTATAAATCTTAAAAAAAAAATCTTCGTCAGGTTTCCTCATAAATTTGTTGTCGACACAATTTTTGTTCTCTTCCGCTTCTAATTTTCAGCAGCAATCATTGAAACCTTTCTTCTTCGATATGCTAAGGCGAGTTTTTCAATTTTCTTGATTTTTTCGTTGGTTGTTGTCTCAACAGGCCTTCCACATCTTGGGCAATCTTCAATTGTTTCCCCGTTCCATCGAAATTGTTTACACTAACACTTTACCGTAAAATATATTGGCGCTTCTTTGCAATAGACTTTAATCATCCTGTCGTAAATATTCTTAGGTCCAGTTCCTTCCTCTTTTAAATTTCTCGAAATTTGCTGGACGCTAACTACCGTGACTGCTGCTACCAATTCGCTGAAATCTGTACAATGCGTTCTGAATGTGGTTGTTTTCTTACATACTACTGAATAGTTGCTACCAACAATCGTTGATCGTACGCTGGTCGCTAATTGCTCGACTTCTTCGAGAGCAAACAAAAGTCCAAATTCGCTGCGAATTTGCTTCTATTAACTGCGTTTGTACTTCTCATAAACACTTTTGGATTTAGATTCATTTTAACGCACGCATAAACAATTTATTTTCCTCTTTATTTGCCATTATGTCTGTATTTGAAAATTATTCTAAGTATTCAATGTATGGATTAAATGTATAAGATCTCGTCGTTTCTTTAAGATTGACATTTACGTTTATTCACGACCCTCCGTGACAAAGGTCAGGGTTTCTAAAAGTGCTTTCCCCATCAACATAGGCAAGCCACGATATCTCACGATTCTATTCATCGGGAACCGCAGACGTAACTGCTATTAATTGTTATTAATTTTCTACTTTAGTCAATTTCCGCTTCAATTATTGTAGTGCAGCCTTGTTAATATCGCTACCGAACAAGGTTATCATTTGTTTGATGTTTAAAGGAAATTCCAATCTGTTTCTACATGGGATAACCTTTTTATAAAGTTGTTTCTATGCTCATTGAAATAGATTAGAACCGGAAAAACCGCAAGCAGGAAAGTAATTATTTATAAAAATTAAAATATATACTCCGCTAAGGAGATATAAAGCATCACAGTTTCTATTTTAAAGCCGTAGCTGTATATGCGCAGCTCTTACAGAGTTCATCATTCCATCGACATTCCAAACAAATTAACCATAACAACAAAGACCAGAGAGAAATTTCATTTTTCTCCCGTATCCGTCATATTTTCTTCTCGGAGATGGAAGGAATTCCCTCCCAGCTATACGAAACTCCTTGCTTTCAATCTACTAGCTCGAGTGCGTACAGCAAACGACGAATATCAAGAGAAACATACCGCAGACGCAGCTGCAACTTATTCGCGAAGAAACTTTCGACGATTCCAGACTGCGTTTTTATTTAGCGATGATTTAATTCGAGATTATGGGGGGGCATCATATGTTGTAGGAATAATAAGCATATTCGCTTTATATAGATTGTTTCAAAAATATTTAACAGGTGCAACCTCTCTCTAACTAAAATATATTAAAAATAAGGTATTTAATCATTGGAATCTTTAAAATCTAAAAAGTTTTCATTTATTATATCTTTATTTATCTTTTCTATTTCAACATAATTTTATACATTATTTTTCTGATGATGTTTCACTCGGTAAATCACTTAAAAAGTATACTCATCATTCCACATTCCATTACGATCTACTTCTACACTCCTTTTCTTCCTTTTCGATTGATAAACCTTGTATTTTCGTTACGGTAGGTAGGTATGCGGTCAGATATTTCTGCAAGCAGATGTATATAGAAAAGAAAATATTTTATTTACCATCTCGAACTAACCATGCAATTATTTCTCATTATTCTTCTGGAATAATGGAGGAAATCGTTTCTTCAGCCCGCTCCGTCGCCGTTTAACCATCTCGGTGACGTGATCGCTGGAAAAGGCATTAGCTATTTCGCATCAACCTTGATGTAACCCGTAAAAAGTGAAATTAAGCCATTACTGTTAGCCGATACCGTATAGCATCAATTCTGCGTGAAGGCATAAATAAACAACGTACACGTAAGAATCAAGGTCTCCTCTTCGATAAATCCCATTAATTTTTTCCTCGCTGCCTCGGATACATATTGTAGAATATTTCGCTGTTTTCCTCTGACATAATGAGCCAACTATTCCATGCGTTCTACTTATTTATACTTATTTTAGTTCAGGTGTGTTCTAGCTACAAAAAAAAAGAAACATATCTAACCTTGCCTAGGTTGTAGCATGTTTCTTTTTCGCTTTGTTTTTGTTTTATTAATAAAAAGGTTTTAATAATTGATTCGCTGAACTTGACCTTGTTTCTTTATTAAGCTTTAGTGCCGTTTAATTACGAAAAGAATATGTTACATACATATTTTCCTTTAATTACCACGTATACGGTCGATTTACTCAAGCTTCGGTACGTATTATTAATTTTTATAGACATTTATCAAACATTTCGTTTTGCATGCAATAATGATGATAATTACACCAACGTGAACGGGATAAATTCATTATTATGGTGTGTATGGTTAAAATATAATTACGATTAATTATCGGCTTAATAATTACTATAATTGTTAAATTTTCTTCGGTATACCCTGACTTATTACATAAATTATTTTGTTCTAGTGGATTTTATAGTCGGTAGGTCGGTAACTTTCCATTTTTAACCAAAAGATACCATTACAATCACGCACCGTTTGTATATTTTAAAGAAAATCTCTTTAGAAATATATACTTAAATTTAATTCGTGGTTAAGCGTAATACCATCAGTTGACTGAATTTTGGATGGCTTAAGCTATATCATCCTTGAATAATTTTGAATGTTGAGTTGCTTCCGGTTTGACCGAGAGAATCAGTAAGAAAGATTAAAAAAGAACCTAAGATCGTCATAACTAGATGAAAACCCAAACCCCAAGAGTTTAGTAAGGAACAGCTATAGAGTTGTATACACGGAAGGAGACCAGATGGAGTTGGCCCAACCCAGCTAGCTCTACTACCAGACAGGTTTGGATTATTTCTCATATAATTAGGGGCATTTCCGGTCAAACCTGGAGCAAATTATTCCAGTATAAGCCCTGAAGTACTAAAAAAGTTCTCGCTGTTACTTTGGAATATTTATCCAACATATAATGACTCATTAATTATTACATAAAATTTATTTTTACAGTCCATTTCATTTTATAGACACCGTGCCTTTTAACGTTTCGAAATAGCATTAATTCATAGTTCCTTCCTGGAAAACGACAACAATATCGAAATCACACAGCGTATAATTCTTAAATTAGTCTCTATAAAATGCACCCAAGCGTAGTCCCCTAGGTAGCTAGCTCGAGCTTAATAAACAACCTAAATTACAATGTAATAGCGTAATTTTGTCGACTCCTCCCAAATAAACCGAATTAGAATTAAAATAGGCAATAAATATAAGCCAAGGTCGGTACGGATCAACCGGATAAAAATAACGATTAAACAATTAATACTTGTTACATTAACAAAAAATATATAGCCAAGCATTCCGCTTGCTTGGTTTAATAATAATAATAATCCACTCCCAAATTCTCTGGGCGCTTCATATGCTTACGTTTGTTACTGCGTCTTTTATTCAACAGAAGCAGCTTTAACCTGTTTTGTTAATATTGTATTGGGAACAATTAAATTTTGGAATCAAAGAGAAGATACCATATTTGACATCTACGATAGTTAAAATATGTAACCAGGATAATCTTTTGAGGCTATTTTATCACGTCTACCTCTAAAAATAAACACAAGGCACAATGAATAGCTTGTCGATTATCGACCTCAATTTGTTTAAAAAAAGCATTGTTGGCTAAATGAAAAACAAAAAATCAGCAGACTGATAGTGTATTTACTTCGATAACGTTAACGAAAGAGTTGTTTGAAAAATTGTTACAGCTATGGATTGTAGAACCTCCAAAGCATTCTATCTGCTCACTGTATCCCCGTAGACCCAGGTTTTGGGTTGACACTCTTTTTGACACCGACTTACGGTCTCAATTTCTTTTAATATTAACCCTATAAGATTGCTGCTTAACTTCAAATTAATATCAATTGAAAAATATAAGCACTAAGAGGGCGCTGACATCATACACGCCAAGAATATACGTTAAGATTCTCGACTGCAAAGTACCCTTGTAATTCGCCCACTAGTTTAAAAATAAATAATTCGGCTTCCATTTTTTTTTGAATCGCACAATATAATAGCCCAACCTTGTTGTCGTTTTTTTTTTCATACTTGTACTACCTAAAAATATAAACAGAAAGCGATGTTATACGACCCAACGTTGTAAAATTCCGATGCAAAATAGGAACAGTCATCTATATGTGTGTATATCGTACCAAATGAGATGATAATCGGCATAATTTATTTGTTGTATTCGCGCCTTAGCAGAGGCCTCTCTACCTACTCCAATTCCGGCGAACAGGTTTTTTTTCCTCGCCGTTCACTGCTGCATGTGTAGATGGGATTTCGTTCGAGGATGATTCAAGAATTTCGTATCGGATGGGATATGCCTTCGGGGAGGCTGTGCGTACACACGCCGTTGTTTATTTTTGGGACCACTTTCTCTGCTTTTACTTCGTCCACGCTGTGTCATCCGATTCACGATTGGCATCAATTGGAATTTTACACCTATCTACCTACTTGCGTTTGTAATGTCTGGCGGTAATATATCATTGTAAGCAATAAGCTAGGCTGATGGGTACGATAAGATTCTGTAATTTATCGACTTTCTTTTGCTTGATGTGTGAATTGGTTAATTATGTTTGTGAATTATTTCGATATGATGATAATATTTTTTTGTTCAAACTAATGTAATACGTCGTTTTTACATACCCCAGACTAGGCATGAAAAAAAAGAGATTAGAAAAACAATAAAAATGTAATCAATGTAGACGCCTTACTTTTAGATGCTAGCTCACATAGTTTCAATGACATCTCCAATCCATTCGAAAAATTCCTTTGGTTTGTCTGCAAATACGTCGTTGCCTATAAATTTTGTTCCCCTTAAGTGTTTTTTTTGAAAAAATAAAAATAGTCACAGGTATCTAGATCTGGATTATCAGGCGAATGGTTAATTTCTATGAAGCAAAATTCAGCAATGACAGCTTTTGAAAGTCGTCAACAGGCTGACGTGCACGAGGATCGTCGTCCATGTTTAAATAATTTTTGACCACTCACAAATAGTCGACCTTGACGATCACCCCCGTATACAGACAACATTTCTTCACGAATAAATTTTGTAGATTCTTCCTTGTTTTGTTAAGAATTTTATAATTGCTCGATATTCAAATTTTACCCTTGCAACGTTCAGATTCCAGCGGCATTACTGAAAATATTGGTGTAATTTGTTTTGCCCATAGTCGTGCCAGTAGTACTGCGTCATAAGAAGGGCCCTCCCTAACAAAACAAAAGAGAGAAAAACAAATCTCATGTAGTTAAAAATTTATCTACTGCGTAGAAAACATAAAGAACTGTCTTAAAATCTTCAGTTTATTTTTGTTAGAAATGTCTTTAGTGTATTGAGGTAATGCTTTGACCAATTTGATCCCGGTGTACTGCGGTGAGCGTTCATACGTGCTGAGTCCATGTCATGGGATAGAAAACAAAATCCCATTCTTAGTTTCATAATCATGAAACGAGTTATCAGTTCTAAAGCTATGTTCGTTGTTTTTACGTACATTACGACCGCCAAGATATAAAATCCTGTCAGAGCTAGTACTCCAGCTGTTTGAAAAGAGTTCGACAGGCGATCCAAGACATAAGATATAGATAGAAGACCTGCTCCTGACTGTGGCAAAATTAGGTGCTGTGCGTGCGAGTCAAGAGGCAGATTTTTCTGCTGGATCTGAGGCAATTTCGAGTTACCATTTGCATGTTGGGCAATAATGAACTGCACTTAACCCTCTGCAGCATAGAATGCTTTACATTCACCATCATAAGAATAATGTTGTTTGCAGTCATTAATACACAATCGCTGTAGTATTGCAAGTATCCAAGTTTCATTCAAATCTGCGAATCCGAATTTAGAAACGGTTCCGTATAAATGAACGGCGAATTGACTTCATATAAAATAAATAAAAAAACGGGCAAAAACGTACCGAAAAAAATATGCCATTACGTGACACGCTAAAAACACGTTGCCGTTTACCACTTGCTCCGAGAAAAGTATTTAGGTTGACCAAGGAATTATCGAAGTAATAATAATGTAATCCACTTTCACCTGGCATTTTAAATGATATCGTTTATCGATAAATCCAATAAGCCAATAAGGAAATGCCGTTCGTAAAATGGGTTAATATCTTCATTTAGTAGACGTTTGGGCCAACATATCTCCAATCTAGGAGCCCAGAGGCTAAATTTCTGATGAAATTCTTACCTTCAAATCGTTTTAGCCTTCCAAACGATGAATGCGATATTTGATTATTACATTTTACGTTTTTCGTTTCAGGACGATGAACCTCCCGAGATAACGTACTGTGTTGTAGAAAATACCGGAACTCTCACCCTCCAAGCTCTAACACCAACGCAACCAATGCCACCTCAAGATGAATTGGACGCAAAATTTGCTGAATTAGTGGTAAGAAATAATAAAAAAAGATGTAAAACTTATAATATTCTAAATTTCCTTACGCTATTTACAGATCTAATAAATAATGGTATTTTATTACCATAATTTATTGTACCGGGTGTCCCAAATTTAGTGGGATTGCATGGGTAATTTTCTTATAATTGGAGATTTCGTTAAATAGGCAATATTTTGCAGTTTTATGTGCTGAATTAAAATAATTTTAATAATTCTTTTATTTGCCAAATATCTTCGTAAGTATTAAAGGTACGAAAGAAAGTTTTATATGAAAGTCATTGTTTTCGATAAGAAATTGATGTTGAGCGAAAACTCAAGATGGCGATTTTTGAGGTACTCTTATCAACTTCCTGAAGTTAAATGAACGCCATATTAAATTTTAATAATCTGATAGTGCTGGGTGAGCTTTCCAAACGTTTGTTTGACCAGAGCCTTTGTGTACTTTATGTTATACAGCTAGCTTTATACATTTTGTAATAATACGTTCAAACTAGTTATTATTATTAACAAATTAAAGGAACGTTCACGGAGTACAACAATAGAAATAAAACCGAAAGATTCTTATCTAACAGAAATAAGATACTTAGTCTTTTAATCTCACTTTTGCAACGCTTTCCGTTAAACAGACACTTTTATAGCTATAATTGTCTATCGATAGCAATCTTGCCAACATGAAAACATGCAGTAGAGTATAAATACTTTCGTTTAATTAAATATTGAACGTTTTATTTCGATTGTATTAATGAAGTACACTTAATAACTATTATACAATATAATAGTTTCGTTAATGAAATCGATGTCGAAACAGCTAAATACTTCTAATTGAGCGCTTTATTTGAAATAAACGCCAGTGCCGTTTATTTCAAATAAAGCGCTGAACCCAGCCTTGCGTTTTACATTAGCGATCGATAAAGGAACTTCCGGAGAAACTTGCTTACGCGCGGTGCTACTGTAAGTGTGCGGTATTTCTTTGATATACTGTTTTTTTTCTTCGAACGCTGAGCCTTTTGTGGTATCACCCATTAGTGCAGGTATAATTTAATAATGTGCAATAAATTGCTTGACTTAAAAGGAGTACCGAGGATCATAACTTGTTAGAAACAGCTTCCTTGAAAATTTGAAGACGTACACTGCCGTTCAGAGAAGTTCGGTCGGTTGGTAAAAAACATGAGAAGGTTACAGAAACAAACTAAACTAAAAACAAAATGCAATTTTATTGTATGTACAGGTAAAAAGGACAAAAATAAATAAATAAAAAGTTATTCTGGCCTAATATAACGTACTGAACATTATATTTTTTTTTTATCGAAAAAACCTCCTTTGCTGTTAATCACCGCTCGAAATATTCTAGGCATTCTTTCGATAAGTTTTGTTAAAACGGATTGTGGAATATTAATCCATTCATGTTGCAGAATATTCCGTAAACGTTCTTGTGAAGTTGGGCATATTTTTCGGATCCTCCTGTCCAGTTCATCCCACAACAACTCTATCGGGTTCAAATCTGGGCTTTGTGGGGGCCATGTCATTACTTTCAGGGTGTGCTGTTCTTCTTGCTCCTTTAGATAGTTCTTACACACTAACGCAGTGTGTTTTGGGTCGTTGTCATGCATGAGTGTAAAGTTACGGCCTATTATACGCAATCCTGATGGCACTGCATGATTCTGGAGTATTGCAAAATAATTTTCCTTCCTCGTTACACCCTGCACTCTGCATAAATCTCCCGTCCCGGCAAAGGAGAAACATCCCCACACTAACACAGACCTACGCCCTTGCTTCACTGTAGGCACATTGCAGTTCGGGATCACTTTTCGGTTTTAGATCTTCGGAATGAAGGTCCGCTTGTTGAAGTCGACGTTTTACCGTACTCGCCGAAACTTGTTCTTCACGGCCGCGATTGACTTCGGCTGCTATTTGTGGCGCTGTAAATTTTCTATTGCGTTTGCTTAATAATACAATTCTCAAATCTTCAGCTTTTGTTGTTTTCCTGGATGCTCCGGGACGAACACGATTTTCTATAGTTCCAGTTGTCCGATATCGCTTTATGATGTCATTTACTGTTGAACTTCTCATATTTATTTTTTCAGCAATTTGTCGCCCCGAATATCCTTCTTCAAACAACGTAATAATGCGTGAATGTTTTTCTACACTGGTAGGCTTGCCACGTGCCATTTTGAAGTAAATTTTCTTAAAACTTTCGCGCAAAAACGACAGATGCACACCAACACACGTTTAATAGTAAAACGAAGCAAAAATTTATATCTTTACGCCCGTGATAAATAAACAAGAGCGATACTGCGGTATATTTCCTAAATGTACTGTTCGTTAATAATCCCCGAACGACCCGTTTCAAAAGATCGGTACTTCCGAGAAATTCGTGGAATGATAATAAATGGGACTTTATTGTGGTTGTCGCAATATTTCTACTTTACGTAATAATTTATGGCTTTAATCCCTTAGAAAAGAGTGTATGCTTAATATTTTTCTAATTTTATGTATTAATAATTGTATCCAGTGTGATATAATGGATCTTTATTGTATGACCGAACTTCACTGAACGGCAGTGTACCTAGTAAGATCATAAATACCCTATTGGCAAGTACACACCTATGTTTTGGATCGGTCATTGCGCTTCTTTTTCAGACCAATACAATCAATTAGCGAAACTCGTACAAGTTTTATATTATATTTACATTTCGTTAGCACCTATCGCAGTTACGCTAATATTTCGACATCGTTATGGAGCGGCGTTTACATTCCGCTAGGCATTGTACATACATCTCCCTTGTTCAGAACAGAATGTTTTGAAAGTCGAATTTCGATGTTTACTCAACGTATTCTCGATCCATGAACGTTTCGCCTTCGCCGCCGATACTTGAGACGTCTGCTCGCCTTTTCTATACTTCCATACGCGTTTTTTTTTCTTTCCTAATCGTATATCATTTGCCGTTGAATTTCCACATTAAGCGACCATAAAATTCGCACAAAGAGGAACGTACGCGCGTATAAATAACAGGTTTTATGTAATTTTAGACGCTTTCTGCTCGCAATCGAATCACCTTGGCTATTAGCGTGAACGTTTCGAAGTGCTCCTTAATGATTACGATGTGATGTAAAGCTATGGTTTTTGTTAAGGGATTACATCGCGCCAGAGCCGGATTAAGAGCGATTTTGCGTCACTACAGATGTGAAAATACTTTATTGAACGTTGAATGTTAGCTACTGCATAAGACATGAATAGGATTCGTTTATTTTAACGCCTGTTTTAGTCTTCCCATATCAAATTTGCTTTGACCAAATTTTATTATTAAATTTTAACACCATTTATCAAGATTTTCAATTCATTTTGTAATGAGTTAAACCACATTTATCGCTCCTCGATTTGTGAATGTTAAAGTAAAATGTGAATAATTCACTTTACCTGTCATGCGGTTCTTCCAAAAATATTTACTGAGGTACAAAAAGTAAACGACAGCATATGTTGTATTCGCAAGAATTTTTACTTTCGATCAGACATGCGAAGTACCCAACAGATATGTTGTAAGGTGTACACTTTACGTAATTCTTATATTTTGCAATAATTAATTACTCCATTTTCTATAATACGTTCTAACCATAAAATTTAACATACATCTACGAGAAAATAAAGCTCGTAGATGTTTATCTGTTGTATTGTTTTTATTTGAGAATTCCCAACGGACCTCAATATTTTTTATTTTATTTTACAGGAAGAACTAGATTTGACTGCGCCTAATAAAGCAGCCATGCTGAATTTACCATCTCAGAAGAAATGGCAGATCTACTGTTCAAGGAGAGGAGGCGAAGATACCGTCGATCAATCGCATGCCCCCGAACATTATATCGAACGACTGCGAACATTAGCGACGGTAAATTAGCCAAAATCGCCATTTGTTTATTTAATAATTTCCTCCAAAGTAGAGTTTAAATGATATTTTTGGAAATCTGGTAATTCGCAATTCTTGATGAGAATCTTCAAAATTCTTTTGAAAGAACCAGTTCCTAGTTTTTTAGAAAATCATCAATATACCAACCTCAAAAACTAACATTAAATTTAAATGTGCGTATATTATTTCACCAACGGTTCTTTTCAGATGGAGTATCCTGAAACGAACGCCGAGGAAGATGTGCGATCAAGAACGAAGCAAATCGACGGATTAAAAACGGCCCTTAGGACTTCAACGAACAGCTTCGTGCTGCGATTTATCGAATTAGAAGGATTACTGGCCCTCCTCAAGTTTCTGGAGCGTATGGATTATTTCACCGCACAAAGCACGATCCATACCAGTATTATTGGTTGCGTGAAGGCTTTGATGAATAATTCTGTAAGTCGGTATTTTATACGCGTGCGTAATTACACCGAAAAAGTAATGATTTCTCGCTTTTTTAAACTTATAACAAATACATTTACTCCAAATCGTTCAGATTTAATCGAATCATTAATATATCTTACTACATTAATACAGTGCTAGAGGTCAACACTTCTTCATTTGAAAAATAACCATGCTTCAGAAGGCATCTTGTCGTTTCAGATATTAAAACGAGTATCGAATACTTCCGGATAACCAGATCCAAACCAACATGTTACGATGTTGATTCCATTTTGGAAATTCTACTGTTTCTACATGTTTTCAGTTAATGACAAAAACTCCAATGTTGCAAACTCACTTAAATAAAATAGTTTCACATGAAAGTTATTTGTTTTTTCGTGGACTTAAACGTACTTTAATGAAACAAAATATAGGTTTGCATTTGAAAAAAAATTAAAGACATTGATGGCACTTCTATGCTTAAACCGTTTAATATGCTTTCTCTCTTCATTTTTTTGTCTATTAAATAAATCGTTTCTGAGTTATTTAGTCGTTTCAAGATAAATGCATCGCCCGGTATAATACGAGGGATATAATATTGTACCTCCAGTGTTAGCAATGTTAGAAGCTAAAATCCTCTATCTCAAATCGATGCCTACATTCGCACAGCAATGATCACTTTGAATTACTCACTGGTCATGTACGTCTACGATGTATCTAATACTTCTTCAAAGATAATCTATACGTGCCTTTCTTAACCAGCATCATACCGTAGCATACGTAACGTAACATACATACGTAAGCGGTTGCCTGCGTCGTTTTCAGTCGTTGTTATCAAGCGAACGCGATCGATCAATGTACTTCTAATGACTACCTACGCTTTTTAGCACTGTTTGTCTTCACTTATCATAGGATCGAAGACAGCATTGACCTTTGCGAAGCAACAATTTCCTACTCACCGCGTAGACTTCTTCCCTGCCAGCCTCTTCGCGGTTTTATCGCGGACAATATCGCGCAGGGTGTGTGTATGTATGCCGCTAATGAACGATTCTTCTCGCGTTTACATAAGCTAACGTATCTTTAATTCTTACTACTGGCAATGTGATGTGTTAGGTACGATCTGAGTAATTGTAAAGCCGAAGGTGATTAAATGTATAGGATAAACGGAGAATCTACGAGGGTTGTTGTTTTTTCTATTTTATCGTATCTTTAGGTATTTGAAAATACACAAGAATTCCCTTAACGAGTTTGCAAATAGAAAATTGAAAATAAACTATGTGAAACTATAATTTAAAATCAAACTATCGGAGTAGACCCAGCTATCTATAATATTGCTGCGTCCAACACGGCTGAAATTTTCGAGAATTTTACAAGTAACTCCATCTTATTGAAACTTTTCATAGGACCCTTGTAATTGGAAAGCAGCGCCTTAAATAGACTAAGACTCATTGTTAAGCACAGAATACTTGGAAATGATACTGTTCTAGAGTTTTTCCTTGTTGCAGAGAAGATCGCAAAGTAAAACTTGCCGAATTCGGCATTATTTTCAGCGATTTCCATTTTCTGATCTCAGTGTTTGAAATTTGAACTATACTGAAATGCTACATGGGTCAAATTATAAATCGCTATGGCGCCTACGATCCTAGAATAATTGTTAATCTTAAAACAATATCAACAACCACATGCACTGTTATTGCGCCTGAAACTGTTTACATCTAAACATCGGCGCTTTTAATCATCTTTTTAAAGCAACTCCTTCGCACCATGGCATCGTTTATTTTCGACCAAACAATAATAAATAGGATCCCGATAACGACAACGAAAGCTGCTCTACTCAAGCGATCCATAAACCATTAGCGGATTTATTTATATGTGCGAATAGTGCCTTCTTCCTGTGTGCACTATGTAAAAGCAATAGCCGCTCTTCCCTATCCGTGCTACAAAGTCGAGTCTCTCTCTCCCTCTCTCGGTTGTTGAATACATATCTACTTGTGCGCTATCTGACCGTGCGAATCGAAACGCTGTTACAACATACGGAGAATATACTTACTTATTTCACGTTCGGCTCTCGTTCGATGGTTTCCTAGTGAAGCGTGAACTTGGCCGAAGGCTAGGAAGCCGGCACGGAATGATGGTACCTCTGCTTTAAATCGCGCACTTAATGATCTGGCGACTGGAGAGAAAGATTATTATCTCGGCTGTATTTGAAACTATACTCTTCAATAATAAATAATAATAATAGCGTTTGTGATAGTCGCTGAGTTATATAAACACATTGCTTGAAACTGGAGTTACTGAGGAGTTTATGTGATGCGCTGATGAGACGGACGGATAGGAAAATGAATAAATAATGTTTTATTTGTATATTTCAAGGAACCCCGGATACTCTGCCTTATTTTTTTAGAATTCTCCACCCTTTTGGCCTATTTAAAACCTTTCAGACTCGATTGATCCTTCTCATTGCTTCTCCAAAGAATTACTTCTTCCAAAACTGCACGCCTAATCGTTTATTATCTTCTGTTGATCTTTTTATACTTGATTAAACTCAACCTAGAGAAAAGTGGTAGGTAGGTCATTTGTATTGGAACAATATCGTTTATATCTGAATAGACGAGATCGTTTACAGTCCTTTGTACCCACTGTTCCCTAGTTGATACATACATATAACAAATTCTTGGGAAAGAAGGAACACTCGGATACCTGCTTTAAATATTTTTTTATTGATACTCTGATTTTTAATCAAAACCGTATTTCTACAGACCGGTAGAGCTCACGTTCTTGCCCACCCGACCAGCATAAATACAATTGCTCAATCGTTAAGCACCGAGAACATCAAGACGAAGATTGCCGTCTTGGAAATCTTGGGAGCAGTATGTCTGGTTTCTGGCGGTCACAAGAAGGTACTCGACGCGATGCAGCACTACCAAAAATTCGCCTACGAACGAACCCGGTTCCAAGGGATCATAAACGATCTGGATCGATCGACCGGTGTATACCGAGACGAGGTCAACTTGAAAACCGCGATAATGTCCTTCATTAACGCGGTGTTGAACTATGGTTTAGGTCAGGAGAATCTGGAATTCCGGTTGCATCTCAGGTATGAATTTTTAATGCTTGGGATACAACCAGTCATCGATAAAATGAGGGGACACGAGAACGAAACGTTGGATCGGCACTTGGACTTCTTCGAAATGGTGAGAAACGAGGATGAGAAGGAATTGGCGAGGAAATTCGAGCAAGAGCATATCGATACGAAAAGCGCGACCTCCATGTTCGAGCTATTGAGGCGGAAATTGAGTCATACGGCCGCTTATCCTCATCTCCTTTCCCTATTAAAGCATTGCATCCTGATTCCCTTAGATTACGGTTCGCATCCGCAGCATTGGTTGCTGTTCGATAGGATTGTCCAACAGATAGTGCTCCAGCAAAGCGACACGTCCGATACAACGAAATTAACCGTTCGGAATCCAGACGTGTCACCGCTGAATATTAACGTAAAAGAAATCGTCCACTTACTAGCCAAAGAAGAAGAATTGGTAGCCGCCCGAAAGAAAGCCGAAGAATTAGAGAAGGAAAATGTAGATATGTCCAATCGCTTAGCGAAGAAGGAGCAGGAATTAGATCAGCGTACACAAGAAAAGGAGGATTTCGAATCTAGTCTTGCCAGGATAAAGGAACGGTTGGAGAAGGAAACAGCCGCCCATATAGAAACTAAGCAACGCTTGGGTAAGTGCGATGATGTAATTTTGCGACTAAAATGTAATAACCGCCATCAAACAAGCAATTTTTAAGGCCTTATGCCCTACATACCCTTTTTCTTTTTAATAGCGAGCAAACACGCAAAAAAAATAGTACAATTTTTATCATATGCAGGTGAAATGGAGTACCGCGCAGCCGACTTAGACCGCCAAATATCCTGCGAACGCGGCGAGAGACACCGCCTGGAACAGCTGGTTAATTCGGGCAGCATTCCCGACGACGCGAAAGTCATCGGATTGACGTCGGGCGTCGACGTTAAGCTAGAGTACAAAGACTTCAAACCGATGCCGCCGCCACCTCCTCCCTTAGCGCCGCCACCTCCTCCGGCGCCCGGTCTCCCACCACCCCTAATCCTACCACAGGCACCAGCCACCGAACCAATTAAAGTAGAAGTGCCTAAGAAGAACGTCCCGCAACCGTCGAACCCTCTGAAGTCGTTCAACTGGTCGAAGTTACCGGATACAAAAGTTAACGGCACCATCTGGAGCGAACTAGACGACACAAAGTTGTACAATGCGATGGAATTGGATTGCATTGATAAACTGTTCTGTGCCTATCAAAAGAACGGAGTAGCGGTAAGGGACAATGCATAAATCTTTTTCCTCGTTCTAAAAATTACTTTCTTCCTTGATCTATCTTAAAGAACGAAGGCTCAATCGAAGATCTGAGACAATTAGGTAAGGGAAGAACCAAAGTACTTTCGGTGATAGACGGCAGACGAGCGCAGAACTGCACTATTCTGCTATCCAAACTGAAAATGTCCGACGAGGATATCACAAGAGCGATCCTAAGCATGGACAGCAAAGAACAGTTACCTATTGATATGGTGGAGCAGTTGTTGAAGTTCACTCCTAGTCCGGAAGAAGCCGCCCTATTAGAAGAGCATAGTGATGAGATCGATTCGTTAGCTAGAGCCGATAGATTTTTATACGAAATTTCCAAGTAAGTAAACTGGTAACAACCACCACGCTCAGTTCTTGAGTTGGACCAGTAAGTTTTTTAGTATGAATTTATGTGATACATGATTTATATATAACTTTAGAAAATATTATAATTTAAGGGTTCCCCACTACGAACAACGCCTAAGAAGTCTCCATTACAAAAAACGCTTCCAACTAACCCTAAACGAAATAAGTCCGAGAATTTCAAGCGTAATGGAGGCATCGAGGGAGGTTTCCCGTTCAAGAAGATTACGACGATTGCTTGAACTAGTTTTAGCGTTAGGTAACTACATGAATCGCGGTGCCAGAGGTAACGCACACGGCTTCCGCCTGGCCTCCTTAAACAGGCTGGCGGATACAAAATCCAGCGCCGCCAAAGGCACCACCCTACTACATTATCTAGTACAAATACTTGAAAAGAAGGTAAGTTCTTCAAATGATATTGAAACTGAAAGTAATTCATTACATCCTTGTTTTTAGTTTAAGGATATTTTACGCTTAGACGAAGATATACCGCACATCAGGGACGCCGCCAAGGTCTCGCTAGGCGAATTGAGCAAGGATATGGCGCAGTTAAGGGCGGGTTTGAAAGACGTTACGCGGGAAATCGAATTTCATAGATCTCAAAGTCCCACTGCGAATGACAAGTTTGTGCCTGTTATGAGGGAATTTCAAGCTACAGCGACGTGTCGCTTGGCCGAAATTGAAGATCAGTTTCAGGATATGAAGGTAAATGAAACTCTGGATGATGAGACGAATCAATAACTTCTGATCCAATTAAGTTTCGACCCACTGTCGTCACTACCCGTACCACCATTTCTAACAAAAACGATCATTAATTATTTAAAAAGAATTCTCTTTTAAAAACTGACTTTCTTGTGAGCTTATATGAAACAATATAAATGTAAAAAAATTCTCCTTCACGTCACATTTTTATTTTTTAGTAATTTCACCTTATTTCTCAATAATTTCAGACACGCTTCGAAAGAGCCGTGAGGCTATTCGGCGAAGATCCGGCTCAAACCCAGCCAGACGAGTTCTTCGGCATCTTCGACGCATTCCTCACCGCCTTCACAGAGGCGAGACAAGATAACGAGAACATGAGGAAGCGACAGGAGGAGGAAGAGAAGAGGGCCAAACAGGAAGCGGAGCTGAAGAAGCTCACCTTAGAACGTAAACATAGTCGAGAGGGAATCCTTTCGACTATAAACAAGAACATGAAGAACAACGGTAACAACGACACCAAGGGAGAATTCGACGATCTCATATCCGCTCTACGCACCGGTGACGTCTTCGGCGAGGACATGGCGAAATTCAAGCGATCGAGAAAGAATAGGATAACCAGCGGTAATTCCCCACCGAGGAGGAACTCTGTGAATAGGGAGGACAGTAGGGAGAGGGTAATTTCGAACGGACGAAGGCAGTAATCGAATAAAATAGCGTAGGAGAGGACTTTTGTACGCGACTGTGTCATCAATTATTATCATAATGTTATTATGAAAATACCAACAATTTTTTGCAGTTTTTTTTTTCTTTCAAAGTACACGCGTATTGTTGTTTTATAGTAACGTAACTCCCTTAACGGTATAAATTCGAAATACCAATTTCCGGAGTTGGACCAAAAGTAACCACTAAGTAAAACGCAAAAGTAACTAAGGATGTAATCGGTGCGTTTCCACTTTGACTGCCCCGAGACGCCGCGGTCTTATCCGCGAAGGTCTCTATAACAATAATCTTTTTTAAACTATCGATATAGATAAGAACAAGAATAATAACAATAATTTTTGTATGATATCAAAACAAACAACGCATGATTTTTACAATTTTACGTAGGAATTTATATGTTTATATAAAGAAAAAAACCAACAAATGAATAGCGGTTATTATTATATATATATATGGAAAATTATGATTAATATATGCTGATAGACAGATATGCTTTGCATTGAATTTACGCATTTTAATGTTGAAATATATCATTGTTAATTTATTAAAACGTGTTTTATTCTATCATCCTATCGTCGTGCAATATTATCTTGAAGAATTAAAAAGAGAATGAGATAAACGCAAAATTAATAATGAATAAAAACAAATTAATGAGATGGTTGAGGCTCGTGGAATCTGGCGTTTATTTTGTTGAACAACGATTCATTTATTTCATTTTGGGACAAATACGCCAATATTACGTTACCGAGCAGGACCAAGTTAAGAAATTATTTACCATTTGTGGGTGTACATTTAGAAAATAAAATTAAGGCTGAACTGAAAAATAAAAAAGTGTGCTTGTGTGTGGATGAAACAACTGATTGCAAAAAAAGATCTGTACTTAATGTTATGGTGCGCAAAATGGAACCACATCAATCGTCATCTTCAATTTTATTAGCTTCTAGACGAATAGAAGAATGTACTGACCAAGTGGTGTTAAGCACATTGAAAAAATTTGAAATATCCAAGAGATCAAGCTTTAATGTTTATAACAAATGGTGCAGCAACCATGCTTTCTATAGGGCGGTCTCTTAAGGAACGGTGTGGTAACTTTTTACGTATTACATGTAAAAATCACGCTCTACATCTTGTGGCAGAAACAATTCGTAGATGTTATCCACAGGTGGATGCGCCGATTGCGAGTACAAAAGCCGTGTTTCTGAAATGCCCAAAATGTATTTGCGAATTTCATAGACTGCGTTCTCGTGCCCCTGAACCACCACAACCGATCCTTACACGTTGGGGAACATGGTTACAAGCGGCATTTTACTATCATAAATATTTTGAGAGTGTAAAGAAGGTGGTTCCGTTATTCAATCCGAAAGAATGTGCAGCTATCAAAACAAGTCAGAAAAAATTCGAAGATAGTCAGGCTAAAAGTGATTTACAAACTATTCACAGCAATTACATCGGAGTAGTGAAAGCAATAGAAAAACTACAAAATTCTTCACTGTCGTTAGAGAAATCACTGCAAATTGTGAACGATGACACGCACAGCTTTGTTCGTTAGAAGACGCAAAAAATAAGTGTCTTAAATTAAAATAATTCCAGCTGCACCATCTGCATTTGGCTAGTAAAACAAGTTACCACATTGTAATAATAGTTGCGTGAAAATAGGCGCTACGTATCATCGCTAACATTAAAAAAAGTTCCGTTTAGAACGAGGTAGGTTGAGAAAAATATAATAAAAATTTTCAAGAATCGTAACTCATCACAAGTCATGAGAATGTTTCGAAAAAATCTAAATGCTTAGTCAATACATAAAACAACGTCCTCTATTTTCTTCTTGGTTGTTAACAATTTTTGATTTTTGAAGAGGATAATATTTTTCCAATCATAAATCCAAAACATCGGAGCCCAATTTTCACCAAAAAATGCAAAATATTGCAAATTGTACAAAGGAACATGAAACAACATTCTGGTTTTAGCAATTTAACAAGACAGAGTAAATTAAAAACTTATACCTTGGCACTTTTTAAACGACTCCGTATTTCTCTCCAAGTATTTTCCAATGATTAAACATAATTACATTGAAGTAGGAAGTTCATTATTTTCAACGAGAACAACGAAAAAACATCGCCGTGGCCTTTTTTCTTTTCATAGAAGAGAAAGTCGATTTAACCGAGAGGCATATTTTACATCTTCGATCATTTTCATCGGGCGGTACGCCCACAAAAATGACAACACTTTTAAGGAGAGAAGATTATCTCTTCCTTGCATTCTACTCGATTACCGTAAATCGTTTAAGAAAAGCATTAATAATAATAATAATCATGCTGGGCTTTCTCGCGGCAAAATAAAGGCTCCTCTTACTTGATATATTAATCGAATAAAACATAATGAATAATGCATTTATTCAGATAAAGGTCCAAGATCTCGGGGTCAAGTCGTCCGCGAAATTCGGACAATATGGCCGTAACAATATCGGGTGGAAATTAAAAGAGAGAAAAAAGGAAGAAGACTACTTACGCGGTCCAGTTATATGCGCTGCATAAAACGAACACGTGTATAATGTATAGAGGTGCAAAACATAACGTTTTTTCGCCGATAAACATCTCGATAAAAAGTTTTATGTTAAAATCTTAAAATATTATGTGGCACAAGGAACATATGGGTGCCCTTAGTGCTTAAAAGCACGGGGATATATAATGTACAACAATGTTAACAAAGACAACCTTTTCCAATAAAAATTAATCAGCCAACCTCCAGCACAAAAAGTAAGGAATTTATATGATTAAAAAAAAACTTGGATTTCCGTTGTGTGGCTTGAAACAATTTTGAACCTCTCGAACGAATAGAATCTGCTTCCTTTTCGAATGTACAGCAATTCTCCAAAAGTGGAATTTTGGGATGTACAGGAGAAAATTAATGTCATTGGATCATCCCACATAACACTACTATTAAATTCATAATATGATCTGATGAATATGGACTTTCGCAGATTATCAACCGGGTCAAGAGTTTACCAGGTCCTTAATAGACGATTTTTGTTTCAGGTCATTAAGGGAAATAGCCCTCCCCTAGAAAAATTATCGCTATATTTGTGTAGAATATTCCGTATTACAATCAAACATCGCAATAATATTTGATATCACCTGACGCTGTCCCCTTCGAAGAAAAAAATAAAAGAATAACTGCAATTGGTTGAGAAACGTTGGAGATATGATGTAATCTTGAGGGTCCCCCTGCCTTACGAAGTCATGACGTCATATGAAGAAATGACACCCTGATGCCTGTAGCATCTTTCACCTTCACAGATCTTCCTTGGCTGCTCAGAGAACAAAAAATAAGAATAGAGAATAATGGATGAATATTAGTCGTCGTAAATCGAGTTGTCCATCACTCAGTGTAAGTGCTACACCTTTTTTGAATAAGAAAAAAATAGATTTCTTGTCAACCTGAGTTTGACTTTTGATTAACCACATATTAAAGTTTCCAGTTTGTTGGGTAAGTGGCCATCTACACCTTATATAATATTGTAGTTGATACTGTTTTACCTTTGTTCAAGTAATCTTTAGCATGTAGTGTATAAATTTAGAAAACAAGGCCAAAGAATAGATTTATAATGACGCACGGAGGAATAGGTATTAAAAAGAAAATGGCCGGATATGTTTTTAAGTCAATAAAGGAAGCATAATAAAAGGTGTTTTTACGATCCACCGTAAAAGAACGATAAGCAGCGTGGCGAAGATGACGTAAAATCGGATATTTTTCCGTTCCCTTACCGTTTGTCCGTTGTTTTATCGCCGCGTACCACTTCGAAAAGCGCAGTACGTTACGCGGGAGGACCTACCTTCTTGTACGTCGAGTTTTTCTCTTTGCGTACTGCGCGAATATCCGGTCTAATTCGCAGGTCGTGACAATAACCATCCATTAGCTCATAAAAAGCGAAAGATGCAGCTCGTACAAATGCTAATCGGCAACGTGGATTCCACTTCGAAGGGCGCGGGTTTCCTTTGGCCAGGCTTATTGTTACAATGAAGCGGTGGGTGATCCACATTTCAACGACTTTTATCGATTGATCGCATTGGTTGATGCAATAGGCGAGGGATGTCAAAAGATTTCGATTTTTATTTTCATTTTCGTTTTAATTTTACTTTTGCCTTTGTTTTTGCCTTTGATTTTACCTTTGCTTTTGCATTTGTTTTCGCCATTGTTTTTGCCTTTGCTTTTGCCTTTGCTTTTGCCTTTGC
>LR737381.1:35578935-35589160 GCA_902655005.2 Marronus borbonicus | reverse complement strand
GGACAATTAATGTTTCGTGATTAAAATAAAACAATTCCAAGAAAAGCACATTTGTTCATTTTATACTAAATGCATATAAACTAGACCAGAAGCCAGAAGTGTGACAATACATTAGGGAGTGATAAGTCCAAAATGAACTTATTTAGCCCAGATGGAAAAACCAGACTTAAAGGACAAGCATTTACACTCGACAGTCTTGACGGTGTAGTATCGAACGAGAGGGGAAGAAATATAATGGTACGGGTCTGCTTTTCCTGGTTTGGGGATGTTTCTCCTGGTTTAGATGGTCCCATATTTTTTTTATAAATTTGTTTTTCTTTTTTTTATTAATTTTATTTTTTTATAAATTTGTTTTTCTTTTTTTTATTAATTAATTTTTTTTTATAAATTTGTTTTTCTTGGAGGATCTATACCGTTAACAGAAGAGAAAGAAATAATTTTTTTTCTTTTCCTACTTTTTCAAGCTTCTTATCTTCTTTATGTTTTTATTTTATTTTGTATTTAATTTTTTAAATATGAATGAAATCATGTCTATGGATGTTACCTTGAACGTTTTTAAAACATTTCTATTAGATTAAAAAAAATGAAAAAAAAAAAACAATGAAACGTCCCAAAAAACAAATATAGGAAAAGAAAAAAAGGGATTTTTTTTCCCCCTGTGGCGACCTAAAACTTTAATTTCTTTAAAATAAATTTTTTAAGGCGTAAAAGACGGTTCTGTATTTCTATTCTAATATTTACGAACCTTGCAACATAGACCAGACCATCTACAAATATTAAAAAAAAAAACAATAAATTATGCAACAACACCATTTCAAAGTATTTCCTAAAAACAAACATTTGCGTAAACTTGACCCAGTAACGGTTCTTGACCTTCTAAAGAAACGTTTCTTTTCCTTTTTTTTTTTTCCTTCAAGAAATCGTACCAAATCCACCATTTAGCATACTGTTATATCAGCATCGAAAAAATTCGTATAATTCTACACTTCGTTAAAACACTCTCGAAATATCCGGCCGTACCTGTCAATCGGATTTGCTAAATTATCTAAAATTAATTCCGCGTGTCGCACAAGCTAAAACTTTAAATATTTATTCCCGATCGGTAAATCGAATTAATCAACGTCCGAGAAGAATTACGAGGTGATTTGTCAATTACCAGCCACATCAACAGCTGCAGAAAAAAGAAACGCGCGTACGTCGCGTAAGGAGGACAATTTTTTTCGCGATAATTAATCGGGAAATGAATAGTATGCGGTAGCGGATAGGATTTACATTTGGGGTGATGTCATTCCGTTAATGGAGAAGCAATGGACGAAAAAAGCACGCAACGAAATATAAAAACGGTCCGTTTTTTTCTCAAGTTGTTATTTATCTATCAACACGCCATTAGGAATGAATTATTGGGTGTACGACAGTGGTATATGTGTGTCATTTGTTTGTTGAGATTTTTTTCGTGTGTTTTGAAAGAAGATATATACAGGCGAATTTAGGTTGACGATCAAATAAGTTATATCGATCTAGGCCAGTTAAGGCTGTTACGGCTACAAACGCTTTAGCTCAGTGCCCAGACAGAGAATATACTTTCGAATTTAAATTTTATGTTGATTTAATTCGTGATAATTCGGTTGTAATTTTACCGTTTATCATGATAGCCTCTTTTTTATGGTTTGGTACTTCCTTCTTCGACCAGAATGTCTTTAAATTTAATAGGCTGTAGAAAAGGACATTTTACAATATACATATGTACGGTATGCGTTCTTATATTCCAGAAATAGCTGTGTAAAAATATGTAAATATGGGGAAATTAAATCAATTTAGCTAGGCTAAACACATAAGTATCGGCACCCTTCGCACCACACAAGTTTAATTTATTATATAGTAATATAATAATTAGTCCGGGACGGCCGTTTCGACGAATGGTCCTCATCATCAACCGGTGACCGAATGATGTGAGAAAAAACTTTTTCTAAAACTAAACATGCATGTACTATCCCTACTTCTTAGAACAGATATTCTTTACAAGTGCCTATTTCTACCTCCTGCACGCATTGAAGCTACGACGTGCGAAAAATAACATGCACGAACTATCCCTTCTTCCGAGAAGAAATATTGTTTTACAAGTGCCTATTCTACCCTCTACGCGTCTTAAACTACGACATGCGAAAAACACGACCAGATAGACGGGAAGATCTCTTTTATGACCCAAGATATAAACAAGTGCCAGCCTACTGCAAAAGGTCAAAAAGGACAGAGTACGACAACGGTCCGTTTTCTCTGTTCATCAGATTTTTATTACTTTTTATGTAAACTGTCTCGTACGCATCTAATTCTCGCGGCGACGTTACGTGTTTAATCAATTTTAATTTCTTCTTCTAATTTAATACTATGCCCGGTTTCATTTATATGTTGTGCTAGACTCGACGCGTCCAATCTGCCAGAGCGATAATTTCTTATATGTTCTTTTAATCTAATTTCTATCGCTCTTTTTGTTTGACCAATATAGGCTTTATTACAGTGACTAAATTCAATTTTATAAATACCCGACCTTTCTCCCATTTTCGGTTCATCTTTAGAATTACCGAGAAGATTTTTAAGTGCGTTGCGCGAACCGAAGCATACGTTCATATCTTGACTCTTCAAAACCTTACTCACGGGGAGTTTCACGAATTTCTTACTATTAGTTTCTACCGGGGTTAAGGTCGTGGAATTTCTTACGTAAAGCCTATGTTGGACCTTCTTAAGCATGCGATCGACTTCTATAGAAGAGTAACCGTTATAAATAGCTATATTTTTTATGAATTTAACTTATCTGTTAAATCTACTTCTACTTAGAGGGAATTTAACCAATCTATTAATTAAGAAGCTAATCGCGGCCATTTTGTGTTGTCCACAGTGGTTAGAATCGGTCAGAATGTATCTATTAGTGTTGGTTTCCTTGGGATGGTGCCGATACTTATGTGTTGTTTACCATATTACGCCACAGTCCTTGCTATCATTACTGTATTTCTTAGATGTTAAAAAGTAAAATAAAATAGTTAGATCAGGAGAACGAAGAAAATCTCCTGCACGGTCATCATCATCTTCTGTAAGAGGTGACTTGTTTGTGGTGTTATATGAGCTGTTGCATTGTGTTGTTGAAAGTATCAATTCATTAATTATGTGCGTTCCCTGTTTCACGAAAACAGGATGGATCAGTAGTTCTTCTTCGTCCAAACACCGACTTTTCCATTGAACCAAAATATTACTCGTAATTCCATTGCTAGAACAACTATACCATATATTATACCTATACATATGTACTTCAATTCAGTTTACTTAGAACCTATACGCCACACCGTAACAGGAAGTTGTTACCGAATAATTATGTTTCGGAGTCCCATATGCCTCACTAATTTCAATACTACAGCGAAAACCTCTTAAATTGCGTGGTAACACGGTTTTTTATATGCGTACTCGCGATATCTGGGCAGCCAGTTGACATTATCTCGACCAGATAATCGTTTATTATTTGACAATAAATAAATTACATTATTTATTACAATTACATTAATATCTTGTCTATCGTAATAAACGATACAGCAATCAACGATCAGTTTTCGCTACCTTTCGTAGTTTCGCATGAATAAGTAAAATATACAAGTACGACAGAAATAATACTAGTAATAATTGAATAAGTCTTGTGGGAAACAATAAACCGCAAAACTAATTATATTTTAGGATTAAAAACTTCTGCTGGCCTCTTTTTTAACTTAAAAAGCGAGTTTGAATGTGCCGAGTTGGACGGGAAGAAATACGATTTTTTTTTAGTTGTAGATACAATAATATCTACAAGATGCCCTAATAAATATTGTCAAGTTAATTCAGCAGCAAATAATGTTCGCCGCGCGCTCTCAGGTAAGATAAGAGGGAGACTGTCGCCTTGTCCTCTCGTTCCCATATTACCGATAGCATTTGTCAAAAATTACGGTCAATTACAACGTCTGCTTCGAATAAACATTTCATGTTGTTACAAATACAGCCTGCAACATATCACAGGAGTTCGCGATCTAACATCTAACTATTCGATGTTAGCGAGTACCGTTATTACCGGACTTGAGAAGTTCTTACCGAGTGATATTTAATTTGCCAAACGATTGTAAAGACACAATAAAATTTATTCTGTACGTGAAAGTCCAAAACCTTTCAAACTGACCATTTTCAACGCAAAATATAAGTAAATAATCAGTTTTAATGGAAGATGTGATAATCTTGTCAAAACACTTTCTGATGAATACTTGAGAACCACGATGCTGATTATACGATGAAATAAACTAAAATTCTTCTCTCTGGCATACGGCTTTGTTGATAATTTAACAAACCATGCCAAAATAAAATTTCTGACTTACGTAGTAAATAAATAATTATAAAAATGTTAATTTTGGAATTGTTTTAAGTTTGAATCGCCAACAAAGCGAAAAAGCAGAAGAAGACGTTTATTAGTTTGTTACTGCACCACCGTATAACCAGTCACTTTTTTGGCAGCTGGCAAGGTGCTTGCGGCTGTCTTTTGAGACTGTTAATGTTGGATATTATTGCGAGTTTTTGCGCGAAATCAAACTTGCTTGTCGCCCCAAAAAACGTAACAAACAGACACAAAAAGTGATTCTTCTCCGTGGCAACGCCAGGCCCTATTTTGCAGCTGCCAAGCGTGGAAAAATTGAATGAAATGCATTGGATATCACGTGAACACACTCCATATAGCCCTGATTTAGACCACTAAAAGGTCTGGGAGGTTAACGATTCGACAACAACGATGGAGTGGAAGAGTTTGTGTGCCACTGGTTCCTAACAAAACCCGCTTCTTTTTACGATGACGGGACCCATCGCTAAGAAAAATTCACACCTAAAGCTCCTGCTTTAGATTATGTTAAAAAGTCCGCTTCGGTCCCCACTGTAAATTCTATGTCCAAATTTCTTCGTAATTTTAATGTCCAACAGTTTACTTAGTTTTTGTCCAAAAGGAAATTTTATAATTTTTATATGTTGAAAGGTGCCAATACAATAAGGGTTTCAATTAGCATTTTGTACTTGATATTTTTATTGCCAGTACGTGGTTCAAATACGGCATTTGGTAATTCAAGTATTTTTCTAACTGGACATTAAAACCATCTAACTACTTTCTTAGCGCACTTCGTACATTAAATTACCAGGTTTATCGCGCTGTAGATAAAATAAACGGCATGAGAAGAAAAAACGAAATAATCGTCGACGCCGCTATAGCATAAAATTGTACTTTAGGTAGCCAAGTTAGGTACCTGTTCGTGAATCGGCACGATAATTTAACAACAAGTGAATGGCTTGCCTTCACGCTTACGCACTATCAGCGTCTGAATGGAAGAAGGTGGCCACCGGAAACCGGATGTAATCATATTGAAAGTTCGTTAAAGGGTTGATGACAGATATGTTAATGGCGGTCGTTGAGAGTCGCGCAACGTGCATTGAGATTCTAATAACCAACCGTTGTTTTGCTTCTTTTCTTCTGGTTTTTATTACCATGCAAAGTACCACATTATTATTTATTACGTTTTCGTTGGGACGGTTAAATACGAGGCTACATCGAAAAGTTACATATGGTGTACGGTGGATTAACGTCTAATGCGTACTTTTTATATATAAGTAGCGATGGTTTCCAGTTGGACATCTTGTGCGCATGGAAAGATACTTCTTCGCATACTTTGACTTTATTTCAGCGATGTAATTACGATACATTAGATTCACTCTCATGCATAGTGCAGTTCGGTGTCTCTTTATTTAGAAACGGAAACTTGCCGCTGCCACTCCGCAAGTTTAATGGTGGAATGCCACCAGTCTAGATATAGAAACATTTATGAAATGCTGCATGTTTTGCAGGTACTTTTACGTATACGCATGGAAGTATGGACACGGATTGCGTTGAGGATTGCACATGATGTAATTGCATTCGTAATTTATTGGAGATGTGACATTTAACGTAAAACCGTGCAATTTTCTAATTTTGAAAAATTAAAATTTAATTTAATGTCAATTTAGTTTGATGTATGGTGTGTTGGAGAGAAACTACCTTGCCACCACCACTTAGCAGCGTATTATTCTTGCTACAAAATATGGGATCTTTCATCAGCGGCATAACATTCTTAATAGATCCATCCCCCAAAAGCTGCCCCCATTACAGGACGCATAGGCCAGCCGTGAGTTATTGTTGTGCCCGTAGAACGTCGTAAGATGTTTACTGTTAGCATTCGCCAGATTCGGAGCAAGGAAAACTAGGGAAAACCTTACTTTGACATTTTTTACGCTCATTGTGCGTTTTTTAAGAGCTGGACCGAGTGTGGGCTCTCTTAACGTTCAGAGCGGGCCTGTACCTCATCGGCAATGTGGTTTTTAACAAGTTGGCAGCGCGAGTTACCTTGCGCTTAGCTGCTGGTCTCTGCCACCTGCTGGAGACTTATCTCGCTCCTAAATCTCCAAGGACAGTTTACGGAAAAGATCGCTGAATCTTAATATTCTCAAATAATCATGGAGCTATTAGTTGCTCACGAATCATGGCGATGTAGTGATGACACTTAACATCCTGTTCGAAAGCGTTCCTAGTTATGTTAGTTCTAGCTGTGGTTAACGCCATGGAGCATGAGAGGACTTGTATTTTGTTACTTTGGTCCTCACATCCATAACATTCACTTCATTGTGGCAGCGCGGTTAATGAGTTTCTTGTGGAGAAAAATTTTTGTCCTAGTAAGCAATGTAGAAACCCCAAGTTAGTCTTTTATCAAAGGTGAGGTTTGCTGAGGTTAATTAACATTAATTTTCCGTATATCTAAAAAAGCTCTAAAATTCACCAGAACCCGATTTCCGAATGAGCAAGACGTGTTACACATGTTTGTAAATATCACGGTTATCTGCGTAATTATGATCAGAAAATTGAACAAGAACCAATAATAAAGTCTTTGGCTACCTTTTCAAATGACTGACAATAATCTACTGCGCCTTCGAATTGGTTTTCAGCTAATCATTACACTAAAAGGATCTTTATCGAACTCTATTAAAAACTCTTCAATTTCCTTTGCTTGGATTTAAACTCTATACACTTCTCTACGGCATATATCTCCATGCATTATCAGAATTCATCGTTGAAATTCCATACAACTAAAGATTAACAATTTAGAATCGTTTACATCATCTCATGTCATGATTTGTCGCCGTCTGGCTGCCGTAATCAATAATCCTTGCCTTACAAGTGGCTACTTTTGATTTCGTTAGACCAAATCAAGCCGAAGACCTTTTTCCTTAAACAGCAACCGCGCGCGGTACGAAAGCTCCATCATCGGGTTTTCTAATTATGGGTACTTTTGTCGTACCGTTAGGCCGGTTCGCTTGGCTGAAGGAAGAAGACCGTAACACACACGATGGACTCGATACGCTTAATGTAGATGGTAAATAGTTGTGGTGAAAATAGGAAAAGAAACGCTAATGACTATGTAAAGATATATTTACATACATTGGCTTTTCTCGAAGAAGAAGATATAAAATCGTTCCATTTAATCGAACATATGTCGTCGCAATGCAAATCCATGTTCACTTTCTATTTGGTAAATACCTGGAGCTATGTGTGCTGTGGTGATTGCGAGAACGATGACTTCTAATTTAGATCTTTTTATGTATTCTTCACTTTCGCATTATAGTTATTATTTCATGGAACATAAGGAAGCATGTTCACTATATTCATACATCGAGCTAAAGTAGAATGTATGATATTTTTATAGAACTTAAACGGCACGGGAAATTTAATTTTCTCTTCGTAGATTTTGTAGAATTTCTCTTTTATTACTATTATAAAAACATGACTATAACATACTGAGGAATCATTTGCATGTGCAGCTACCTGAGCACGCCCCCTCTCTAGTTTAACAGTCCAAAAACCGCTCGAGAGTTGATTTGAGATCTGTACCCGCTTTTTATCGCTGCTTTTTAGACAGCAGGCGTGAATCTCTTGGCACTAGATGGTACTCTAGCGGGACAGAAATAGCGGTGTAAGGCAAAGAATAACACTGGGAACAACGCCGATGACGCCGGATAGGCAGAAACATGTCAATTGGTTAGCGTTATTTCTCCTTACATCGCTTTTCCCGTGAGTAAATGCACCAGTACCGTGAGTAGCTGTATTACCATCTACAGTTAGATTTTTTTAAAACCTTTGAAAATCTATTCGGTAGATAGGTGCTCCGTAGTTTATTTTGTACCATGTTTTCTAATGTATAAGTTTGTAAGGGTCATTAATATTTGACCAAGCAACTTAAGCTGTCAAGGCTATGCACATTAAAGATAGTAAGGGTATCCGCAATTTAATTTTTCATAAATTACTTCGACGATCTTTCCATCTAACTGATGTTAAATATTCCATTGTATTGCTTTATAAATAATCCTCACTCAGGTTGAAGTTTAGGGATTGATAAAAGTTCAATTAAAAGAATCTATGGTAAGAGACCGCTTCTGATGGTATAGCAAGTGGCGTCACGAAATCCGACGTGAAAATGCACCTGTCATTCCCGGCACATGTTACTACCTATCCGATTCCTACCTTACGAACCGTAGACAACTGTTAAGGTCGGTTTTTAACGGACATCCTTTAGCAGTCGATGGCGCGCTAAGAGTTTCACCCGGCGCGAGTTTATCCGTCAGAACGGCGACGGTACGTTACAATCCGCGTGCTAAGAGTATCTAATGGTGTATTACTTAAGAAGCTATTGTTCCCTTTCGGAACGCGGCAAAGAGAAAAAAAAACAGCGTCTCGTGTATCAATAGCTTCTTCCCATATTACTAATTGCATAGTGTTGTTTACTGACATAGATTACTCTTGAGAAACGTTCAATTCATGCGATCTTATCTAGGCAAAGTTCAGTGTATAGTTCTTTCTATCTTCAGGTAAGATTATACAGAGTGATTGTTGAATGTTTATTATTATTCAAAGAATGTACTATACGGATAATAGCGCCAAGTCACTTTTCTCGAAAAACAAGGGAATTTTTGCGAAGACGATTTGGAAATAGGTGGATTGGGCGAGCTTAATCAGTTCGTGTTCATCCGAGGCAGCATGAGGAGAATATTGATAGAACTTTGCTCCAAAAATGTGTTTATGCAGTATTAAGAAATGTAGTTTAAAAGCCTGCTGTTAGTAGTTTAAAATAAAAGAAAGAATTTCTCTCATAAATCAAAATAAAAAGAAATTCTCTTGTAACATGTGGCCGTGTATTTTTTCAATAAACGGAGACACTACGAGTTTACTGATTACTCCTCGTATCCACATATGGATGTTAAGAAAATAGTAAACATTTGCTATACATTTTACGCATAGCGCTGCGTTTATATTTCCGCGAGATTGTTGTAATTACAACATCAAGTAAGCGTAATTATGTTATTTCGTCTAATAACGGTACTTAAACGCGTAGTCGGTGGCTTTGTACGCCGAGTAAATAAAAATAAATTTACGCCGTGTTACTTACGCCCATATGCAAATACAAGGCGGAAAGAAAAAACAAACGAAAGACTAGTAAACAGTGCGTAGGCGAAGTACATGTGTCTATTCGGTATATTTATACCCGTTGCGCAACGATCGCTTAGGATAGGTGGGACAACAACAACAATTCATCAAATCGGAAAATTATGCGGAAACGTAGTCCAATGATTGCCGATTATTGGCTTTTTAAATCAACGAGGGTCTTTATTACCTAATACTCCGTACTTCCATTATTCAATTGGCTTATTCCGATAGGCGAAAAGCTGGTGAAACATGGAAAGTACGTATGTACGTGTAAATACGAAAGGCAAACAAATTTTAACACCGCGTCACTTCTTAACGGAATTTTTCAAATAGAAGGTGGAAATTGGTTAAGTGAACGTGCTGTAAATCACTTACATACAATCAATTCCCAATAACACAGTTAGGTATGTGTAGGCTTAACTTATAGCTACGTAATTTTTCTTTTTAATATTTGCATATCCGATCTTCGGTTGAAAGGGGGATTTTAGTACAGTATACATTATTAATATATTCTTACGTGTCTACCGTACACAACGAATTTACGACTATTTAGAGTTGGCATTACATTAATAAAACAACATCGAACCAAAGACTACTAGCCATTAACGTGAATTATAATTCCCCCAGATTTTTTTGTTGCTAATGTAACTGTCACATTTATAATTTAATGTG
>LR737381.1:35334347-35518935 GCA_902655005.2 Marronus borbonicus | reverse complement strand
GACGTAATAAGGGTTTTCGAATGGCAATGCGTCCATGAAGGTCCGCTTGTTGAAGTCGACGTTTTATCGTACTCGCCGAAACTTGTTCTTCGCGGCCGCGATTGACTTCGGCTGCTATTTGTGGCGCTGTTAATTTTCTATTGCGTTTGCTGAATAATACAATGTACATAATTCGAGATGAGCCACAATCGCAATAATATTGTAAAATGCTTTAATATTTAATCGCATTCATAGATTTTGTTGGCCTTCTTAATTCGACCAAAGAAATATCACTAATTTTACAAATTTAATTGGCTTTGTAGACCCAATAATAACGACCGTATTACATAGTATACAACCGTATAACTAATTATGGTTTTTAAAACTATCATCACCATCAGTTCTAGTCAATTAACCTTTCACTATCTCTATGGCCAATTTGATATGGCTTATTAGTTCAAAATATCAAATACCTGTTACATAAACTTTAAAAACCTTACTGAAATTATTGATAGCCAATAAATAAAAAATAAAATTATATTAAAAGAACCATAAGTGACCTTAGTTTAATCGGAATTTTCTAAAGTTTAAATACCGAAATACAATCTAACAAAGGCACATAATTTCGTTTCCTGTTAATAATGCGCCTACCTGACGTAATATCTCAGACACCTAATAAAATATTATTTCTTCTGGGATCGTTTGAACTTTTAGTATTAGCACCGTTTTAAAGTGCATACATGCAAACAAGCTATATAAATGTTGATTATATAACATGTAGGCACAATGTTAACTGTTCGTATCGCCACGTTGTAAATTAATTTCGAATATATTATGATTAGCAGTCCAAATAATTGTAATTATGAGCCATAAACGCTGTTAAAATTGGGCGTTTTTGTTTTCGATATAGCCGTCACATAGAAATGTCTCGTTATTTAATAGTAATTTATGCACAAGAACAGTATCGCCTATAACAACATTCCTGGACGTAATAAAATGTATCATTTGCATACGTATACGGGTTAGACGTCTCAAGAAGGTGTAGTAGTAATCAACACTGAAAATTATAAGCGGCGCTGTATATTTATATTTGATACTCATTTATTAACAATCATACTCCTGTGCATTCTCCTTTATTGGCTAGATAGAAGAGCAATGACGTGCCTTTTTTCTCAGTAAACCGATACAATGGAAGAGAAATTGGTGTCGATATAAATCTCCAAACAACGCGATCCGAAGATAACTTTAAAATGCGAGATCATGCAAGTAACAGTAAAAGCAACAGCCGATTTTGGTGTCAATTAATAATAGATAAAGAGCACGTGCTTCGCGTAAAGATTACGTTCTTTATATCGTAATATTGGCGGCTAGTACAAGGTAGAATTTATAATTTTACTTTCGAAAACATGTGCACTGAATTCAATTAAATTAGAATGTAGAGAATAGTGGTTGGTAATCAAGTTTTATTGCTAAATTGAAAATTCACCATTGCAATTTTTACATTACATTTCTATTGCAAATCTTGCTTTAGAAAGAACATAATCAAGCAGGCATAGACACATTTCTCGCAATTGTTTTTTTTTTTATTTTTAAATTCATTGTTTTCCATTGTTTTATTTTCTTTGGGGCTTTTAGATCTTTAGTAAAGAAGACAAGAAGCTCCTTTTCTTTGAATTTATTTTATTTTGCTTCGTTTTGCTATGTTTCGTCGTTGTTAACAATCCACCTTTTTTCTTTTTTTAAAGTATACTTCTATTAAATATCACTTCTTTATTTTTTCTGTTCTCATTAATTAAAAGCGGGCAAAGACACAGTCGTTTGTTGTTTTTTTTTGTTTAATTAATAGTAAAATAAAATAAAATGAAGTGATATGAAATAACTAATAATAAGAAAAAAAGTAGATTGGTAACAACGATGAGCTTGAGAATGTCTACGAAAATGGTACAACGAAACGTAACAAAATAAAATAAATCCAAGGAAAATCCAAAGAAAAAAAAACAATACACTGGAAAAAAAGAATGTTAATAATAATATTGAAAAATTCCTAGTTTTCAATTAACACATTTACTGCAACAACTATGAATTTTTATATGCTTTTGTTCGTTGTATTTAAAACCATCATATTTGTTAAAGCACCTTCCGCAATAAAATCTTTTCACACTAAGTTCACTACATTTACCACTGCCAACGTATAGTAACATTCATATCTTTAACGTGCCCGTTTCGAGAAGCCATAAATTTAATCATACGGCGTGAGATCGTTGAAAGTGCAGGAGTTCCGGTCAGGCGCGGGAGATTAATCTACAGCTGGCGAAGGATAAAAGTGAAGTGTAATTAATATTTTTCGTAATTAACGTAATTAATATTACTTGTCGTGAAACAATGCGCGCCCAGAACACGTTAATCATCGGCTCGCCAATAACACTAAAGCGTTTAATTTTTTTCTAACATCGTTGCGATGTAGGTCACCGCGATCCTATCGGGGACAATAAAATGTAGATATCAAAACGAATGGCGATGTGAAAAAAAAATGAAAGAAGAAGAAAAATAAGAACAATGCCATTTTTGCTGGGTCGGAGAAATATGTGTAACTACGTAAGTGCACACGTCAGATGGTATCTTGTCTTCGGACTAGAGAGCATCGGATATTATGAGATGCTTCTGGTCGACGGCTGTCTGAAGATAATTAAGATAGAGAGATAGGTTGTAAAGATATACGGTTGGATTATATGATCATATGGTTAATGTTGCAAGAAAAAATTGTATAGCAGTGTGCCATAGCATCTGTATAATAACGACGATAATAATATTCAGGAACGGCTTTATTTATTAAGGAAACGCTAAGGAAAATATATTATGTAAATGCTTCAAAATGCAAGTATTGAATGGGTTTTCTATGCTAATTGCATCGGAAATAATAAAGACACTTGCGCTGCAGTATCTACATATGCATATGCACGTCCAAATGTTTTATCATCTTTAATGGAATGATAATTTTTTTTGTTTCTATTAAAGTCCCCATATAATTCTGGACATTTTTGAAATTACAATCTGATCATAACATTGATCAATGAATAATTTGATTCTAACTTAAATTGCTACAGGTTGAAGCTTAACTAAGGATCTATTTACTCACTAGTTCACCTCAGGTTCTGATAATTGAAGTACGCTAATCCTTGCGTGTAACTACCGCACAAATACTCTGCTTTTCACTAGTTCGAAGGGTTTAATCCTCTTCAATCTTCTTGTCAAGTTGGTGTTGTCGAGGAGCTGGAGTGCGCTCAGCATTCACGTGTTGGTGAAGTCGTTGTTCGTGACGTCTTGCGATTTTGGAAATGGTTTGATTAACTGTCTCTATTTCAAGATCCTTATGTAGGTCACAGTTGCGGAAGTACCAAGGTGCATCAACCATGTCTCTCAGTACTTTGTTTTGTAATCGTTGAATGATTTGGATATTACTTTCGCTAGCACAGCCCCAAAGTTGTAGGCCATATGTCCACAATAGTTTTAAAACTTGCTTATAAAGAAGCAATTTATTGTGAATGGATAACTTAGAGTTCCTTCCTAGTAACCAATACATTTTTCTATACTTTAGATTAAACTCTTCTTTTTTCTTTTTCACATGGGCTTTCCAGCGTAGCCTTGCATCTAGGGTCATGGCCAAGTATTTCGCCGAGTCAGCATGTGGTATCTGGGCATCGTTTATTCTGATAGGTATATGCTGTTTTAATTTATTGGTGAAGTCTACATGTACAGACTTACTTTCGTTAAGCTTTATACGCCAAGTCCTGGTCCAGGTGTTTACTCTATCCATCAAGGATTGTAGCTTTTCAGCAGCCTCTTCATGATTTTTTCCTATTGCCTATTGCCATAATTTTGCCACTCCAGCCTGAATTTCCCTTAAATTAGAATAGGCCTCCTCCTGCTTTATTCTAAAATATCTTCCCGAAAGGTATGATTTTAATAATTGAGAGTGTTGGCGTGGCAAGGTTTTGTTCAGCTTATGAAATAAGCCTTTGTGCCAGACTTTATCGAAGGCCTACATCTAGGAATATTGTAGAGCAGACTTTCTTTTCGTCTAAGGACTTTTCAATGTGATTCGTAATTCTGTGTACCTGATCTATTGTTGAATGGCTTTCTCTGAACCCAAACTGATGCGGAGGGATTAGGTTCTTTTCCTCTATTATCGGTTTTAGTCTTTTAAGAAGTAATTTCGAAATAACTGGTAACAAGGAAATAGGCCTATATGACGACACTTCTTGAGGTGGCTTTCCTGGTTTTGGTATCATGATTACTTCCGCTATTTTCCACATCGTAGGAACATATCTTAATCTAAATGTAGCGTTAATAAGATAAGTCAGTTTTACTATTGCTTTCTTTCGAAACTGTTTAAGAATTTCTCCTGTGATCTGATCAAAACCGGGTGCTTTCTTTGGGCACAAAAATTCGTTTTGATTTCTTCCAAAACTTGAGAGAATGATAAATGTTGTTTGTTTTTTATTCGATCCAGTGCTACAAAGTAAGAAAAACTTTCCAAATTGTAGATTTTGACAGTTTTCAAATCAGAATCACCCATCAAATTGCTTTATAATACATGCATAATTTGTGAAGCAACGTATGTATACAGACACTAATTTTGAAACGACCACAGGAACTCCATGCGCCGAAACAACACCGTTCGAATGTGTTACGAGCGGTGCCTTCGAGCGAAGCTATCAACGAGAGAAGAAAAAAAAACCAACACACTTTCTCTCGCTTGCTTTGCCGTATCATTATCTAAAATTACAATATGTAATCAGTAAACTCTTACAAGATATTAAACACTTTCAATTCCGATCTAGTGGGTTAATTAATACATGCGTCTATTTAAAACATGGGCGGCATTTATCGTTAAACGCTGAATCACTGCGTATATAGACTCATTTAAACTAACATGTGTAATTTATTTGTTTTATGTGTCGTATAATTGTATGAAATTGCAAATTTTTTTCCTACCTTTCGACTGGACGAAATAATTTATATAAATCTGTGATAGAAACAGGTTCAAGAAACCATTAACGTACCGTGTATACAAGGCAATAATTTTCTTACAGATGCAAAATTTACAACAAAATAAAATCGAAGTCAATAAATTAATACTAACATAAACACCGACATTTGTTATGTCCGCTTATTACGATTACCTGCGTATATTCCTACTACGTAACGTAGTAGAAACGTGGGAAATTTTTCCTTTTCTTTTGATCAGAGTATCAAACTCAATACTTAATTACGCCCATTTAAGGCAAACGATTCATTAAGCGACCGCTTAACGACTCTAAATCAAATTAGATTAATTCAGATAAAAGATCTGGACATCTATCATGTCCCCCTGCCAGGCTAAGTGGTCGTAATACTGCTTACCCGTCCAATCGCGGTTGTTCCATCGCTCATGACTCTTGTAGATCTGACATTTATTGGCCGGGATATTTTAGGGATTTTGTATGTATTTTCATAGATATTTGCAGAATTTAGTGCCTTAAAATTATTACATTTATGTGTATTTAGATGTCTCTCCCAGTAGCACTAACGCACGAAACCCGCACACATATAACCTAGAGCTAATTAATAGCATTTTTGAAAGTTTTTACATCAACAATTTAGCTTGCAAATGTGCTAAATAATATTTAATTTTGGTGGCGGAGACGGTGTATATAATAGTTTCCATACAGAGTGAGTCCAGAATTTCTAGTTTTCTAGTTAATACCTCTTAAATAAAATGAAAATATTCCTACATTGATCACCCATGTATTTCCAAAAGGATTTAATTTTAAAATAAAAATTTTAAATTATTATTACAATATTTTTTCATTATATAAATGATGTCTTTGGGTAACTTGTTACCCTTTTTGGGTCAAGATGGGCTCGGTGTCAGCAAAATCTCACATCAAACTTTTCATTATATAAATGATGTCTTTGGATAATATGTTACCCTTTTTGGGTCAAGATGGGCTCGGTGTCGGCAAAATCTCACATCAAACTCGCTTAAAAAATAATCCGCGCATATAATTGGTTTATATTAACAAAATTACCTGTAAATGTCACGGTGAAAGTGCTTCGCAGCCTATAATCGAACGATTAAATTAACGCTACACAAAAACATCGCGCGTGGCATTTTCCGCGAAAACCGAAAAGAAAAAAAAAACCTCCAAACGCATACTTAATTACATCGCCGTAAACGTTTGTTCAATGGTATCAAACGCGAAAAAACCGAAAGCTATTAGGTTAATAGCGGGAGACACGTTCTCGACGTCCAATGTCTCAAATACGCGCGTACGCGTGTAACCATGCACATTATACGCGCGCAAAAGAAAAAGAAGAACGAAGTTAATTGAATCGAAAACGCGCGGCATTTATGGGCACGTCCGTCCGTTCAATTGTCTCAAAATGCGGCGCATTTTAAGTGTGGCCATGCGCTATTGAAAATAATCAATAAATCTATACATAGTTAGTGTTTATAATTTATAGGTGGTCAAGCTGTGATAATTGAATTACGTACATATGTACATACGTATAAAGTAGCCTTTCGAAAAAACGTAAATTACGATAGAAGTTTGTTCAAAATTATTCCTTCAATACAAATTCAATATAAAGTTGATGTGGAGATACAAATGAATTAATAAACTCGGTTTTTCCAGCGATGCTCCCATCTTTTTAATCCGTCCAAATAATAGTTGGCATCTTGTTCTGTAAAATAGGCGTTAGCGAATGTGAAGGTCTCCTCATTCGATGAAAATCTCTATCCTCCATGCTCCTTAAGCCTCGAAAAAAAATTCATTGGGGGTGGATCTGGTGAATACGGATGGCCTATCAATTCGTGAGTTCTGGCGACCACTGAACAATAAGTTCGTTCGTTGTTTTGGTGGAACAGAATTTTTTTTCTTCAAATTCGAGCGTTTTTCCGCAACGTTTTTCTTCACATAGATAAATAGTAACGCCTATCATATCCTGATTATTGCTTTTCCTTTTTCAAAACAGAACTTCATAACTAGCGCAAAAACCAGATAGCCGAGAAGTGTGAGATTTCACTGATGTAAAGAATGAATAATTCTGGAGCAAGTAAAAAACCGTATGTCACCCCCGCCACTGCAATTGTCAATAAGCATACAAACAATCGATCTCTTGCCTTTATAGACGACTCATAAGTTCCATTATCACTACGATTTAACTTAATCTGCTTCTAAAGCTACATTTATTAAATTCTTATACGATACTTCAACTATGTATCAACGTTCGCTCTCATTGTCTTTGGTTATTTTACATAATTTTGATAACTTAATCTCAATGACATTATACACTCTGTCTCTATATAAGTTTGCCTTCAAGAAATTGTGTTGTATTTTTGCTTTTTTTCTGAAAATCAGCCAGTTTGCTATAATTTAGGTTGGATAGTCTAGTTTTTTTCAATTCATGGATCCAATCTAATTGTTCAGAAAAAAATGGAAAATGACTACGGTCTCGGCTTAAAGGAATCTGCTCAAGGGATATAGTATAACATAAGGAAGGATAATTATTACTTTCAACATGCAATTAGACAATATAGTATATTCATCTGCTAAATATAACTGAGAACGTGGTGATATTTATTTTCGGAACACTTTATATACTGGAAGTCCCTGTACAGTACAAAAAGGCAAGTATTTCCTACTGATTGTTCTAAAAGGATGAAAAACATTGCTACGTGCATACAATAAAATTCTCTACATTTTCAACAAGTTTCAATCTGAATTTCACACCTACTTCTTGCTGTATATATTAACAATTCTGAATAATGTGTCAAAACCCCATAAACTAAACAAAAAGTTAGGACCTAACATTGTTTTCATTCTCATAGAGAGACCAAAATTATTAATGGCTTCATCGCGGTGATATATGCTTGAAAAAATTACACTCATCCATTGAATTAACTCTAATCGGTTTTGTGATTGTGAAGAATTACTACCTGGTAAAATATTATGTCCAATTATCGAAGAAAATTGCTGGCATGCCTTTTTGGCGCTTGTTCCAACAAGTTTAATTAACTGATTGATTTGAACTGATTTCTTTTAGTCTTAGTTTCTATATCTCCACGGAAAGGCGTAGCCGAGTGATAGACTGCAAACGGGACTGCGACAGCTCCTTTCTGCGTAGCCGCATGACCGTTCCTGGCTTACTTCTCCCCTAACTTGCGTTACTGAATACTAAATAATTATCATTTATTATTATTATCGATTAAATGGGTAACTTCACAACATTGAATTAGTTTTAGGAATTTAGTTTTTCCCAGTCATGTAACGTCTAATTAAGTACATACTGCTTGTTACTAACTATTACATTCCTTTGTAAACGAGTAACATTATTAATCAACGTCATTCAATTGCGTTCAATGCTCAATTTGCTAATCAATACTCGCAAAAGTAAATTAATTATTATAGTAACCTAAATACAAATAAATACAAGGCGCCTTATCTAATTCATCTATATTACCCATTGGCTTAGAACCAATACGAATCAATCGATACAAAACATCTTATACACACAGTGAAGGGGTTCTCTAAAAAAGATTGACAGCTCTCATACCGATAATGGTATAAATAAATAAAAAATAATTGCATAAAACAAAAAACGCTTTTTAATTAATTTTTCAAGTACATGCAGTTTCTGGTTCGCCAAAATTATCTGCAAGTAACGAATTTGCATTCTTATTTTGATCTAACCTTTCTTTTTCTACCTGGTAAAATTGAATTTGATTGATTTTGGAAATGTCACGATTTAAATATTAAAATTGTTTTTCCCCAGCAAATGTTACATTGCCGCTCACCTTTCACCATTAACATTTAAAGAATATACGTTTATATATTACCGGACAATGCAAACAGTTCTTTTCGCTTTAATAATAGATAATACATATTAGGTGAATTTACGTTGACAAAAGAATACTTTTTTATTGATCGGTATAAGCGAAGTACGCTTATATCAATTTATTTTTTTTTTCAAATTGGATTATCCCAATTTAATAAATCAGCTTCCTAGAATGTTATTAAAAGAAGAGAAGTACTTCCATGTATACAGGTTTTCCAGAGAAAATAGCGTATCACTCTAGGTTTTTTTTTTTTTTTAGAATGGGCAATAGCAAAAAATAGCAATACCAAAAAGGCTCAAATTTTTTGGTTTTTTAAATCTTGCATATTTTTACATTCGTCTTAAGTTACTTGTTAAACTATGTTTTCCACATTATACTCTGTTTCTTACAATCATGACTCAAACAAAAACTTCACTGTGCACTAGACTGCGACTTAACTAACTCTTAAAAAAGAAGAAGTACTTATTTTATAAAATGATCCATTCAGATGCAGAATGACTCGTAGATTCCGAAAATGTAATAATATACAAGGTGTTCCATTTACCAACCAAAGTTGGAGTGGTTTCCGGTCGGAACTGATACAGTCAATTGTTTTCTCGTACAAGATTTTGAATCTATAGCAAAAAAATTCAATTGTTTTTGTAATTTAACCGTCTTTATACCCTGAAAAATAAAAAACAGGGTTCAAACTGCTACGATTTTGCCTTTCTCCGGATTCCTGCTGGAAGCCGATTAGATGAGGACCTCGTTGAATACCGCATAATTTACCTTGACCACGTTTTAATAAACTTTACGCCGCTTTTAAAATTAATCGAACGATGAAAATTATCGAGCGGTTAAAGAGAATTTCCTTCCCGCTAAAGATAAATCCACGACTCCGTCGATAAACTAGATTGGCCGTGGACGATTTTTCCTCGTATTCCGCTTAACAACGTTTTGTGCAATCTATGTGACCGTAAGTATCCCTACAGCACAGTTAATTACTTCGCGGCAATGTTACAGTCTGTTTACAATGAACGGCCGATTATGGGAGGTAATTATTGACCATTATTGATTTTACTTTGTAGGAAACGGATTAGATTTCCGCGTTATAAGATTAGATTGAAACGTTAGACCGACAATGAGCGCAGTCGTGCATTTAATTTGTGGAAAAAGGATATTTTATGGTTGCCATTCTGTATGACGGAAATAGTGTATTAGGAAACAAGTTTTATAAGGTGGAAGGGAGGGACAAGTGTAACAAAATGCCTTACAAAACGAGTTTTCTATGCGATTTTTTTACGGCTCTTGGAGACATTTGACGATATTAAACAGAGGTATTGCTGCTGAGGATGCAACAACTCAATAATGCCCATAATTCGTCTCAGATTTCTAAATTATGGAAATCTTTAATCAAAGGCATGAAGGATCTAAGGTCAATTAGATTATTACCAACTTTAACTAAAATATTCGAACGTTGCATTGAAAATCAGCTTCGCTAATTCATAATTGAGCGAAATAGCCTACCAGAATTTCAGTCAGGATTTCGATCACGTTATAGCAAAAATATTAGATATAGTTATCGATCGGCACAGCTTTGCGAGCGCTAAAATACAATTAAATATTGACAGGTTGTTTGTGTTGCTATCAGCTTTAAAGCATGCATTCGATATGTTTATAAGTCCGCTTATTTGTCAGGAGCAGTATCATGGTCATAAGAATAAATTACTCTCTGCTCACGTATTTTAAGCGTGGGAAATTTTAAAATGCCAGAAATGCCTGCCACTTTTGATTAGAACCCATATATAACAATGAGGTAACACAAAATAGCACCATAAATCAAGATAAATATAGTAAATTCTCTACAAGAACCAATTAGTGGTTCGCCTTTGAATTATTTACGACATAATGCCGGATGACGTGGCTCACGCTGAATGGAAGAAATCAGCGAAAAAATAGCACGGAATCCAGATATCCTTATAGGATCGAATCTATAACCAATACGTATAACTGGGACAAAATTAGCATCAGCTGTACAATTGTGTACGCCGTGGCGCGTTAAATAAGTACGAGCACAGTGAAATTAATGCCAGTGATAATTGCGCAGAAATCCTTACAAGCGCTAATTAATTAGTTTGCGTTCAGCTTTTCTTTTTCGAAAGAACGGCCATTTTCTGAATCGAAACGGCACACTAAGGCCAAAGATCATAATAAAAAGGATAGGAGATGGTCGTAAAATAAAAATAGATTACTTTTATACACGCCCCCGTAATGGGCATCTCGGTTTACGCGAGGTTTCCTATTCCAGAACGTTGCGGGTATTACGAATACGAATTCTATACGTGAAGAGCCGATTCGTTCGACCTAGATTTTTTCTCTCTTATTTATATTTATTTCGCGATCTGCGTATGGGCAAATATTCTTTTTTCTTCCACTCGCCAAAGCGAAAAGAAACACCATGCGGGATCTCGTTATTAAGTAATTGAATTAGACGTAAAAGGGCTTGCGCGTTCGCTCCGACGTACACGCGAAAAGAATGTTATTAAAGCTCTTAAAATGGACGTCGCTTATTGGCCATTATATCGAAGTATTATCGCAATTAAAGAGATTCAAATATTTTCGCATTTTATGCGACTTGAAACTGCTTTTTCTGCACGTGTTCTTAATAAAAAGTCGCGATTAATAGAGTGAAGCAATAAGTTGCAATTGGTTTAAAGATTGTTGGTGTGATTGGTAACCGAAATGTTAAAATTTACTACATCATCAAGACATCAAGCATTATTCCATATTGCAAATTTTTCATTCTTGTCAACGCTGTATAACCCTTATCTGGTCTTACCTTGCTTCCTTTCTTCTCCTGGTTCACATCCACTTGTTTTTCGAGTCAACCTGTCAGTCCACTTTAATTAGGAAGATATAGTCAATTCTTGAGTTCCGACTATAAAACCGCAACTAAATTGATTTTTTTTAACACGCGGTGGAGGAGCGCTCCCTTTTTAGAACCAAAATGGCGAAACTGATGCAAAAATCACAAGCTCATAGAGTAGACGTAAAAGACAATAGGTATGCGTATTCAACTTTACATACTCCTTGATCCAGACTCGTAGTTTATGTATAGGCAAAACTATTCACCGGTGGAACTGGTTCAAGATAAAAGGTAGCCAAATCTAAATTATCGGCTTCACATACACATGTAATTATCTAATTTAGATTTGAATTAATTTGCATGTGTTTTTAAGCAATTACGCTTACACACGTACATAAATTTAATGGCGTTTTTCGTAATACGCGTACGGCTAAGTGCATATTATGGCAAAGAAGTTGACGTGAATTATGATCGATCGATGGAAAAATGCAGCGTTACGATGAAAAGCGTGCGTAAACTATATGCCGAGTTACGACCGACGACGACGTTGAGAAATCCTGAACGGGCTTGACTTACAGCCACGTAAAGCGTACGCGTAATACGCAGCTCATTCTTGTAATTGTATTCAGTGCAAATAGTGTTCGCCGTAAATCATTCGAATTTGTCATTGATGGATGCTCACACTTTCGGATTATTTTGTTTTTTTTTAAGCGTTTAGAATATCAATGAGCTCCATACTCGGTAATTTACAGCTGCGAGAACTAATTCTCTATGCACGTTTTGTTTCAAAGTTTGAACGATCGCAAGTATTACAATCTACTTCTACTTAGAAGTAGATTTAACAGAGAACTGAAATTCATAAAAAACGTTGCTATTTATAACGGTTACTCTTCTATAGAGTCGATCGCATGCTTAAGAAAGTCCAACATAGGTTTACGTAAGAAATTCCACGACCTTAACCCCGGTAGAAACTAATAGCAAGAAATTCGTGAAACTCCCCTTTCACGGAATATCGAAAGGCGTGAGTAAGGTTTTGAAGAGTCAAGATATGAACGTATGCTTCGGTTCGTGCAACACACTTAAAACTCTTCTCGGTAATCCTAAAGATAAACCGAAAATGGGAGAAAGATCGGGTATTTATAAAATTGAATTTAGTCACTGTAATAAAGCCTATATTGGTCAAACAAAAAGAGCGATAGAAACTAGATTCAAAGAGCATATAAGAAATTATCGCTACGGCAGATTGGACGCGTCGAGTGTAGCACAACATATAAATGAAACCGGGCATAGTATTAAATTAGAAGACTTAAAATTGATTAAGAACGTAACGTCGCCGCGAGAATTAGATGCGTACGAGACAGTTTACGTAAAAAGTAATAAAAATCTGATGAACAGAGAAAACGGACCGTTGTCGTACTCTGTCCTTTTTGACCTTTTGCAGTAGGCTGGCACTTGTTTACATTTTGGGTCATAAAAGAGATCTTCCCGTCTATCTGGCCGTGTTTTTCGCATGTCGTAGTTTAAGACGCGTAGAGGGTAGAATAGGCACTTGTAAAACAATATTTCTTCTCGGAAGAAGGGATAGTTCATGCATAATAGTTTTCGCACGTCGTAGCTTCAAGGCGTGCAGGGGGTAGAAATAGGCACTTGTAAAGGATATCTGTTCTAAGAAGTAGGGATAGTACATGCATGTTTAGTTTTAGAAAAAGTTTTTTCTCACATCATTCGGTCACCGGTTGATGATGAGGACCGTTCGTGTCCTCGAAACGGCCGTCCCGGACTAATTATTATATTACTATATAACAAATTAAACTTGTGTTGTGCGGAGGGTGCCGATACTTATGTGTTGTTTACCACACTACGCCACAGTCCTTGCTTTATTTAATTCACGATTAATACCTTACAATTAGATGTATTCCTGTGTTTGCTTGCGTAATTAGATTTGGTCTAGCGATTTTATTCAACATGAAGGGAATAATAACATCATAGTGATATTGAAATTTACAAATATCAGATAGAATCCTTTGCGTAGATTGCGCAATAGAAACAAACGTTCAGTGTAATCGTGATAGAGCTTCTTTATCGAAGAGTTTATAAATTTCCGCAGATTGGTACCCTTTTCAAAATTATTTATTTTTCGTGCAATTCCATGCACAAGGTTCTTTGAATATTTTTCAAACGTTTTCAATAAATCAAAACATCCAAGGTAATGCAATCAACTTTGTACTTATTTTTAACATTTAGTTGCTTCGAATGTTGAAACATCAACATTTTTTACTGTTAAATCGTGCTGATTTTGCCGTACTGTTTTGCTTTGTTTTACCTTTTTATGTAGCAAAAGGCTCTTTCGTAAGTTATTATTGTCATTGTACTTACAAAGCCAAGTCATTGAAACGTACACATATTAGATGGTTATACAGTAAGGTCATTTGAAACTACAGACGCTAGAAGTTTTGGGAAGAAACAAATCAATTTCTGGTAGCACTCTACTTTATATTAAATCCTGTGTATTTGGAGAAGTAATTTTGAAAGAGTATCACGGTACGGAAGGAATGAAGGTTTTGATAATCTGTCCTTATTTCTGTTGCCTAGAAAAAGGAGCAAAAACCTTTGTATAAAACGCAGAATCAAAGTGATAAAGGTGTTATGATCTTCTGAGATCCAAACTTCAAAACACGATAAATTGAAAATTGTTTTTATGGATTGTGGCTGGAGGTAAGCATCTAAAAACAAGGTAATTTTGTTGAAATTTTTGCTAAACTGTTTTTTGGGAAAAAGGGTCTACTTAAGTGGGCAATAGGTCTGCTAAATATATTTCTTATGAATGTCATAGAAACAGATTTAATTAGTCTGTAGACAAAAACACTTTTCTTACGTTTTGAATTTGAACTCCCTCCAGATTTCTTAAGTTCCGAGTTTAAAAGTAGAAGATATTGCCTCTTTGTCACATTGGCATTATTGTTGTTCGGAACGGTTGCGATTTGTCGGAGAATCAACAGAGCTGAAAGTAAATATCCTGTTTTTCTGCCAAGAAAAAAAAATACAGCGATTTTGAGCTTGACATTGAAAAATTCTACAATGTCTTTGCGTCTATCCCCAAATTTTTGATGATTAGTTCGATACAAAATCCAAGAATTTGCTATCGCCAAATCAAAGAAAAAATGGAAAATCATTTCCATTTCTAAATTGAATTCACCGTTATTTCCGTCACGCAGTAATTTAATTTAACGCCATCTATATGCATCTATTTGCAAAAATTTAATCTCGTAATAGAGATTGCCTTTAATGTAGAGATAGCTAATTGAATTTTCAAAATAAACGTGGCATGCGGAAGAATGTCAGACAAACAGGAGAAAACGAAGGTTAGCAGAAAAAAAAGAAAAAAAATCTTTTTTTCCATTTCTAATATTCCATTTAAGGCGTAATTTAATATTTACATAATTGGCAGCATTCCGCCGATGGTTAGGTTAGCTGATCTCATTTACTCTCATTTGTGATTCAGCGTATGTGCGGACATCCGTTCACGTGTTCCGAGATAACGTTCCTAAGCACGAGTCTATTTTCATTGAGACGACACGGTGTAATTCTCAAGTCGCGAGGCGTGCCTGACTTCCGGATAGGGAGAGATATTATCTGTTTCTTTTTACGAACATATTTACATGCCGTTTGGACGCTAAACACAAAAATGTGCCTAGAGTTACCGAAACGTGGGTAGACGAACGTTTAATACGAGAAATAGATGAATGTCATTTTGAAATGTTTCATTCTTTCTCATATCGCGCCAGTATGGTTACGCGGATCTTCGCCAGTCATCACTTGATGACATTTTAGTTGAGGTTGTGGCCTAACGCTTTCGTTTTAATCATTACTCAATTTTTTAAATTGCACTGATACGCCCTCCCGTAGCTAAAATAAGACTGGACGCGGAAATCGTGCGTCCCGGTTTGTTGGTTAGTCGTACCGTTATCAACAACTAAGACCGTGATTTCATTGCGTCCCAAATATTTAATTTCAACCTATTGTACGTTGCAAATATGTAAATATAAGGTATATAATTCATTTCACAACGTTGAACACGGAATAAATAGCAAGTGGCGGAATATTTCCGTAATAATTACGTAATGGACACAAGTAGCAATATCCGTGTATATTCTCTTAAAATAGGTAGTCTCGAAGCTCTAGCATTGCGCTATATTCCTAAATACATACCGCAATTAGACAAAATTGTAAAAAATTTCATTATACTTACCCAATTATACAACAGTGCTAATTATTTGCAATAAACGCATAACCTCCTTCATCTAACTCGATAAATGAGGCGCAAATTACACAGAAAAATTCCAAAACCGTAATTATTGATCGTTTTCAACCTTCACTTTCCCCTATCCTATCGCGAATTAAATGTAGAATTGCCAATCATGCGCGCGTAAATGTTGAAATCGCTAATCATTAGGATTTAAAAATAACATTAAATGCGCATAAAACGTTCTTGTTGTAAGGAATATGTAATATGCGAAACTGTAATCGCATTCGTTTGCTGAAAGCGTACGCGATTTACTTGGCCCATAACATCGCCTTCTGTCATGTTCCTGCGTTTGTGTCTCTGAAACTGAGGCCGGTTAACTCAGACGTGACAAGTTGCGTGATTTAAGCTCGCATTTTTAAAGGAACAGTGGCGAATACTTCAACCGTCTCGGTCTTTAAAGCACGTTTTGCTATTTTTGTTGTAGACAGTGAGGGGTAATTAGGAGAGTCAAAATGCATGGAAAGAACATCGTAAACTGGCTATTAAGAGAATACGGTTTATTTCTTCAATTTATTTAAAAATGTGAAAATATTTATTTATCGCTTATTACGCTCGTTTTGAAACATAACTAGATTCACTAATTTAGAAACGCACCTTTAATTAAATTACGCAAGAGTGGGTCCCAGTAGTCCCATAGTAATTAGCTTGGTCTTTCTCGCCAGATTTAACAGCCTTCTCAATGATTTTTTTACGTGGTTTAAATATTTCGACCCTATTTCTGGGAGGCGTATTCCTGTGAGTCTTGCAAAATCGCATTGTATATGATCGACACTCTGTCCCTCCACCTAGCTGAACCTGCAGCTTGTTTCCTCTCTTAGATCCAAGTTGCTGATATGGTTTATGAGCGTACAATGTCTTATTAGTAAGCCTACATACATAGCTGTAGATCTAGGCCTGCATCGGATTAAAAATTGCTTGGATTGCCTCTAATCTGAAATATTCTCCCCCTAATTGTGGGATTTCTCCACTTTCATTTGTTGAACCTTTTAACTATGAATTCAATTCTTTTTTTTTTGTGATTCCAAGAAGCCAAAAATTGGCGGTACTACAAAAAAGATATGAATATGATGTACACTGCCGTTCAATGAAGTTCGGTCATACAATAAAAATCTATTATATCACACTGTATACAATTATTAATACATAAAATTAGAAAAATATTAAGCATACACTCTTTTCTAAGGGATTCAAGCCACAAATTATTATGTAAAGTAGAAATATTGCGACAACCACAATAAAGTCCCTTTTATTATCATTCCAAGAATTTCTCGGAAGTACCGATCTTTTGGAACGGGTCGTTTGGGGATTATTAACGAACAATACATTTAGGAAATATACCGCAGTATCATTCTTGTTTATTTATCGCAGGCGTAAAGATATAAATTTGCTTCGTTTTACTGTTAAACGTGTGTTGGTGTGCATCTGTCGTTTTTGCGCGAAAGTTTTAAGAAAATTTACTTCAAAATGGCACGCGGCAAGCCTACCAGTGTAGAAAAACGTTCTCGCATTATTACGCTGTTTGAAGACAAATTGCTGAAAAAATAAATATGAGAAGTTCAACAGTAAATGACATCATAAAGCGATATCGGACAACTGCAACTATAGAAAATCGTGTTCGTCCCGGAACATCTAGGAAAACAACAAAAGCTGAAGATTTGAGAATTGTCTTATTAAGCAAACGCAATAGAAAATTAACAGCGCGACAAATAGCAGCCGAAGTCAATCGCGGCCGTGAAGAACAAGTTTCAGCGAGTAGGGTAAAACGTCGACTTCAACAAGCGGACCTTCATGGACGCATTGCCATTCGAAAACCCTTATTACGTCGGAGCAACAGAGCAAAACGGCTACAGTGAGCCCGTTCTCATCTAGATTGGGCGTTAGATGATTGGAAACACGTGCTTTGGAGTGACGAGTCAAAGTTTGAGGTTTTTGGGCAAAATCGACGAGTTTATGTCCGAAGATCTAAAACCGAAAAGTGGTCCCGAACTGCATTGTGCCTACAGTGAAGCAAGGGCGTCGTTCTGTGTTAGTGTGGGGATGTTTCTCCTTTGTTGGGACGGAAGATTTATGCAGAGTGCAGGCTGTAATGAGGAAGGAAAATTATTTTGCAATACTCCAGAATCATGCAGTGCCATTAGGCTCGCGTATAATAGGCCGTAACATTACATTCATGCATGACAACCACTCAAAACACACTGCGTTAGTGTGTAAGAACTATCTAAAGGAGCAAGAAGAACAGCACACCCCGAAAGTAATAATATGGCCCCCACAAAGCCCAGATTTGAACCCGATAGAGTTGTTGTGGGATGAACTGGACAGGAGGATCCGAAAAATATGCCCAACTTCACAAGAACATTTACGGAATATTCTGCAACATGAATGGATTAATATTCCACAATCCGTTTTAACGAAACTTATCGAAAGAATGCCTAAAATAGTTCGAGCGGTGATTAACAGCAAAGGAGGTTTTTTCAATGAAAAAACCTGAGATTATAAGCGCTACCTAGATTTGGGCAATTTTTTTTTTTTATTCAAAAAGAAAATGTATCCAAACATTTTCACAACTTTGACAACATGTACACTCAATTTCAAAAAGATTAAAAAAAAATGTACCCTATTACAGATTGTAATTGCCTCAAAAAACTACCATTCGCCACTGTATTTAATGGAATAATAATTACCATTATTAAAATGGAAAATTAACGACCCTCCCTTGTGGACAACAAAAACGACAGGTTGAAGCGTTACACTCCATAGATCTTATATGAACAGGTAGACTGTGGGAAACTCGCCGTCTATGACATTATTTCTAGATCGGAAGTCATAATAGTTATGCTACTGTTGGTTAGTGTTTATCTAAATAGAAGGGTTAACAAGTGATATTATAACGGAAGAACAACGTAACGGTCAATTTTAATGTCCATGTACACGTTTACCGTATACCGTTATTTAAAAGCAGATTGTTGTTGAGAAATTATCAATTAAATAATAGGCAAACCAAGAGAAACTATTGTTTTTATATAAAAAAAAGTAACGAAAATTAATGATTGTGCCCATATTCAATTTACATCTGTTTTACTGGCCTACTGCGTTTGGTTAACCCCCCCAATGATGTAAGGGTAGCATCGATTAGTAATTACGCTCTACAACAACGATTTCTTGTAGTTTCCCATCAATTCTTAATGACAATTATTGTTGAGTGAATTATGAAACACGAACAATAGTAAACATGCTGGAAACTATTGTTTTAAGATTACGTTTAGAAACTATTTTAGGTAGAAGCCTGGAAAATCTTATTTTCATAAACAATTTCTTGCTTTTACGTACTAAACTGAATTTGTTTTTATCTATATGGGTCAAATTAAATAAATTAAAGAAATTAAATTAATTTTCGCACCAGCTTGATCTCTGTAAAAGCGTCAGTGTTGTTTTCAACGTATCGATTGTGATATTAAGAAATTTCAAGAAGCATTAGAAGCGGGGATTAATACATGCTGCTAAAGTTTAGTCACGTTTTAAATATTAATTTAGCTTCCGAATTAATATTACGCAAAACGAAAGATACACGCTATACTTTCTAATACCAAATTTCATATTTATTTAAATTTAACACAGCATGATTGACAAAAAAGGAAACAACGCGGATGACATACAAATCACTTTCGAAAGTAATCTTTATGCAAACGCCTCAAAGATTTCATTCAGAATTACATCAGAAGAGATAATCTAGCTGATTCGAAGCGATTGCACGTAATACGACTTAAGGCAGCATTAACAGAGTCATTATTCTTCTATTACCAACGACCTAACGTGCGATCGCTCTACCACGATGCCCTTTTTCACCTGACCCAAAAAAAGCAAAACACCACGAAGAAGCTGCTGCCATCCACCGGCTTTTCGCATAAATTAACCCAAGGATCTTCAAAAGGAGAGCGGATCGGGTCGACCAACTGCACGAAGAACTCGTTTCAGGAAAGGATAACGACGACGTCCATACAACAACGTGTTCGGACCTAACCGACGATCATCGCATCACAACAACAGCACACATCCCCGCTTTCTACGAAAAAAATAGCCGTGCGTGTAATACGTAAGTATCTGCGTGTGTGTGTGTGCGGTAGAGAAGGCGCTATTTAAATTCATGAGGTTCAGGTATAGAGGGGTCTGCCACTATTACAATGCTTCTATTGCCGTATTCATCAGTACGTATTAATTACGGGCGACGGGCTAGTCGAAACGCTGTGTAACTCTCGCGGAAAGTCGATCTCTCGCTAGCTGGTTATCCTTTCGCGACGAACAGTGTTGAAAAGCTCGATAATCTTTTGTTCTGTAAATATGTATCGGAGAAGAGTGATTATTGGAAAGTGATTGTTATACATTGGAATTGTGTTATTTTATTACTTTCTCATAAATGTGAAAATAGTGACAAAAAGTGATTGTCGTAGGAAATGGAATAGCAGTGATTGAAAATTATTTTGATATATTTATTTGGATGATCTTGTATCTTCTACAACAAAATTAAATTCGAGCCGTGAAAAAATATTTATTTATGGTAAGTGACTGTACATAATAATAATAATAATAAAATCAACCTTGAGTTACGTAGGTAATATACGAATTAGTTTATTCGAAAAGCGATAATAAAATTAATAGCAACAAGTTAATCATTAATAAATTTAAATTATGCATTATTTCATCAATTAAATGTTAAATTTAAAAGTAACTTGCCAAACGATAATGCGATACAAATTGGTGCTATCGGTCCTTATGTGGTACTGCTGAATTCCAGGATTTCTTGTAAACTTATTTCCATTGAAATATATACAGGATGAGGTATCTCCTTGGAGTTGGAAGATTGAGCTTTTGTGAACGGAAACTTTTAAAATGTTTTTTTCTTGTCATAAGGTGTGATTATGGGCATGTTTTATCGCATTGAAACCTACAGAGTGTTTCATAAGTTCGTAGCTATCTAATGTTATTAATCGAAAACGTTATATATTATTGCACGTTTAGAATCCTCGTTAAGAGTTATAGGGTCTCTTTTGAAAAATCGATATTTGCAGAAATAATAATTTCTCCAGATATAATTTTAGGTCTCTAGATTGTGGACGTATGGTTAGGGTGAGATAGATCCCACAACATTTCGGCCACCATAGCCCCACTATGCACACCTTGGCGTAAGTTAGGACATTGCCCTAATGGCGACAAATTGTAACCGTTTATCACTCAGCACGGTCCTTCTAATTGACGACAGCGCCTGACATTTGCGGTGGAAGTATTCCAATGTTTCGTCTTCAGCTTGGCAGCTCCTGTATGACAGGTCTTCGACTAATACCAATTTATAAGGGTGCCCCCTTAGCCGACAATGTCCAGTCAGAATCCCGACAGCCATGCAAAACAAAAAAATCTTAGTGCTGTTCACTTGATCGGATGCATCAAATTGACTTTGAGGGTACAGCAGGAATTTATTAATTTCATCCCATCTTTCTAAGAATTTTTCGTGGATGGTAGCTCTGATTCTTTCATAAAGCGCATACAGAGGGGGTAGAATGGAGGATTGTGGACCATGTCCAGTCATACTCGAATCCTTCCTTCATTACCAGGACTTGCATTATGGCCCTTCAACCATATTACGTTGATATTGCTTGTTTCAGAGACTAAGGATAGAGCTCTGTAGGAGTATCAAAGTAAAGTAGCAGATTCGATGTTTCTGCCTTCACTCCTATCGCCCGTGATTCTTTCAGATAGAGTTCCTCAAAAACAAACTCAGCAAAATCAGCTATTATCACAGCGCTATGCTGCCAACATATAAAACGGCAAAAATCTAACGGTTTAGCGAAAGGCAGACAACGGATTTATTCAGTGAGCAAAATATTTGTATTCCTACGTTATGACATGGCTCAAGTCACGATTAACTGAGCAGTACAGAAGCCTTCAAGACTTCTCAACAATTTATCAAGTTACTCAGCTAATTTATTGTACATCTAAATTCAATTTGTATTTCAATAATTAAATAACTTTATTTCTGGAATAAATTTTTCTCCGACGTAATCGATTCATTTCATTATACATACATAACGTTGCATCTTAGATAAAGCGATTGCATCTTTCACCGTTCCATTCCTTCACCGCTAGTCTTCAAATTTTATTGCGACGATCGAATAAACAAGACATGAAAGTGTATAGCGACCAAATTAACATAATATAAACTACCCGTGGTGATACGATTAAGTAACATGTACTACACGGAGTAGTGCACTTTTAACGCGATGAAAGTGCATCGATTTATCAGCAGTCACCATCTCATTAACTCACTGCTACCTACCTTCGTCGCTCGCCGCGTTTTTACACGCTACATAATTATAGTAACCGAGGATTTTAGAATATCGCGGCCGATTTGCCGGTGACAGGAAGTAACTAGTTGCTTAATAAATTGGATTGTTTTCGAAAATCTTCTAGCAGTCGTGTCTCGCAGAATATTGATATTATACAAGCTTAACTTGATTGATTTTCTTACTTGTGCATACGTAATACATGTGTGTATGTGTGTGTATATACAAGGTGCTATTGCGGACAATACTTAGGATCACTCGAGAAATATAGTGATTCAACGTGGAGTGGATGTTCTCAGTTGCAAAAATTCTGATAAATATGAAGAGGAGTATAGTTTGTTTAATTTTTCTGAAGACTGAAAAAACGGTTTTGCACTCTTTCAGTGAGAAAATGAATTCGTTTTGTTAAAAAAATAAAAAAATTATCATATTAACTTTTAAATTTCTTACAACAATGAACCATGTTTATTAAATTGAAATATGTTCATTGATGTAATAAATACCCGTTTATTAAATTATTTTGTAAGATGCAAAACAAACTTTAGCATCGCCCAGTATGTCCACTCCTTCAACATTAAAATTCCTCTAGCGCCTATGAGCTCGTTTTCAGTAGCTACAACTGCTTTTATCTCAAATTATGAGAATTTCTTGAAATATTTTACACTAGTTATCAGCATTATTATCGTAGCTAAATAATACAATCTTCATTAAAGGTAATTGTGATAACAAGGAATGGAAGTGGTGATAACAAGGAACAAGTGAATAGTGATAGCAAGGATTGTAAAGTAGAATGGCAAATAACACTAAAATATCAGCACACTCCGCACCACACAATAAGTTATAACGTATGTGGTGCAAAGTGCTCTAAATTTTCCAGCGGAACATGCAACTCTTGCCCCAAGAAAATGTTAATGAAAATTTGCAGTCATGCAATAAATATACATATTTTGTGCCCTTTATTGTAAAAAAAACAAAAAATATCCATCAATACCTAGCGCCACCCAGCCATAAATCATTCTACGACGCGCGATTCATCTCCTTTCACTAATCCGTCAAACCCTTCTGAAAGCAACTTATTATTAAATGCAAAAACGCGCCTTCAGCATGAACGGAAAATCCCGCGCGTTCCATGAAAGAAACAAATTAGAGTAGAGGCAATGTTAGCGATTACAGCAAAGTTCTCGATGCTGTTCATGTCATTGCATTTCCAGGTGATTAGTCATTGAAATTTGACGCGATTTGTGTATAATTATAATTACAATTGAATTTTTAAATATAGCTGCAGAAATCTGCCTCTTGCATGCATATTAACAATGCAAAAGTTCACTGATTGTGAGAAAAACACGAGTTATATTGCAAAATATTATGTCATTAATAGTAATATGTACTTACTAGCACAATTGCTATAATTACTATTGTTATAAAACAGTGCACGTCACTTACGACATGATTAGCATGATTCATAATTGTATTGTGAAATTGTCAAGCTTTGCAGTATCAACAATATAGACTAATTACCTATATTGAATAATGGTGAATTAATTGGTTTATATTGCTGGTATTGTAGGTTTTTTTGCAAAAATTCCGTTAATGCTTTTAATAGATAGTTTCTCTATTTTTTAATATGAGCTTATCTTTCTGAATTTTGCGTCTAGTTTGGGTTTTAAGGTCTTATACATAGGGAAAGGAAACACGAACTTTTTTTTTCTTTGGTTTCACTTTACTTAGTTATGTTTCATCGTACGTACTGTCGACCTCTTCGGGGATTCTTTCAGTTTCCGAATGTCGTATCTGTGGTTAAATGTTTGCTTACATTTACAAATGATTTAATATTTTAAAATAACAAACAAAATTTTAAAAATTAATTTATTGGCTTTTTTTCATACATAGTGGATCAAAAAGTAAAATTTCAAAAGTTCATCTATATATTCAGGCATACTGTGATTATTTTTCAAATCAGAAAATAGTAAGAAATTCAGAAGAGTTCAGAAAATTCCAAAAGATTTCATTAAAATAGTTTTGTAAATAAAAAAGTTAGATCAGATAATCATATTTCACAATTTACTGGCCAAGGTAGGTCAAAATTTATTAAAAAAAAAGCAACAAAAAAGTAACTAAACCTTTTATTAAATACCTCAAAACAACAAAGAAAAACAGTATCTACTGAACTGTTGCAAAAAAAAAAACAATAAATGTAAATTAAATTAAACGTAGTTAAAATGAAAGCACGTTAACTGAAATAATTATGTTGACATTTAAATAAATATAAACATTAAAATTTTTGGAGCTTCCTCCAATCCTCCGTTTAGTTGATTACACTTATCGTATCGCTTTCGAATGTGTATTAAAGCATTTTCTCAAATGCGCAGCTGTGACTGACCGCACAAGCTTTTGTCGTATTCTTGCGCAAAGTTCTGCTCGATTCCATGCGCGTGTTCTATAAACTTTTTGAATTAGAAGACGCTATACAAAAGAATCTAGTATCGTCAGATTAGGCGATCTGGGTGGCCATACTACCTGACCTTATCCGACGATTTGAAAAATGTTCATGTAGCCATCGCTTCACAATTTTGCGTTGTGAACGGAACAACCGTCTAATTGAAAATGTAAATCTCTTCTTTCTGCAGTAGGAAGGAAGACTGAAGTAATCGAACACGGTCTCGAATAAAAATATTTGGATGAAATTTTGGGACATCCTGAATTCAGTGGTGTAGTCAGATTTTTAATTAAAAAAATCAGTAAGAAATTTTTGCCATTTTCGGACTTCATTCCAACGTAAAATATACATTCTACAGGGGCTCTTGAATTTCAAACGTGTCACACTGTATATACATCATAAATTTTACTTCAACTCGCAAATTTACTCAACACTCTGGAGTTGGAGATTACCTTTTGTAACCCTTCAACATTTAAACCTTACCCGTGCCATCTTAAAAAGACGAGATAACAATGAAGTTAAACATAATCGCATTGTTACATTTAAATTGTTTTTGTCTTCCCTCACCTCCAGTTCCCCCGCCATATCAATTGCATATGCTACGGCAGTCCTGCTTCGGACACATGATAAATTGTAGGTATTAATATACGGATGAATTGCATTATATAGCACATAAATGTCTCAAATGATAAATTTATTTGTTTACTACGGTATGAACGTTACAAAATTCGGCGAATTCCGTTCGCGCGGGCGATCTCCCCCGAAAATATGCGCACTTACTGGCGTCACCCGATTATGTTTGATAGTGTACAAACCACATAAAACGATTTAACGATTTTTATGGGGTACGGCTCCACGGTCATAAAAATGTACTTGCTTTATGGAACACGTTTTATGCTGGAATTCACACGCAACTTTTTAGTCTTGCGTGCAAAGTTTATGATGTCGTAGGTAGTAATCCACTAGTTTCTAATATGCAATTAAATCCAATTAAAAATGACTGATTGTGCTGGTACAATTAATAATGAAATGTATTTTTATTCATAAAGGGGTGTCGTATCGGAGGGTATTGGACCACTCGTACTAATCCAGCGGTCAGGGAAAGCTAAATGGGGACCTAGTCCAGCACGCAAAATATGAATAAATTAAAAATAATGAGAAGTAATTACAGCAGCTGTAAAAAAAGCTTTAAAGTCATCTTCCTCAATAGATCACTCCAAATATGTGAGACATTGGCGATTTCTAGACATCATTAAATTCAGATCGAGATTTATAGAACGGTTGTCGAAGTGGCCGTCCATTATCTTCCAAATGTTGGACCCTTCTCTTGTCCAGTCTTTGGCTAGCATTTGGTGAATGACACCCAGGAAACCGCATCATATACAATCGTGCTGCTTGACGTATCACAATACTCGCAATATGGGTAGTTTTTGAACCGTTATTTCAAACACTTTGAACAAACGTTATAAAGTATCTTGTGTTAAACATTTTCAGTTACCAAATATTTACGTGGTTTAGTGTTTTTTTTTTATTACTATAAGTCAGAAAATATTGGTCAGATTAAAAAATGGTAAAGGAACACTTATTACACACCATATCACAATAGTGTATTTCTGTTTAGTTCAAACCACCATTGAGTAAACACGTATTAGTCTAGATATTCCATTTTCCAAGCAAATCCAAGCGTTTTAGTGTACAAATTATATTTCAAGACAAAGGTAAATTCAAGTTTTAATTATTCAAACAAACGTGTGCTGTTGAATGCGTGACGCTTTAGCATAGAAAGTTCACGTAATTCTAGATTGAGAATAATTTTTCTTCTCTCAATTTAATTTTCGTCAAACGTTACTATTTGCTATTTATTTTTATTTAAGCTGCCGAAAAAGTGTCAATGAGCTCCATCCACTCTGAAATGTAGCTCTGGAATTTTCTTGAACAATCCTTAGACTCTGTTTCTTCAACCAGCAACTGACATCCCTCTAAACACTGCGTTCATTAACAAATGAGCGTGCAAGTTATTTTGAAAAATCATGAGTTATTACTTTCCAGTAAAACATACATTTAACAACCAAGTATGGAAAAAATATTTGTTTTTAAGTCATACCGTATTTACATATTTATACAATGATGTCCTAAAGTATCCCGTCGCCGATATTAAATATTGAACGACAGAAGCTGGCGCCTTTAAAAAAACAGGTCGTTTTCTATTTTTCGTGAACTAACTTTTGGCATTATGGGCAGTTCAATTACATTTGCGGTGTCATCAGAAGTGTTTTGAACTTTCTTATTTTAAATGGAATACCCGGTATACTTTAAAGTGTTATAAAGATAAAGTTATGCAAAGTTGGCTAAAATTGTCTCCCGCGACACTAGGTTGATCCAATGATCCAGTTGCTTGGCAACGTAACCATAAGAATTACCAAACTCTCAAATCTCATTGTTATTAAGTTTGTTGAATCATGGAAAATAAGGTGATAATTGTGTTTATTGACACCATATTCGCGAACTTCGCAACACTCTGTATAATACGAAGTATGCCATCTTGGTGTGGCAGATGCAAATTTCATTCATTTGAATATAAAAATTAAACATAAGACTAATATGGGAGATGACAATACTTCATCAAACCGTATCTTCGTTCCCAATCGACAATCAACAGGCGATTTAAATATTAAAACATTTACTACCGTCCTTCTTATGGCGGAGAACGCATTCGAAATGTTAAACGCACGTTTGGTTCCTTTGTTTTCGACTACTCGTAGACTATTACTCACAGTTATTTTAATATTCAGACAGTGAGACGGTGTTTAATTTCAGAATTGTCTGCATTTTTCGTCGATTCTTTTCGTTCGTATTCTTTTTTCGGATTCGTTTTCCGTCCGTATTTAGCGTGTAATCGAAAAAATAAACGAACCTCGAAAGGGAAAGCATTATGTCCGATCGTACGAACATAAAGTTTAGTATTTATCGAGAGGCGAGATTCTAATTTCGAACGCGGAATTTTTAAATTAACGATTGGTATTCCGGCGAATCTACGAGAATGCTGTATAGGTTTTTATGGTTTCGTTATGTAAATTCGGGAACACCTTTATACGCCTACGCGAAATAATTTCTTTGTTTTTTCCTCGCCTATCCGCTAATTAAAATGATTTTTTTTGCGTGATGAGACATCTTCGAAGGTAACGTGGTCGTTTTTAACATTGTAGAGTTAATCGAAACAAAAAAATGGAATAAAAAAACAATGGAAATGGAAAAAGGATGATGCATTCGAAGAGTGCAATTAGGACAAATTTGCTTGAAATTAAATGCCAAAATAATAGTAAAAGTAATGAAAGGTTGAGAGTTTTGAATAAATATTTTAGTTTGTAGCCCCCCAGCATTCCAGGATCGTAGCAAGTATGTTTTGTCTCCCTCTGAGACGATGTATCTATCTTTCTACCACTCGTAGCCGTGCCCTTGGATTATTGTAGGATTCCCATTTTAGTTTATGACGGGTATTCCCAATAAACGCGGTTCTATGCTTTTATTTACTGAACCCAAGTACTAAGCCTTGCCATGCGGAAGATAATCCGATATTTAGTCGTTGCAAAGGGGAGACAAAACATAAATCGGCCACTGTACGTAATCGTCAACCGCCGATCGGAGATGCATGATCGATATATACATACCGCCAAGAGTTACCAACTACGTTCCGTAATTATTATCTTCAGTAATTTCTGAGATATAATCTCTATTACTAAGATACAGCGACCTCTGCAGAGTTTATTATAGCAGAATTTATTTATATTCATTTATTATTTAGATTCATTGTCACATCTCTCGAAAACTGATACACTTACATATTTGTGGTTTTAGGTAGAACATCCTGTATATATAATTAAATTACCTAAAAATCACTTTTCGTTCCAAATCTATATACTGCAGTTGTTATTTTCAGTAATTTCCGAGAAATAATCTCCATTACTAAGATATAGCTACTTTTCTAAAGTTAAACACAAATTATTACATATTTTTTGAAAATTGAAGCAATAATTTAATGTCCACGAACAGAGTCTATTTGTACAGTTATCTTCAAAAATTTTAATGCCCGTAGGTTGAAGCAAAAGAAATTGAATAGCCAGATGTGTATAAATATGAAAAAGAAATGGTTACAAACACTTTTTGAAAATCCCTCGAGTTACTGGTTGCTCCTTGCTACATCCTGCAATAAATATACGGAAAATGCACATACTAGTGCTGCAATAAGGTAATATATTGTTGAAAATTTTTCAAAAATGGGGGTTAATTTAATTATAAGCAAATGAAGAGGGTCAGGGTCAGGGTGAGCTGTTAGAATAAAATATGTTCACTTTTCAATTTGACAAACAAGCCATTTAGTCTAACAAACTACAAACTAAGTTTTATGGTTTTAACCTACTGTTTTTTTTTGTTTTTCTTGCTTTCCTTTTTTTAAGTAAATAACTGTAAATGTAAAATTACTGATATTTTCGTTAATTTAATATAATAAATCAATTATTGCATATATTATACATAAAGATTTTGCTATACCTAGCTAGCCACTACACTAATAATGGTTTTGGATTATGCGTAGTGGCAATATATTTTATAATATTTGCATTTATAGCGTTAACCTTTAACTTGAAAATAGTTACCATGCGCAAATGCTCGCCGGTAATAAATTCTGCCAAAAATGACTAATGCGAATGTTACGACAAGGCAGCTGACACTGGAACTGCTGTTATGTAAAGAAGATACATATGCGATAGGTTCTTTTTTATACGGCGACAGTGGCGTATTTGTCATACAAATCGCTACACATGTTCAAATTCATGGTCATGTTTGATTGGTCGGATGCATAAATCAGAAGATGTTTTTGCGAATACCTCGAGCAGGGAACTGAATAGCAAAATGCAAGGAAAATGTTCTTTTTTCTTGCGTTGTAAATAAAGATTTATTCTTTTTCATATTCTTAATTTTCTAATCATTTCTGGAACGGAATATGCGATAAATTTTGGTAAGAAAATATCGATTCCGCTTTGTTTCGATGTGCGATGTAAAGTCGCGTTTAAAAGCTTCGCCTTTATTTAGGTTTATGTAGATTGTTCCATCTCCCTCCATTGAATAGATATTTCCATATGAAAACGATAGTAACAGTGGAGAAAGAAAATTATCTGTTAAGGTTGGAAGTATTGAAACTGCTTCTGGTTCTAAATTTAATACAAGATCTTTATTTGGCTGTCAGCACTTTCAAAACTCTTGCTTCACATCAGGAAATATTCAATATCGAAACAGTTTAGAGGGTGGCCAAATATAACAGTGCACTAGATTCTTCATTATATTCCATCACTTTTGATACTTAATTGAGCTTTACGAGGCGCCTAACAGTGATAAAAACTTTTGGCTTTGTTGTAAACCATCACTTTAATAATTCTAATGACTGTCAGAAAAATGTTGTACAGCGCTCTGGTCCAAAGCAAAAGTATGCCTCATAATAGAGAAAGTGTTAAAAGCGGTTTCTATCCGTTGCATAGTTCAGACTATCTCACACAACAACATGAATGGAGAACGAAATGTAGTGCCAAAAGATCGCAATCGGACAGGTCTAATCTGGTACGGATATCTTTATTTCGGCCCTTTTTCTAGCGATAAATATCGATAATTTTCAACTCACTAAGTCTTAAACTTCCACAGCCAATGTGTAACAATAAAATCAATTAATTCAACGTACCCAAAAATTTGTTGTCAGTTATCACCGATTTTGTTTTAAATATTGGATTTGATAAGTTTAAAAACCATATCCAACGTGTCTTTGATATTATTACAAAGATCTTTTTGCAATTCTTTTACTTCGTCTTTTTCGTAATCATTAAACAAGATCGCATCCATTTGATGTTCTAGAGCAAGAATGCAACGGTTGGAATTAAGACCATCACGTCTATGACCTATGAGCCAACGTCATTTTTCTAAATCGCAAAGATCTCCAGTGGAATAGCATCGATGCTGATTTGCATCTAGTTACAGTAGTTACGAATGTTAATCGAATTCGCACAATCACTCTTCTTTTCAAACCCGACGTACTATAACGGATACCAACCGCAATATCCACGAGCATAAGTGCACAAGTCGAACGACATTCGCCTTTAACAAGGCTTCAATACGAATTGCTCAATTACGGTGTAGAATTGGTACAATGGACGGTCGACAATAAGACTTGTTTCTCTATTGAGGTATTAATGAGATGGATATTACATCTTCTAGTTGTAATATGGTATTTTCCACGGTGAAACGTAGGAAAGGAAATGTAAGAAAATGTATTCTGCTTACGAGAAATTGTTATCTTTGTTGCAGGTTTTCAAAGTCTTTAATAGCTTTTATTCATCACTTTAAATTTCAAAGTTACTCTAAGTGAAATTTCTTAACTCGTTGTTACAGATAAACTACGTGGAAGTTAGCATATAAAAGAAGATGATGTGGGTGGATGAGCAACAAAGACGCACCAACATTTTAGGCAACGATGACGATGACTCAGACGTGGACAGCGACAGTAGCGGTGAAGAACTACCGATTTGGGTCAGAGGCGAGCAAAGATGGGTATCCGGAGTTGTTGGGGAAACGACGTGCGAAGATATTATTACGGTCCTATTGCAGGACGAAGAAGTCAGAGTAAGTATTAAAAAAATATTTTTAACTATATTTGTTTGGATATCTGGATATCAGGTGTCTGCAATAAATCTCTGAATGATGTTAATTTCACAATGATGATTCGCTCGTATTTTATCTTTTCCTTGCAAAATACCACATTGTCTGTTCACGTGAGTCACTTAATTACAATTCTTCAGTCACCTGTAAAGGCTGATGTGACGTAAACAGACTGCCATTGCCACATTTTATATTGCAAAATAATAAATTCCCTACACATACGCTCTAACGTCGAATGAATGAAATATACAACCTCAAACTCCGTATTTATACCTATTTCGACATATTTTTTTTTTATCGTGCGTATAGCTACGTACTTCTAATTAACGTTTCGGAGTTTGAACGATTTCTTACGAAAATAATAAACATATAACATTAAGCAATTTACATAAAATATTGCCGGTAAGTACTCGCGGCCGCTCTAGAATTAAATCCGTACAAGGATTGCCCAACCTATATTTATTCCTGGTGAGTTTTTCGATCTAACGTGTTTCCTGAACTAAAACTCACAATTTTTCCGAACATTATCGTTCGTTAGTCCGCCGCTTGCTCCTAATCGGTCCGCCGAAATATGGGACATTTTGCCTAGCCATATAATAAACGACCATATCGATTAATATTTATGTTAGGCTAACGCGTCTCGCGAGCTTTAATCCCCCGACGACAAATCGGAATGCATCGCCCGCTTTATGGCCGCATAAATAATTAACGGAATCGTTAAGCGATTTTAATGTGTCACTTAATTAGCGAAAGGTCATTCCAAGACGAGCGATAGGGATCTACGCTAATTACCGTTGTAAATTCCGTGGATCTTAGTGAACCTTACGCCTTTGCATTTTTTATGAAATGCGGCAATGGGGCTATTGCCAGCTAGCCGAATACTGGGAATGATTACTTGCTAAATGATGAAAAATTTTGGAATGCTGATGATTTCCCTCTACTTACCTCCCAATTTTGAGAGAAAATTATTATTAAAAAAAAAGTTTTCTAGCCTTTAAGTTGTTCAAGTATTTTTAAGCCCTGACGACCTAAACGTCGTATAACATTAAATTCTACCCAATTAACACATTTTACAATGTGTTCATCTGTTGATTACAACTAAGTTGTTTTTCGAAACAAGTCCAAAGAAGATGAAACTCCCATATCAAAACTACTTTATAAAATTTAATATTATTTGTCTCTAATATTAATTTTCTCACATCACACACTTCTAAAAAAAAAGTTTTTTTTTCTAGGGTAGGCACGTAGGTACAGCAGATCAGTATCACATAACGGAAAGGTGGCGAGGCGTCGAACAACCGCTCGACCCAAATTCCAGTATTTTAGACATATGGAATGCGTGGGGTAGAGCTCAACCAGAGGTCAGTAAGAGGTATTACACGAAACTCTCAAATCTTGTAATTAATAATGTACCATCGGAGGAAAGAAAGCACGCGGAACGTTCGATATTTCGAATAGGGACCTTCTCTGAAGAGGAAGGCATAAATCAAACCCATCCTATCCCTTAACGATCGAAAATAATTGCCTACGCTCCGCGGGTTTTCCCCAAAACCGTCGATCGAACGCTCCGGCGGTATTTCTTTCCTCGCGTTAAAATGCAAAATTGCATAATAAGCTTTTGGGCGGCACGTACATACGTACAAATCTGTGCAGGTAAAGATCTCGTTGAGAAGGATAAAGAATGATCACGCCATCGCACTGACGCGACGATCCAAGTACCGATCGGATTCCAGTACGTGGTCGGATAGGAGCGCGTGGAAAACCATCCATCCTAAACGGTTAAACGCGCTCCAAAACGAAAAACAACCATCCAGTACCGAAGAACTGCTCAAATTGGTATTGGCGCAGGGCGAAGTAATCAGAAGACAGCTGAGGAAATTACGGTAAATACGTGTCTAAATTGTGATATTAATCTTCAGATTTTGGTATTACCGCGGAATAAACATAAACTATAAACAATGTCAACAGCATTTGATCCTCAATTATCGAAGTTCCAAAAGACCTTTTACTTAATAATTGCAAAAGATTAGTTCTCCAACTGCAATTGGGGTTATCCGTTACTGGATTATTTAAGCTTACCGCACGAGATTATTGCATCTGTCAGTAGTACGGCGAAATCGCAGAATAAAGTCAATTAACCTAAACTACTAAAAGTTATGAATAATGCATGCGATCGGCTGTCGCCGTATTTTTCTCCGCGCCGCCATAAATCAAGGATAGCGGGCAAATTAATGAATGAAAAATCGCCATGAAATAGTGAAATAATCACACTCCAGACGCCACATTTCGCAGCGCAGCTTCCTCGCGTTTCTCCTCCTTTCATCGGGTTTTTCTGAACGGAACGCCGTATCTATAATGGATCATTATCTTCGACATATATAGAACTGAAATAAACGATATAAATTATTGATTTACAAAATAGGCAGTTCTTATTAACGCAAGCATAAACTATACGATAGAATATTTATAGTTTTGCGTTGTTGTATCTATTTCTGTTCGGTATATACATACGCAGCTAAGCATCCTAGTTTCACTGTTTAATTAACTGCAGGAGATTGATTTATGTAGTGCTAACGGGATAGCAGGAAAAGCATATAATTCATTTTTTTTTGCAGCGGCAACACTTAAGTACACTTAATTAAGTAAATTCACGCGAAGCAAACCCTCGATGTCTAGACTAGATTTCAATCGCAAAATTGTCCAATATGCGGAGTTCAGTCTTTTGGCAAAATTTTCAATGTTAGATTCTCATCTCCAACAACTCTAGCGCTAGCAACTAGAGCCCTAGTGACGCTACAAACAAACCATCACATAGCAGAGAACGTTTCTTATAAAAATAAATCCTACAGCAATCTTCTCATTGTTCAAAATCTATCTGTTCTGGCTATACCGTCGCGACATTTACGCTATTGTCTGTTGGGCTGCTGTCAATAGGTCTTCCGCAGTGTTAGAAGAAAGCATCATCCGGAAACAAAAGCAAAGTTCCATCAGATAAAATATACGATCTTCCTTGGTTTCTGGACTGAAACCGCGCCCTTCTTATTGCTTTTACCGACGTTTGGACCACATAACTGGTTTATCGTGTTTGGCCAAAGATAGTTTTGGGGCTTATGTTTATATGATTAATTTCATATCTCTTATTAAGCCAATTCATCAGATCATTGCCCGAATAAAGTATTTAATTATGCTAGTTTAACACCTCCATCGCACCAAGTCACTCTAGTTTACTTAGCAGATGAACAAGATGGCACTGAAAGTATCAATTTTAGTGTAAAATGTAATTTTGGCAAATAGACACAATGGTTATCTAATTTTTGAGACAACTTTTTCCAAAATGACTTTCTCGGTAAATTTATTCACAAACACGAAAAACTTTTTTTTAATCTTAAAACACTGAGATCAGTGGCGGCGGGTGATAACATATCGGAGGGGCCCAAAGCAATGATTACGAATTATATACATGTGCGCTTTGTCTATTCACAGTTTGAAACAACATATGGAATCCTTAGAAAAATTTTTATTCAGATTTCTCTCGTATGAAATGTTACGGCGTATTGACCACCTGCTTGAATGTCCGGACTACTTAATTTATTTCTTCCGAACGTTTAAATCATAGCAAACGTCAACTCAATTAAAATTATTCTCATTCATTATTATTATATATATTATTATAATTATTATTTAACGTTTTGAATCATGTAGTTTATGAATTCGTTACATTCATTAAAAATATATATTTGAAATATTCAATATCCGCTTTGATTGAAAATAATTAAAGAATGAATCCAGCAAATAATTACATTACAGACACAGTGAACACCAAATAGGATTCCTGGAAGATAAAGCGCATAGAACTAGAACACGCAAACACGGCAGTAATTACCTGCTCGAAACATACCTGAAGGGCCTGTCGGAAGCTGTAGACCCCGAAAATGATCTCGAACAAATAATAGCCGATAAGAATAGCGATAGTGGAGTTGTTACCGAAGGAGACAGCGAACAGTGTAACCACAATAAACCTGGCTGTTCAACAGAAGTGAGTAAAACTTCTTAGCTTGATATTTTTATTTTTTATTCTTATGTACTCTCTAGAAAAATTTGTTTTAAACCAAATTTTCCCTTAATCAAATTATTTCCGCTGTTACAGAGTCCTCTCGAACGTTTCTCCCCATCATCCGAAGAATTCCATAAAGACCTGAAGGACGACGATACCAATTCGACGATAAGCGAGGCCACATTAAAAGAACAACTAGAACTATTCGAAATGATCAACAAGATCAATAAGAAACTTCTAAAAGAAGAAGAATGCCTGACGAGATTACACGCGAATATCAAAAAATACGATAAGACGAAATCGGCCGCTGAAGAGACCACGAAAGCGCTCGGAAACTTACGGAAGGAAATGGCGAAAGGCGCTTGCGAAATGCAACACAACGAAGTCGTCCTAGAAGAGACAAAGGAGATGTTAGACAATAGGAAGTCGTTTCTCGAAGGTCTCCATAAAGATCTATTGAACGAGGATAGGGAATTCGAGATGTTGCAGGCGCTTTTGTACTCGCAAAGCTTGAATAGTAACCGGCAAGGAAAGGAAAAGAAATATTCACCGTACAAGGCACATTTTACCAAAGAATTGTTAGATACCTTAGTTTAATTCAACGTTTTTTTTTAAGTAATTTATAACTATTGTAAGTGTTAACTTTTTATACCAAATATGAAGTACCTAACAAAATACCTTATTTATATTATTTCGGCTGATTCGAGTCATTACCAGATGATTTTTTGTTTCTATTTACCATACAGTCTCGTTTGTATTATATATTATATATTATTTTGTAAATAAATATGTTGAAGTTATTGCATTTTTTTTCTATAATACAATGTTTTAAAGAACCCACAACAAATGATTGGCTTTACGTGGGTTTTAACTTTGCTCCGATTGTTTAGTGACTTAAGAATAAACTATTAAAATATAAATTTTTCTACACAGAGGATTGAGCAAGGAATCTTACCCTCAATTACTAGAAGTTTCCTTAATCCTAATGCTAATCATAAAACAGAAAATAAACAAAATATAGCCAATTATCGGTCGATTTCTTTAACATCTTGTTCTTCGAAACATTTGGAATATGCAATATTAAATCTAATTGAAAGCTTCATCAACAAGCACAACTTGTTGTCCTCATCTCAGCATAATTTTCGAGCTGGCAAATCAACTGTTACTGGAAATATATAATAAAGGTGTTTCGCTGTATTGTTCGCAAATTATTGGTAGATAAACCTTTTAGTCTGGGATTTCGAGGGAAAATGCTATAATGAATCACTTCATATCCATCCGACACAGTTCAATTTGTAGAAATTAGCGTAATTAAAGGCAAAATAAAAAATAAAGCTATATCGTTCCTACTGCCCTCCAATATAGGAGTTCTGCAGGGATCCGTAGTAGGGATAGTACATGCATGTTTAGTTTTAGAAAAAGTTTTTTCTCACATCATTTGGTCACCGGTTGATGATGAGGACCATTGGTGTCCTCGAAACGGCCGTCCCGGACTAATTATTATATTACTATATAATAAATTAAACTTGTGTGGTGCGGAGGGTGCCGATACTTATGTGTTGTTTACCATACTACGCCACAGTCCTTGCTATCATTATTACAGAAAACAGCTGTAAGATGTCTCGAGGGGGTTAGTCGCCTGACTTCACCTACAAGTATTTTTACCTTCATTTAAGCATTCCATATTTTAATATTTAAAAATTCAAATCGGATCATAGATAATTGCAAAACTTTATTCTATTACACCACATTACACACAATCTACACATAATTAATCGCGCCATCTACTGACATCAAATTAAGCTATTGGCCGCTAGGGCACACCACATGAATTAGAAGGAACCCCTTTTTGCAAATTAATTAATTATTATATAAAATCGATGTATATTTGGTTATTAGCAGTTTTGAATCTGAAGTATCGCGTTAAAAAATGAACGCTCAGATATTTTTTAACGTATTTAAACTGTTGAAAGTGAACAGTAAAAATTGCTGTTGCATCAACTAATACTTTCTTCTATTGCAAATATTCGAATGCAATATGTAAAGAGAGGAATAGTCAATATTAGTTTGCCAATAAATAAAAATTAATATCTCAAGTTAAATTTTATCCTTTCAATTTTTTTGAAAAAAATCAGCGTTTCTCTTTTATTTTGCACACTATCATATGTTTATTCTTAATACAACAGTGTAGCCACATTCCTAAAATATTTATTCCAGATTGTAAATAATATTCATCAGAATTTAATATTTAAACAAGTTATTCATGTATTTATATTGTCATAATTCAAATATAAACAAATATAAACCCCCTTTTGCGCACGAAAGTTTTGAATATCACGTACGCCATGGAAATGACTGGAAAACGATTATTCTAGCAGATTTCAATCTGGCGGTTTGCAATTGCACACGGCACTAAAATTGTGTATATAACAAGCACCGCCTACAAGTTCAGTACAAGTTCTACGGTGTTTTATTTGTGCTAAAGTGTAGACATCTATTAGTGAAGCAAGCAGCTATGGAATCTAAACAAGGTAAGGTTTTTTACTAAATAATAGTAATCATTATATTTCTGGTGTACTTTATGGCTTATCTGTACAAATTTTAAGATAGAATTTCTTTTGCCATTGAACAATGCATATTTTTAAATAAAATAAAATGTGCAAATCACCAAAAAATGCTTTTTTTTTATTTTCAAACATTTTTTACTGCAAATTTTGTTAGTAATACAGATAGTTTTTGTTTAACATCTGACAATCGCTGCAATTGTTTTCAGTTTGGTGTATTACGCGACTGTTAGTGAATAAAATAATCGTAGAGGTCGGAGAACATTTTTAAAAACAAATCCTTTCATTATAATTATTTCTTCACCAACGAATAATTTCTTGTATTTTTTACAGTGAAAGGCAGTTGTTGCGAGAGGAACATCAGTCAATCGTCCGACACCAAGAAATTGTGCGGTAATGATAATTGTACCTGGGAAAACTGCAGATGTGAAGAATTGAAATGCCAGGGAGCTAAAGGATGCTGTGGCGATGGTAATTCCACGTGTCAAAGCTGTAACTGTAAAGGAGATGGCTGCGAATGTAAAACCGGTACCTGTTCCAAAAGTAAATCTTCTGAAACCAAAAAGTCCTGCTGCAAAAGTGCTTGTTCCTGCAAAGCATGTAACTGCAAGGAAGGTGAGTCATCCGAAACTAAAAAATGCTGTTGTGATGGGAGTGGTTGTACATGTGAACGATGCAGGTGTGCAAGCACCTGCAAATGTGAAGATTGCGATCGCGTGAAGACCAAATGCGGTAAGGATTGCAAATGTGAAAATTGCTCTTGTACCGTGGATAAATCATCGAAAAACGAAGATTGTTGCTCTGGTAAAGAATGTAGCTGTAAAGATGGTAAATCTTGCCAAACCAAGAAATCCTGTGGCAAAGCTGATTGCACATGCATATCTGGAGGATGCAACTGTGGAGCAAGCACTTGCAAATGTGAAAATTGCAATTGCGTAAAAGATAAATGCAGTGAAGCATGTAAATGTGAAAAATGCACTTGTGCTGAAGATAAATTGTCAAAAAACCAAAGTTGCTGCTGCAAAGATAAATGCTCTTGTAAGACATGTAGCTGCAAAGAAGGTGGGGCCTCTCAAACCAAGAAATGCTGTGACAGAAGTGATTGCACAAAAGATAAATCATGCAAAACTTGCAGTTGCAAAGCTGATACATCACCTAAAACCAAGAAATGTTGCGGCAAGAGTGACTGTGCCTGTGAAGAGGAGCAGCCATCACAGTCCAAGAAATGTTGTAGCACTAGTGGTTGTACTTCGCAAGAAAATAAATGTGGAGATGATTGCAAATGTTCCAAGAGTAAACAAACGGAATGCTGCTGTGAAGCCGGTGATTGCAAATGTTAAGATTGCAACTGCGCTAATGATTGGAGATATGTACACAATTATACCAATATAAATGTAACAGTATGTAGCCACAGTATTCAAGACTAGAAATATATTTAGCATTGCCTTATTGTTTATTCACAATTGTTTTACATATATTTCACATATTCACATATCTTATACAATGTTCATTTAATTTAATAGAATAAATATCTTTAAATAAATAATGTAATTTTTTTTTAATGGTAATACCATAAAGCCTTGATTACACGTCCCTAATGCAATCTAATGGATAATTATTTCAGTAAAGTTAAACAACAAGCAACAAAGTTGCCTTGCAACGCAAAGTTTATTGTTATGTTGGATTAAGTATGAGAGAATTTTAACAAATCTAGAGGCTTCCAACCTCCAGAAATTATTGCTAATGGACCAGACACTGTATTAACACATGACATAGTCTTACCTCCTTGAATAAAGAGAAGATATACTCCGATTTTTATCCAAAACTACTGTACGGCTCAGCCTTGGGATCGAAGGTCTATGCTAATCATTCGATCAATTGATCATTATTAAAGCAAATCAAATTTGAGAAAAAATCATGCCAAAATATCACCTCTGTGCAATAATCTTAGTACAGTCTATATTGTATGTGTCAGTTCTGGTCTTGATTTTTACCTATTTTTTTCTTTTTCAAAGAACAAGTATGTTTTTTCCTTTTTTCGTTTAGCCTATAATTCGCATAGCCATGTCTTTTCAATATTCTATAGATAATGTGTTGCTTAACATTATATTTCTCAGCTAATCTTCGTACAGACTGAAATTGATTATCTTCTATGCTCTTCAAGATTGTTGCTTCCAAACTGAGCTCCTTCTGTAGAGTGGGTGGAGCCCGTTGTGGACGAGTAGACAGGTAACATGATGCTGTCAGACAACCGTACTGATCAAAGATACGTATAACTCGACGAATGGTGTTTTCAGAGATTTTAATGTTGAAAACAGTTTGGTACAATTCGCTTATTCTTGCACACGAAGCGCCGCTATAAAACCATTTTAGCAATTGAATCTTTAGAGGTATATCCATATTCTTACAATTCATCTGTGTTAAATTCTGTAACATTTAAATTAATATCAGTTGAGTTTGTCCTGATTGCTTTTAAATAATACCTCTCGTCTTCTATAGAATAAAATGATGGAGAAGCCTAATTAAAACATATTAATTATTTTTTTTTTTAAATAATGAACTTACAAAGTCCAAACGTAAATATACAGAATTGCCAACTTCCAACTTACCACTAGTTGCTACTGCTAGTGGCAATCTATAGTAAGTGAACTTCCTGTACTTTTGAGGAAAACATGAAAATAAAACGAGTTTTGGAACAAAGTTACCAATGTTGAAAGAATTCTAGGAAATTTCACAAAAAATTATTAGAAAATGGGCAAGAACCGTGACGTCCTAACAAGCAGTTAATTAGCTTTCAAAAGTCAAATCTCAATTTAGGGATTTTTTGTACGCTAAAGTAACTTTTCGTTGGTGGCCCTGGCAACGCTGCAGTGCATTGTCTCAATAAAGTAGAAAAGAACAAATAGTATTTCTACAACATTTCATTAACACAAAACAACAACATTATCAACATAACAATTGAAGAAAATAATTATTCTTTATTGCATGTCCCCATCTACTATTTTTTACTAAGACGGACGAGGAGACGCCATAAAGATTTTTCATTTATTAGTTTCGCGCACGGGAGGCGAATTTCCATGTATCAAATCAAACATCTCCTGAAACAAAAATATTTAAGTTGCTTCTAACTTGTTTTTGGAAACATTCCGATCCATACTTACGTCAATCGCAGACTTGGGACGTTTACTTTCGGTTTCTGATGCACTCCTCTTTTTCAGGAGGGTATCGAAGAAGGCATCTGTGCTGCTTTCGCTCAAAGTATCCCAATTAACGCTCTTATCAAAAGTAACCTTTTTCTGAGGAGATTTAACGTTCGGAATCTTCAAAATACCGGCAGGTTTTTGAGCAGTAGCCGAAGTAGTCGGCAGGGTAGGAGGCGCCCCTTTCTTGATGGTCTTGACTTTCTCTTCCAACCGATCGATTTCTTCCTGAAGCTTTCTGTAGTCGCTATATAAATTGTCACGTTTTTCGGTTTTCTTTTGGAATTTTTCGTTTAAATCCTTAAGGGTTGCTGTAGCTGAATCTCCTTCTTCCTTCAGCATTTTTAATTGGATTTCTAATCGATTTAATTCGGCAGCATGTTGTTCCTTCAACGTGATAAGCCGTTTCTCGTCCTCGATTTTAATACTTTTGAATTCTTCCTCTTGCATTGTTAGCGAAATTTGCTCCGCCTTATCGTTTTCCAGAATTTCCTCAAGGTCTGCTATTTCTTTTGCGTAAGTTGAATGTAATTCGTTATAATCTTGTTCTTTCTTAACGAATTCTTTATCCAATTGTGAGATTTGATTTTTCAGATCAACCAAGTTACTGCTCATGGACTCCTTTCGCGCAGTGTACTCTTGATTGAGCACTGTTTGTTCTTCAATTTCGATTTTCACGTTATTTTTTATTGTATTTAGAGATAAAATGGTAGCATTTGCGTTGTCCACATTGTCTTTCAAGGATTCTATTTTCTGATAAATTTATATTCGATTCATTTAATTTATGAGGAATGTAAAATGCGGACATCTTAGGGAAAAAGATCAACATACAATAGCAAAAACAATGTATGATTCATAATTTGTATTATTTTCTAGTGTTTATATTTAGGATATAAGATAATGTCGCTTTACAATCTAATCTAATTCATTATCTTAAAACATATTAAATCTTCATTGCTTTCTCCATTTTCTAACGTGAAATATGGCTAGAACAACCTAGTGGGTAAAAATTGACTATCACAGATAAAAATTTTCTGAGTAATGTAACACAGAATTGTTATTCGAGTGATTGACAGGTGTAAAACAATATTAATTCTTTCAACACCATCGTCGAACAGAAATTTGGAGTATTCTTAAAAACAGAAAACCAGATTTTAAAGAGCCAGAAAGTCTGGTGAAACACTTATCCTTACCCTACATTGTTAGTGCTCTTCCATGGCGATTCTTTTAACACATAAGGTGTACGTATTATTAAAAAATTATTTGGATGTACTTAAACGACTTACTTTTTGCGATTCTTTGTTATTATTAGCCACATCCAAAATTTTGGCATCCAACTCAGTAATTTCTTGGCCCAATCTCTTCTTGTTCTCAGCATAAGATAACAATTCCTCTAGAGTTTTAGTAAGATCATCATATTTCTTTTGATATTCAGCGATATCCTGCTTATTTTCATTGTTAGTGCTTAACAAACATACATTTTCACTTTTGAGAGATTCTAAATTTCTACTCAAATCGTCTAGATATTCTTGCTGAGTGCCCAACCTATCGAAATAATTTTTTAATTAAGTTTTAATTAAGAATTATGTATATAGACCTTTCTTTCAATATTTCTATTTCCAAACGTTTCTCTTTAATTTTAACATTGTCCTTGGCTTGCTGCTGGGTTGATAACTGAATTGCCTTTGCGCTAACAGAATCAAATTCTTCTTGCGGCACTTTAATACTATTTTCCTTTTCGTTAAGCTCCCTGATACGTTCAGCTTTTTTTTCTAATGATTTTCGGTTATTTTTCATCGCATTACCTAATTCTTCCTTTAACCTTGCAATATCTCCTTCTAGTTCAATCTTGTCATTTATTAATTGCTCCTCATATTCCGTAACGTTTCTTTGTTTCTTCTCATATTCATTTTTTAACTCTCGAATTTTCCTTTCGTTAATTTCATATTCTTTTTTGAATGATTCGTCTTGTAGCATATAGGTACTAATTACTTCATCGATTTCATTCTTGTACTCTAACAGTTCAATTTTTGATTTGTTTAAATCATCCTCGTACGCATCAAGCTTCGCCTTCAAGATATTTATGATCGTTTCCGCAGTTTCCATTTCTCTGTTTAGCTCACTTCTCTCACCTTGCTCCAAATCTAACTGATCCTGCAAGTAACTCTGCTGAAATTCGCATTCATGTAAGAATTTTTCTAACGACGTTCTATTTTCAATTGCAATACGAAGTTCTGCATCTAAACATTTGACGGCAATGTCCGCTTTGATCTGAAAGAAATAAATCGGTCATCCACACTCTTTATATTAAAGGCTAAATTGCTTTTACCTGCCATTTCACCATATCCTCGGTATTTTTCTTACAAATTTCCGATAAGTTATCTTTAACTTCATGTTTTGATAACTCAAGTTCGTCTTCTACGACATCTTGATTACTTTCCTGCGTGGCTTTTATATTTTCCACCGTTTCGAAATCACCAGCAGCGTGCTCACGGCTAATGATACTTAGATCACCTCGAAGAAAGGCCTCTCCAGTTTCAAGTGATATATTCTCCGCTGTCTGGTTATCATCTTCCAGGGCCTGCTCATCGTGTGGAATTTCAAGTACTTGCTGCTTTTCCATAATACCTTCAGTATTTCTTCAGAGCAATTTCAGGTGAATCTTTATATTGCAGAACGCAGTTTCAGAAGAAAAACAGAAACAATTGAATATCTACAAACGCTTATACATTCAGGAAGAAAACTGTAGAATTATTAAAAGCTAAATGTTCTAAAGTAATTAAATAGTACTTACATATTTAAATTTATTATTATTTAAATAAACAATTTCCTTAAAACTTTTCAGATCCTAAATTTGAAAATACGCGTCAGCGTAGTATAGCCAACCTCTAATAATGAACATATCAATAATTTTTTGATACATGTGATTTATACCCACAAATGCGATTTTTCATAAATTTCTTTAAAATAGTCCCCTTTTTTTATACGATAAATACAAAAATTATAATTATTATCATCCATATTATTATTCCCTCAATTTCTTGAAGGTGTAGCAACATACCTCACGTAAATTCCCCATAAATTTGAAGAAAAGGCAAAAAAAGCATTATTATTATGCCTTCCTAAGAGCTTTTTTAAACATTTTGGTTAAAAAAAAACGCACCTCCGTCCTCAACGAGCTATAAACTATATTTTGGAATGAGTTCGAGTACTTTGCCATTCCTCTTTACATTTTAAGATTCATTTCAATTCAAATTGAATTGCTTAATAGATGTGTAAATTAAGATATCTCTTTATTTAAAGTAAAATTAATTCGTTAAATAAAGCAAAATCGGTGGGAAACGACGCAGGTTATATTATACAAGGGCTGCATAAATTCAGAGATTATTTGCGACTATTATGATAAATTAAAGCAAACCCAAAATGCTTAAAATTAATTTATTTGTTATAACTTTTATTTAATCACAAAGAAGATATTTTCAACCAATTTCTATAATATAACATATAAATATTCGATTGTGCTCTATCATCCTCAAATCATCTTATATATAAGTGCATTATGGTAGCTTTTAATTTTAATTCTCCATCTTATGTTGCCATAGTTGATAGTCAAAATATTATTTCATCTTTTTTCTTTTCCTTCTAACTAATGAATTCTCAAGCTTCTTCCTATCCCTACAATCTTGAAAGTATATGTAGCCACATCTTTTCAAAAGCAAACATACTGTTAGGTGGCTCATATTAAATCTCTTAGCAATTTCGCGGAAGCTCATGTATGGATTTGTCTCTAATATTTGGCAAATTCACATTTCTCTCTTCTTCTTTAAGGGATTTTGTGGTTTTCTCCTGTGTGGGTAATTTGTCGGTGAGACACAACCATGTTTTTCGAAATTATCTATTGTGTTCGATACCAAACTTACAGTAGATTTTTTCATAGATATATCTGGGCATAATTTAATTAATTTTAGGTCATTGTATAGCCGTGCTAATGCCTTTTTATTATTTGCACTTTTTCGGATATAGTAACCAACCTCTTCATTGTACTTAAAGGACATAAAACACGTAAATACGGGGATATTGGGTTATGTATTCTCCTATCATATAAGGTGGCATGTTTATATTATTTATATTTATAGATATATTGTTTGCATAATACATATATATATATATATAAATTTTTTTTTTTTTTTTTTTTTTTTTAAACAATAGGAAATATGTTTAGCCAACAGATGGTACTCAAATCGCTTAACAAATTAATTTAATAATTGTAGCAATTAAAAGATTGCTAAACACCTAATATAAAAGTTCAATTCTACAAATATAAAAAAACTTCACTTTCGGCTGTGACTTTGAGGTTTGAGGATGATTGCCTCATTTAATTGTTGCTCAATTGCTAATTGGCTCAATGTGCTATCGAGTGACTGAAGGAGATAACTAAAACATGTCTAATTTGTTAGAATAGTTTATATTAAAGATGTTAAGTATAAAGTATTGATTTAAAGCTATTGCTGGTTTGTGCTGTACATTAGCTTTCTTATTTTCAATTGAAGTTTATCATTGGATGACTCTAGTGACGAACAGCGCCACCTGCAGGTTTTCCCAATTACTATACGCAACGATATAGCTCTAATTAATAATTAATTTAAGGTCGATTATATTTTTATACTGTCAATTCTTATATGCTATAATTATTACAATTGATTTGATTTCAAATAGCTTTATTAGATGTAGTTCTTTAGGAGATTAATTGAAACGTTAAATCCACGTTAGAGCCGTGCCCAAAATTCTATTTCCCAAATCAACAGAGGCCTACTTTACCATAGTTTAGTGCCGTGTGCACTGAGTACAGGGTCGAGTTCGAAAGTTGTACTCGTCCAGTACCGAGCGCAAAATATACCAATCAAATATACGAGGACTATTTCGAAAGTTATTTTTATTACATAAAAAGTAATGATACAAAGCATTTAGTGAGAGCGATATTATGATTTTGTGGGTTTCTTTTTGCAAAAATTACAAACTAGTCAGATGCAATTTGATTGGCTAAAAAAGACGTGAAACAATTTTCTGATTGATTTCATCGCATTTGATTGGCTCTGACCAGTTTGTGATTTCTGCTTATATAGTTGCATACAATGGCATTTTTGATAAAATATTAGATTGAAAACAAGAGAAAGCAAGTTTTTTCTTAATTTTGATGAGTTTAGCAAGAGCAGGAACATTCGCACTTATACTTGACTCCATTTTCAGTTTGGATCTTTTGAGCCGTTTCGAGCGTACATTCGCAATGGCAAACACAAGTATCGCAGTTACCTCCTCGGCAAGTACAAACGCATTCACAATCTTGTTTCCCCTCTGGTGTATCTAATTCGTGTATTTTAATTTTAGTGCATGTTCCATCATCGTTCCTTTTGCAGGATACATTATCGGCTGCACAACAGAAAAAGTCAATGAATATAAGTGAAAATGTTTGAGGAAATTATTAAATATTTAAATTTTCTTCTTAGATTTATTGGAAAGTGCAACGAAATCAAAGGAAATATTGTTACCTTTGCACGTCGCTGACATCTCTTTTTTCTCAACAAACACACGAGGAACTATACTTGAAACAACAATTGTTTGAAGACAAACTGACCGCCATTAATTTTGAGCGCGCTTATATACGCGTATACGATTAGCAAATCGTATTTTGTGTGTATACATTGGTGCCGTGTGCATTGTAGAGAATCTTTGAATGAAAATGTTGTGTGCGTGAACAGCCTACAAGCGAGATGAGTGCACTACGTAACCTTGACTCATTCTTCATTTAAAATTTCTTAATTTCCCATTACTTAAAAAATATGAACGCGATGAGTGTAACGATCAATTGTTTTTTTTTATTTTCTTTTTAAAATACAAGTAAACCGATAAAAGTTAAAGGAAATGTGATAATTGGATTTTGGTATTAAATGTATGTTAATTGAAAAAAAAAAAAAAATTCTAGAATATGAAAAAAATTTCCGAGTTAAGTTAATTTGCGTTATACGTAATGTGATGTAGTTAAAAATAGCACAAGGTCATTAAAAAAAACAAGGAAAATAACATAAATAATAATTCTCGTAATTCCCTTCCGCATTAAATATTTCAAAAAATCGCCAAAATTACGGAAACCAAAAAAAAAAATAGCACATTTGTGCATTACTATTACTAATGACCAAAACGCCAGACGGGCCTAGAGATTGGGGTCTGGAGATTGCAACTCATGCGTCTGCAATTGTGATCGTCAGGGAAATCGCCAAAAAGGTTGCGGATAATAATAAATCTGATTGCAGTCGTAAATGCTAATTTTACAAATGGAATACTTTGAATTGGAAATGTATGTTGTTCGATATATGTTATACGGATAATAAATTACATTATAGCCGATTGGAGTGTTTCATTAATTTTATGACACCATCCAAGTATGTATATGACCAGCTATTAAATAAAATATTAGTGCAATAAATAACTAATCATGTTATTGCATGTTACTAAAAATCAGTTTCTTCAATTCATCGTACGTAAGTCGACGTAACGTTATTTACAAAATAGACTTGATAGTCATGATTCTGAAATCCATTCAAAATCTTACATGGAATATCTTGATTCTCGGCTTAAATCTGATTGGTTTAGGTCCTTATCATTTACTTACAGGAAAAGTTTTTCTTAAATTTTTATCTTCTTTAATGACAATTGTCGTTATTTTGCTTTTTGCAATACTTATTGCCTGGTGCGGTACACTTTTTATAAGGTTTTATCACTTCGAAGCTTTTGGTAAGTATAACAAGGCAGTTCCAAATCAACTTATAGCATTTTAGTAAAGGATGTACACTGTGATGAATGTTTAGTAGCCTCAATTAAATATGTAGTAAAATTAAATTATCCATGTTAAAATAATTAATAATAATATTAGTAATTACATGTAAAAGCTTTAATAACATAGGGGGCAAATAAATAATTTACTTGTCCCAAAAAAAATTGAAGTATTTTCCAATAACCCATATTACTAGCCTACTAATTCTAACTACTGAAATAATGTGCCGATATTTTTAAAAAATTCGCCCCCGCGAAAAGTTCTACAAATTCAGAAATTTATGGCTAACGTAAGCTCATCCTGTGACATCCTGAATAATCCTCAAGTACATTACTTATATTTTGCAGTGTGCTTTCAAAAATTATTGTTTGCCTTTCTTCTGTACTTATATTTTCTACTAACCGTTCCGAAAAAATGGAATGTATTAATGACGATATGGAATTCTGAATATAAACTGAGGAGGGTGTACGAGATTTATTTGATATTTCTAATCGATCTAGGTATACTCCGAGATGTATTTATTAGCTTAGAATTATAAACAAATAGTTTTTTTCTTGAACTTCAAGGAAACCAATGTTTCGTCTTGAAGTACGCAGTCGAAATAGTTAGTAAAGAGTCTCCTCAACCGTTTTATACTAACACTTACGAGACTTTGTCTTATCGTCCAACATTAAGTATTTTTTTGCTGGTACGTACGCATACACATTAACTAATTGTCTTACAAACAATATCAGCTTGGAATAGTTAGTTAAATTTTGTTTCTTGTTCTCAAAGTGGACTAACTTATGATACTCTTAAAGCTTACAAAATGTTCGTTGAATTGGATCGTTTCTTAACTTAAGGATAATAAACGTTACAAGAATTGAAACAGAACACATCAGAAAATGTTTAGAAACAATAACCAAAAAATATAATGCTAAGATAGCTTAGCTTCCTCATGGTATTGATGGAATAATTCACGGCAAACGCAATAAAAGGAGAGAAAAAAAAATTACACTAACACACGGACATGTTTCTGCCTACCCGGCGTCATCAGCGTGGTTTCGAGAGTAATTTTTTATCTCTACCTTCTATCGCTGGTGCCTCACAGTTAATGCCACAACTTCCAAAACGACAAATTCGACATTTCTTGGTGCCCCCTAGTGCCAAAGAAGTGTGTGGCAACAGCGATAGAAGGTAGAGATAAAAAAATACTCTCGAAACCACGCTGATGACGCCAGGTAGTCAGAAACATGTCCGTGTCTTAGTGTAATTTTTTTCTCTCCTTTTGTTGCGTTTGCCGCGAATTATTCCATCAATACCATGAGGAAGCTAAGCTATCTTAGCATTATATTTTTTGGTTATTGTTACAAGAATTGTTCAATTTCTGTCCAATTTAAATTTAGCTTTTGCATTATCAGGTTGTCCCAGAAGCCTTTGTGGCATGATGCATTAATTAAAAAAAAAACAAAAATTAGAAAAAGCAAAGAACATTTATTAATCGAAATACAATCCCTTATTTTGTATAACATGTGTCCACCTCACAGCCAATACAATGATGTCGAAACCACTGTGCTGGATTAGAGGCAAAAAAGTCTCGACCGGCGTTTCCTACTTCTTCAATTGTTAAAGTTGAGACCTTAGAAGAAATGTGCCATCAAACGAAACAACCCATAATCGGATGAAGCAACATCCGGACTGTAGGGAGCAAAACTGCGATTAACATGACGATTACTTAAGATAGCGCCAAATTCGAACTGTTTTTACGTATCAAAAAGAATAACTTTTTTTAGAAAGAATACTACTTCCGCTCTGATATTGTTTATCCATTACGCACATTTACTCATTATGTGTTTATCATTTCCAGTTATCCTTTTTAATCTCAATAACAGAATATTCTTTGATAAACGCTTTTTTGATACTGCTCATTGGCAAGTTCCATTCAAGATTGGAAAATTTCAATACGATGATCGACCGGCACATCACTAAATCGAATGGTATTTACGCAGAGTACAATCATTGCGTTCAGGTAACAACGATTCATTATCAATTATTCATGCTTAACGTGTAATCTGTGTGCAGGGAAGCATCGAACGCCATTGGAGGTTTATTAGAAAGGAGTACAACAAGCTTTACGATTTATTCGATGCGCTTAATGATTTTTGCTCGCCGGCCATATTCTTCTATCTGCTATCACCTGTGATGAATATGTTTATCGCGACTTTAGCTCTTATCAGGTGAATTCATTGTTTTATTGTTATGACAATTGCGAGGACAAATGAAGCATAGACTTGATTCTCCACCATCGTTCGACAAGAATATTATTAGTTGCTTGCAAGATAAGTAATGATGGCAGAAAAGTAAACTTGGACGAAACACAATAAACCTGTACGAAAACGAGCCTTGTGTACACTGCCCATTCTGCTTCGTTGCTTGCCGGCCGTCACAATTATTATTATTCTATTGCATATTTTTCAGCGAAACGGATAACCCGTTCAAGTCGAACAAAGACAAGTACATCATCTTAATTTGCGAAATGTTGCGGATCCGTGCCATATTGATCACCGCATCGGATATACGCACGAGTCACAAGGAAACTGCCTGGATTTTATACAAAATTACTTTATCTGAATATAATATGGAGGTATGCTACGCTGATGCTACGGCGTTTAATGCTTTTTATTGGATTTCATGATATTTCTAGAGTTCGTTCTTGCTGAAACAAGTATCCTTGAATAAGATGTCAATTAAAATTGGTGGAATTTTTGAAGTAACACGCGAGTTCTTTCCAATTGTTAGTAGAATTGGCGGTAGGGTATTGTTAAACTGAGAGTAATTTTTCATTTTTCAAGTTTCTGGAATACATGTTATCGTATACCATCATCGTAATTCAACTAATTCCGTATTTAGAATTTTCGATCAATTTTACGGATGAAGATGGACGAAAGTTGTTAATATCGTCTTGAAGTGCTCGACGTGTTGTTTTCAATGTAACTTCAATGCTCCACGAATTAAATAATATCAATTAGGTTGTAATTGCATCGGTATTAAGATCTATTTATTTATGTACCTGCACGAGGGAGTTCGATAATTACCTGGCCTCGGCAAGAGACGGTGCTACTAGAAGTGAAGTAACTCTATTTTTCGAAAAAGTAATCTTTGACAAGAGCCCTGTAAAATGTTCAAGCAGATACGTCAGTTAGTTTGTGAATTACAGCCACTTAAAGTGGGCAACTTTTGGTATTTAACAACAATGAAAAAATCGAGCAGTGTTTAAATATTTGTTTTTGAAAAAAAAAACGAATGATATTATGGGGACTCTACACCTTCGTTATCGACCAGAAAGTATTAGGCAGCGCAGCCGTACGAACATTTTTGATGAAGAACGTCCAAATCGTTCAATGAGGACACCACATCAAAAATCATTGAAAGGATTCAAGATATGGTAACGAATGATCAGAGATTGAAAGCGTGTGAGATTACTGAGGCTGTGGGCATCCCAATTTACCGGGCGTGTAACGTTGTAACAATTCATTTGAATGTAAGAACGAACGTGTGCTAACTGCAAAAGAATGTTGGGCAATGTTAAAGCGCAAATCGGATGATTTTGGCTTCAATTCTTAACTGACGAAACATGAATTCATCACAGCACACCAGTGATCAACGAACAGTCCAAACAGTCGGTTTTTGGTGTCGCCAAATGACGCCAAAGCAAGCCAAAGCCAGTTTATCGGCCAACGGGATCATGGTCACAGTGTTTTGGGATTAATGGCGAGTACTACGCTGATTATTCGATCGTTTCAACAACGCTGTGAAAAAAAGACGTCCGCGTTTGTTTCATCAAGGCAATACATGCGTGCACACTTGTATTGTCGGTTGTAAGATATAAATTACAGCTGTACTCGCAATATTCTCCAGATTTAACACCCTATTTCTGAATAGGTGAAAATGGCCCGTCGGAAAAAGACTAGTCTCAAGCGATGATTGCAGAAACAAACGCCTATTTTGCAGGGCACCTCAAAGGAGGCTATGTTGAAACATAAGGTGAATTTTAAGCACGGAGATGTGTATTTAGTATTTATCGAACTCCCCTCGTATTCGCAACGACCAAATACCACAGTAAATTAAACTTTCTAAGTACAGTAGAACGCACTTCTTCCACATTCACTGACCTCATTTTGTTCGGATTGGTGATGATGGTGCGTTGAATGCAGATTCGACGAAATGTTACCGAATATAATTAAATCCGACTCGGTGTACCTAATTTTGTTATTAGTCGGATCACAAATTGATTGAACTTCCCCTGTTGTTCGATAAATGACTTATTTATCCTTGCCTGAATGCGGTTAGGCAATGCACTTTCTTAATGAAGTTAATAGTCTTCTTATAACGAACGGAAACCGCTGTTGCTATGCACTTATTGTCAATTTTAATCAGCAACAAGTGAGGAAATAAAAGACTTCTTTGTACATTTAATACCTTGCTTAAGATTAAGTGTAATTTAATTAAATCCATTGTAATTTGTAATGTAAAAATTGTGATTGTCTATAATTTTCAAGAAGAATTAAATTATTATTGAGAACAACCAAAGGCTGTCTTCATATCATTGTTATTGTGGGGAACTAATGGGGATTTTAATTTAGTGTTAATGCTAGATTTAAAAGTACATTAAAGTAAAGGTATTTCGTTAATTAATGCCATATTCCTTTACGGCCCAAATTAATTTTTTTTTAGAATAAAACGCCGCAAAGGATTAAGTAAAAAATTAAATCAGATCAAATATGTATTATGGAGGATAAGCTACAGTAATACATAAAAACCCGTTATTGACATTGAAGTAAAAAAGACAAATGTATACAGTTCCAACTATTGAAGAAATAATATGCCTGATATATAGGGTTTCCTAAAAGAAAAACAAAATACGCAGTGCTGCACTTGCATCAAAATCGATGAGCCTCAATTGAATTTGGTATTAGACGCAATAAGCCACATAAAGCTACGCTAAGGTCTTCACATCTTTCGCATTTTCATGTTTTACCTTGATGATTCTTGTGATTCAATTTAAATAAATATGAGCTTCACATTGTGAGGTTTCTCTTAAGAGTTGCCTTCATTTCTCCGCCTGATTTACGTAATTATACACATATTTTGAAAAGATCGGCGGTCTGACTAAGTTTTGGGAACCCCTGTATTAGATAACTTTTGTACATATACATACAAAAAAAAATGTCAAGGAGAGCAGGTTTTTCTCAGCAAGTTTAAAAATTCTTCCTCAATAATGTCTGCGATTTAACAAACATGAATGTAAGAATAACTCGGTAAAATAAAAGTCTAACGCATTTTTAATTTGCGCTCTAATAAGATGAATACGTATCACGCGAAACAACGATAATCTAGGCGTTCTTCCGCTCGTCCAGATCTAGTCCGGTGAGCCGGATCACATTCCAAGTTCAAGGAGGCTGTTTTTTGGAAGACAATATTGCTAGACCCCACTACTGCGAAGCGGGGCAGGAGCAACGTACGATCGAAGCGACCGACGCGACGGGGTTATAAGTACTACAAGCTTCCTCTCGCTGCCGCAATTTATTCCAGTGATCGTTCCGAATTGGTCGCTAAATAAGAAGAGGGTACAAGTTAAACTGAAATAAGTGATTTCTCTGTTGCCGAATTAAGCCGGAAAGAAGATGCCGTCACCTTGCGACGCTTGTAAAGGTAAAATATTTGGTGGTAACTGTTCTTTGGATTGTTCTAATTGTATTGATTTCTTGAAACAGGACGTGACCGGTTAACGCCTGTTGACTTGCCATGTTGCCGGTCGATAGTGCAAGAAATTTTTTCTATTAAAAAAAGAACATTTTAAAGAAATTATTAAACAAATTCGTTTAATATAATTTAGCTATCGATTTTTGTATTATCAGTTGGCTATTACTTATGTATTTTTTATTAATTATTAAAATATAAATAGCATTGTTTTGTAAGATTTGTTTGGATTCGTCTATTTTTATTAACAAGAAATCGCGTTTTTTTTTTATTTTTTCTTTTTCAACACGTAGTGAAATGGCTTTGTTGCACCAGCTGCGATGTTTCTCACATGCTTCATTTTACCATTGCTACAGTGTTTGAAAATATAAATTGGTTTGATTAGCCGTATTAGACCTGATAAATTAAATAATTTGTGGTTCTTTCTCGTCTCTTACGAGGGTAGTTGGGAGAATTTCCACTCCCAGCAGAAACAAGTATTTGTTTTTGTCAAATTCAGTTTTATTTCCCCAGCGATGCTTTCATCTCTTTAATCTGCCCAAATACTTGTTGCGGTCCTCTTCTGGAAAATATGAGTTTACGAACGTGATGGCCTCCTCATTCGATGAAAATCTCTGTTCACTGGGCGAAATTTTGAGTCTATATATGGTTTGTGGCTTATCAATTCGAACTTAACAAAGTTTCGTTTTTCTTCAAATATGCCCATCTTTCCGCGATTTCTGCTTTTAGTTTGTTAAGCAAACTTCAACCAATATACGACAAATACCTTCTTTCGAGATGCCACTGTTATTTCTCTAACCTTAATTCGACGGTCGTCTAGCACAATTTCATGAACTTTTCCAATATTATTGGTACTTACTGTAGTTTCTGATCGTTCTAAATGTTCGTCGTCAACCAGGCTGGTAGGGCAACTATCCTCATGTACCTATCCGATAGCACCTACACCAAATTTGTTCTCGTCTATTGTAAATGGAATTGGTCGAAAAACTTTGTCATTTTTATTGAATAAGCATCTCAAATAAATGCGACCGAGCAATATAGACCATAGGATACATATCAAAACTACATCTGCGCGTTCAAGTTTGACCAACACATAGGAAGATAGATAATTATGGGAGTTAATGGTGTTGGGTAAAGTGTTTTAACGTGTCTAAGAGTTTTGCATGGTCATATATTATGATGTTAACGCTAACGGTGGCCAAAGTGTGCTTTGTGGAAACCCTGAAGTTGATTGAGCGGTAACGATGTGTCTGACCTACTTAGCCAAGTAGGATTTGGATCCTATCAAGCTCAGAGCTTTCAAAACCATATCACGAACAGCCGTACCAGTTTTTCTTTAAAAATTCAAAAGTGGTTGGATGGGCAAAATATTTTGTAAAGCATGGCTTTTATTGTGTTATTTGTTAATTAAATTGCCACGAAGAGTAATTTCTTATATGTGCCGGATTTCTTATAAGTTCCTCTTATTCTAATGATCGCTAATCATCATTAAAAGCGCCCATTTTCTTTCCAACATGAACTTTGATATCTTGCTTAATAAAAGCTCTTGATCTATTTAGGAATGTAACCATCGGGTTTTCACAACTATTACTTTATTTTTAACGGACTAAAAAATACATTTTTCAGGCAAAAGTGAAGAAAGAAGGTAAATTTACATCCGAACCACTCATTTTTGAGATTCCAAAATCATCTAGTTCTTGAGTTTTATAGTATTTCTTTAGCAGGATTATATCCACTGTTTCCTTTTTATGTATTATTCACTAACTTTCACCTTAGAACTAGCAACATTAAAAAAAAACACAGTTGTATGATAAATCAGGTACGAGAAACTAATAGTTTCTGCACAGATTAGACAATGACATAACATTTTTAAAAGACACGTTTCAAAAGTCTGTTGGCAACCATTCTAATTGAAAAAATAAATTAGCTACGTGCTTATTCTTACTTTTATAAATTGCGGTCTGCGAAACCGTCTGGTTTCCGAGCAGCAGCTTAATTGAAGTTTTATCAGGCGTGAAGGCAAAATTTTTTCTCGCCGATCTAAGTAAGGATTTGGTTCGAACGTAACCGAAAACATTGAAAAAACTGAACAGGTTCACCTCTTATTTCTTTTTCTGATTGTTGCAGATAATTGTGGCGAGGGAGATGAAAAATGCGGCGCAGATTGTAAGTGCGGACCGAACTGTAAATGCGCAGATAATCCAGGTATATGACTATCGTTATTACGTTGTTGACAATCTGCTGTTTCTTTTTTCATTTAAGCAATAATAAATTGATTGTAAAGATAACTTTTATTATCCTTGATATAATTTAAATTACTTCAAGGATCCATTTCAGAATAAAGGAATTTAATGAATGACGGGGAGATTACAGATTACTTATTTTTAAGACAAATTATTATCCAAGGCGTTTCTCTCTACGTCCTGAAACAATAACACCTGATATGTTCTTTAAATCTGGTGCCTCTCGCTCTTTTCGTTTGACCAATATAGGCTTTATTACAGTGACTACATGCAATTTTATAAATTCCCGACCTTTCTTCCTTTGTTCCAGTTTTTAAGCGTGTTAGGCGAACCGAAACATTCGTTGTTATCTTGACCCTTCAGAACCTTATCAATACCTTTCGATATAAAAAAAATACATTCAATTTTGGTGGAGGCGCTGGCAATTTTATAATAAAACATCTTAATCTATTTTGCTCCTAATTAAAAGATATTTTTATTCAATTGCTAGAGCAAATTGTGATAGTAATAAATCTATTTCGTTGTATTTTCCTATTTAAAAATGTACTTTTGTGTGTTACAGCGCAAAGTTGCGGTTGTACCGGAAGTGCAGCCAACACAGCGGACGATAATGAATGAAAACGAACAAGTATCATTGATTCCCCGTTCCTATTTATTTAATTTAAATGTGTAGTTTGATCTTAGCTTATAATTCCAAGCCATGTATTAATGTAATCTATGTATTGTTTTGAATTTGAATTTGAATTGAAATAAATATTTTCAAAAAGCTTAGAATGTTTACTTTTAAATTTTATTTAACGAGAAATTATGAACAATTAATCTTTTGATGGTGCCGAGTACTGTTCCATATCTAATCCTGAAATGCAGTAATGAATGTAAATGTAAAAGAATAGTTTGCTGTAATATTTGCATTAAATACAGAATTTGATAATAATTGTAGAAAATTCAAAATAAATAGACGGCGCATTCTGTTTACTGTTCTTTTCACTATTCCTACGAGGCTCCAAAATACGGGTTCACGTTCATGGTAAGCGCTGCGTCTTGTTTGATGTTAGTCTATGGTACTGAGGATGTTACCATATGTTATAACAAAGAAGAATTAGACGAATTTAGAAGTTAGCGTCAATATTTTTCTTTAAAAATTCAAGTAAATCAAATTACCATATCGTACGTTGCTTCTAATCGGTTGCTTGTTTATCGTTCTAAATATTTATTTATTACATTAATGAAGGACAAATTAAAGAAGAAAAGGATTTTATTTTTGCTATCTTTAAAATTATATTTCTCCGTTACACTTCCCACACAGCATTTTTTTACATTTCGCGCATAATTTAAGTTGCTAGTTCCGATAATAAAGGCACCAACGTAAATTGTCCGCGAAATTAAAAAAAATGCCGTGTTAGTTAAGTCTTTTCATCAGAAATGTGCATATTTTAATACGCTTTATCTTTTAATATTTATTAGATAGCAGGTTATAATACTTATATACAGTATGTCGACGAATTTAGTGACTTATACAACAGTGAACGTCGATAATTTTTTAAACTATTTTATGTTTTAGTTTTTTTTTTTACATATTTTTAGATATAAAATAATTTAATAATATTCTGGTTAACTAAAATACATTTTTTATTATAAATATAAGATTTTATGAAATATTTTCTAATGTATATAAATTTGAATGTGATAAAAAACAACAAATAATTTATTCAACGTAATCCCCACTTACTTCCATACACTTTTCGACCCTATACTTAAATTTCTGTTCGTATTTTATCTTTTAATGCTCCCCAATTCGCACCAAAATTATTATTTTTGTACACTCTTTGTTTAACATGTCCCCAAAAATAAAAATCGGGCCCAACGAATAGGTCCAAAACGACCGATCCATCTCTCAGGAAAGTGGTCGTCAAGCCAGTTTATAATTCAATTAATTGAATGCGCAGGGTATCCATCCTGCTGAAAGTAGACTGCATCTCTGTTAATGTCCTCCAACGATGGTAAAACAAAATTTTGTTACATATCCAAATAATTATGCCGAATTAAATTGTTTTCGAAAAAAAAGGGGCCAATAATTTTATTGAATAAAATTCCACACCACACATTTACTTTCTTGTAGCGCTGGTTTTTCCGATTGGATTCTCTTCTGCCCAATATCTGCAATTTTTGGATGACACATAACCATTAGTGGTAAAAGTAGCTTCATTCGAAAATAAAATTTTATGATGGAAAAATTGATCTTCCATAACATTTTCTCCAACTGAAGTACTAAAAGAAAAAATGTAGAATAAAAAAGTTTTTCCCCTTGTGCACCAAATCCGTGGGCGCAGTGTATAATTACCGTTTGTTTGTAATGTTTCGCTTGGGCGAAAGTTTTGAATAAAACACATCATTATGTATATAGAGCTACTCTTTATTCGTCAAGAATTAAAAATAAAATACAATCCAGTACAACATAGTTAAATATCTTAAAATTCTTAACAGTAATACACATTTCTTCTGTTTCTCTCTTCTTCATTATCGTAGATCACTCGCCTTTTACAAAGGAAAATTTAGTGCGCGAAGGTATTATTATTCTTTTAGAAATAATCGTTTTTTTAAGATTCTATTATAATAATTACGCTTTTTCTTCTCTCTTTCCTTTTTTTTTGGTATCTTCTATACCGTTTTAGCTTTATATCATAATATATTCATGTATTATCGAGAATAAAATCATAAATCTATGTAAATAATAGTAATAATAATTATTATAACAAATTTTATACAAAAATTTTGTACATAAAACTTTTTTTTTTAATTAAATTAAAAATATAATAATTAGTAGGATGCTAATTAATACGTAATAAGTAGATGACAAGATATTTTATGAATATATCGGTAAAAATAGTAAAAAGACACTGCAAATCGCTAGACGCGGAATTAATATCATGTTGTCACAAAGAATAATATCTTTTTTTTATAAAAAAACAATATTATGTTATTTTTACGAATATATGTTCTTGGTGTTACTTCCAATACTAGTTATTATGAATTCTTTGCAACAACACTGGTCTACATAGTACGCCACAGGAGGATAAGTTAGTAATTACGATGTCGTTTTTCATCCTGTCGACCAATGCGGAAGGTTATTAAGAGATTAGTTTAATTATTAACAATTAAAGAATTAAATTAAAACTAGGATTACCAACCTTCTCACTACGAAATAAATTTAATCAACCCACCGAGGAAAGAAGAATATTAGGTAAGGAATAACATTTTTGTAGGAAACAGCTAATTGTTTTTAAGAAGCTGTGTTGCTGCAAGTGACTTGGGACAACCCACAACAACTTAGATAATTCAAAACCTAAGAAAATTACGTAGCAAAAACTGTTCCAAGTTGATAGTAAGAAGACGTCAATTATTATTAATGTTTTAACTATATTTGCGTCTCGCTACGCTAAATTTATTTGTTAATTTCTTGTGAAAATATGGTAACCCTATGGAGAACTTGATTTCAATTCTTTATGAACTCAATTAATTTATTGGCAGCAATGCTTGAATGATTTTTTAAGAAGTAGCATGTTATAATTAAGGTTTTTAAGGGGGCGAAAAAAAAATAATGAATTTCGCCGAGAACGTAAAAATGATTATAAAGAAAAATAATGAAAAACGACATTTTCATCTTCTATAGTATTACATTGAAAGCGTATTCCTATTTCGAAAATGTATCGATTCAAATATTCGTATATTCTCTTGCAACTTTACTCTCTTGTCCGAGAAGAAAATATTTGCAATTAAAAACCATCTGTTTGAATCGAGGAGTGAACTTACATCGCTTGTACGTAATAAGGACTCAAATAAGTCACGAAGTGAGGGAGCCTTATTTCAGGGATAAATGCACAAAAATTCACATAATTTTTTTTCCTGTTGTAATCTTCAATATTCGTCAGAATTTGTCATTATTACAAGTTTTGTTACAAAATTGTAAAATGGATGGAATTGCGAAACTCTAGTTTTTGGAATCAAACGAAAATAAAGGATCAGGTTCAGGTACAAAAAGGATTTTAATTGATAGTAAAGATTTAAATTTAATAAATTAAAGCAATAACACAACCCAATTTTCCCTGTCTGTTTATAAAAATAATTTTATAGCATAAAATGCAGAAAAATTGTATCAAGCAGTACAGATCACATCGGAAGAAGCAATAACACCCGAACATAGGCACCTATACCTCGACGACTCGCAGCAATAATCGCCAATAACAGTGAGATTACAAAATATTAAATTTATTTGGTTGTGCTTGTTTCTCTTAACTTTCTGTTTGTTTATTATCACTGTTATTTGTATCAAGTTTTCTTTGTTTTGTGTATATTATCAAATATATAGTTAATTGTTTTTTCACGTGGAATAAAACCATTTCAAATACAGGTTGCTTTATGGCGGTAATTTTACCAGAATAAGTTTTCTCGTTGTCAAATAAGTGCACCCTCACACTCAAGGTAGCGCTATGAATTCCAGCCTAAATTTTCAAATTATAAATTTAAGTGTTTCTTACTTTCTTGTAAAATAGTAAGTTCATACACAGTATGAAACAAAATAATTCTTTAAAAAGAATTCAAACAAAATATTTTTAATATTCAGTAACACGCGTTACATTACAAAAGGTAACCTTATGAAATCGAAATATGAAAGATTAAGCTTAAAGTAAAAAATGTCCACAACATACTAGCGATTTTCAGCCTTTTTTTGTACGAATATTTGAATCTAACCCTTCTAATTATTGACCTTAGTGGACATGAGCTTCATTATATAAATTCGATTGGTTATGTATTATAGTAATAGTATCATAGGAAACATGCATTTACATAAAAAAAAAACAATAACCAAAAACACACGTCTATACATTGAAATGGCAAAAATCCAAACGGAAAATCGGTAATACAAAAACGTAGAAAAAAAAAGAAATACCGAAAAATAAGAACGCCTACTCTATACGAGAAAATCATCAGTCATATTTTAATATTGGTTCTTCGTCAGTCTCGCCGTCCGAGGTGTCGCTGTCCTTCGGCTTCAACCGACGCCTGCTCTTCAGTTCGCTTTCGTCTAAGGTTGCCGGAGTCATCAGCGTATGGAGGGATGAACGTAGCGACATGAAGAATTTCGGGAAAAGCATCTCATGCTGGACGAGCACCTGACGAACCTTCTGTCTCTGCTTCGTGATCTCCGGAGATATGGAACTACTCGATACCGGTAGGTTGTTGCCGGAGACGAACTGTTTGAGAGCTTTCTCCCGAACGTAGATTAATGGACGAATTACTCTTAAATCATATTCCCTGTAAGAAAAATTAATGCAAATATTAGAAAAACTGCGTTAATATTGTCGTGAAATAATGTAAATAAAATAACAATAATAATAATAAAAATTATGTAAAAACGGACTCACAAGAATTCGTGAAATTAGCTTACCTTACATAATAATGTGCTTTTAAAGCCTTCAATCTGCCTTTATGGAATATCGATAACAAGAAATTTTCAATGAGATCATCTAAGTGTTGACCAACAGCGATTACATTATAACCACCTTGCTTCGCCGTCTCATATAAGCGATGTCTGACATCCGATGTGCAAAAGCTGAAGTAGTTTTCGGGCGGCAATTGTTCCACTTAAAAAGAAGAAAAAAAGTCATACAAACATCTCAATGAAGTCGAATTTAGACTTACATCTGCTTTTAGCTGATTCGGGATCATCAACGATGTACTTAACTCCTAAAGCTTCGAGATGCGGTATGAGAGCGAATGAATCACAGCCTGAGGAAGTCTCCGAATCAATACTAACCGCCGCAATGGTAAATACTACTCCTTTATTCTGGACCATGCTTTGATACTGGAGCAAGGCGTGCAGTAAGATTAGTGAATCTTTACCGCCGCATAAACAGATCAAAATTTTATCGTCGTTTTTGATCATTTCGTACTCTTGAATGGCTTCGACTGTGGGTTGCCAGACGTTTTTGGGAGGGCAGATCCATTTGGTGCTGTTAACCGATTCGTTGGAAGACTTATCGGACTCGCTCGAATCGCTGTTCTCGTTATGCCTTTGCAAAGTGCTCTTCTTCAATTTTTCGTTGTAAAATGGATGACGGCCACTTTCGGCACTACTTCGTCTCGCGTATTCGCCATGCTCAAGTTCGTGGAAAGATAAATTAATACCGCTATCTTGCGAGCTAACACTGGTTACGTTTGACGTTAATAACTTATTTTGAGAGGGTTTTTCTGTAGATTGCGATAGTTCTTCATCGCTTAATATACTGGAACTGTTCGATTTTTTAATCATCTGTATGACAGTTTCACTGGACGATCCCGGAGTGTATTTCTCGCTTTTATCGTTTCTAGATAACTTATCACTTTCTCCAGAACTGGATCCTCTCGAGAGGCAACGCCTTTCGGGGGTGAAGTAAACATCTACGGCACTAACAACGTCGCGAATCTCGGATTTTACCTCATTAGCCATCTCTTTCGATACCTTCTCGATGTACTCGGCTACTTCGTTGGCGGATATGGAATCGCTTCTACCGTCTTCGCTGCTGCTTCCTTGTTTATCATAGGTGAATCCCAGCGCGTTCATATCGATAGTATCACTACACTCTAGCGCGTCCTCAACTTTGGAGATCACTTCGCGAATTTCCGATTTGATGTTGGTAGCGAGTTCTTTGGTTACTTCGGTGACGTACGTCTGGAGATCGGGGACGGGAGAAGCCCTACCAAGCATGCTGTAGTCGAAAGAGTTCGATAGCATATTTAAGCTGTGCGTCGGTGACGTGTTGATATCCGAATCTAAGGAATGTAAGTCCGTTTGGCTGCTACAACTGCAATTCCGCTGCCTTTGCTGGTGTATTCCTAAACTGATTCGCGTTTGCGGGCTTAGTACGGGCGGTGAAACAGTGGGAGCGCCTAAACTTAAACACCGTTCGCGGAAAAAGTTCGTCGAATTGGGGATGGGTTCTAAGATAGCGGCGTTAACCGATTCGCCTACAGCGAAGTTCACTGTTTGATGCATCGGACCTACGAATGGATTCGAATAATATAACGCGTTAACGTCGTGAACGTAATATGGTAGTGGCGAAGAACAACCGATCAATTTCGGATCGTCAATGGCCGGTAAGCTGTAGTGCCTCGGCGAGCTATTATTCGACTTGGCACCGGATCGATCACCTTCCTTGGCCGAATCACTACGCTTCATCACGCCTGCATTACGAGGATCGAAAGGAACGGTATGTTTCACGTTCTGCGCATTACTCGTCAGGATATTTTGCGCTTCATTGGGCAACATGAACCATCTCAAATGCTCGGCCCTGCTATCAAAATGCATCCCTTGATCTTCATACGGGTTCCTCAACGCGGTCTTCCGCGCGCGATTGAAGAGATTCCTCGCGGTTTGCAGACACTCCGAGTAGTTTTGAGGGAACAACCCGGGTCCCGAAATCCTCCTCTCATTCATGGTCATCTTCCCATCGACGTATCTAATCGAACCCAACCATTTTCGATCCTTCTGGATGGTATTCGTATGATGTCGCCATTCGCCGGTATCTAAATCGACGACATATTGCGGGAGCAGCTTCCAACTCTCGGTCGCTACCATCTTCACCGCTTCCATCACGAAAGCTAACTCGGCATCGCTGACGAAATAAGGTAAACTGATTCGTGTGAAACCTGGCCGTAATAGTTCTAAATAGAGATTGTTTATGGAAAGATTTAAGCTGCTGAGCCTTCGATCTTCTAAGATGATGTTCTCGTACTGGTCCGCGAGGTTCTGGTCGATGCCCAGGAGGTCCTGGGCGTAAGCTCCTGAGCAGGGACAACCGCCTCTGGCCTGGATGCCGAAGACGTCGTTAAGGACGGCGCAGACGAAATTGTGGTGTAAGAAAGTACCCCGAGGGTGGCGTACCATGAACGAAAAGACCGGGATACGCTTCAGCCCGGTGGAGGCGTTGCCTAGTAGGATGATTTCTGGAATGGTCCTGATGTGTTGCAGCATTTGTCTAGAAGAGGAAGGTATTTCGATGTTAATTCGGAATCAATTAATTGATGATTATAATCAGGAAGTGGGTTCATGAATTTTGAGATTTGTTTAAAGAAATATCTTTTAATGGGCAAATGGGCATTTATAGAATTCATTTTTATAATTATTAAATTTGATTTCCCTTTATCGCTTATTAGTGGAATTATTATTATTTTTTGTATGTACCATTAAAGAAGCAATTATTTATTTGATGATAACTGGCTTTTCCTTGTTTATAATTCAAGGATGTTAATCATTAATTCTTCCATTCTCCAACAAGAATAATAAACTTGTATACGAATTTTTGGAATTTGTTTCTCATTGACCTTGAAATTCAAGTCCTACGTTCCCGTTGGTCGGTTTTTTATAATGAATCTACAATCAATTAAAATTTATGGCGAAACCACAAATAAATCCTCGCGTGTAATAATTTTATGATTGTTTTCTAGTGGCTTTTTGAAGTACGCGATCAATGTAGTCTCGTCGTCAAACCCACGCAGTATAAAACGCGTTATGCACTTTCTGCGGATTTCTCTTCGGCAAATGAGCCACATGGACCCGTTTGACCGTCAAAATTTAAATTGCTGATTAGTTATTTTTGTATAAATTTTGTCTTTCTCGCGTTTTCGTCAACACATACTTCCGCATTCTATATTAAGCTATTCTCTCGCTACATCTCCTGTTTTGTTTGCCGTAGAGAAATTCAATGTTTTCAGGTCAAGAATAAAACGAACCGATTAACTTTATGATTATCAATGCACGCAAGCGATCGCCTACGCAATTTGCGGAATTTCACGACATTCCTCGCAATTATAAATCATCGCGCAATAATTATATTTATGGGGGGAGGAAAAATTACACGTGCCGCTGCCCGTTTAATGACGGTTACCCTTGACACAATTCTGTCGTTGGATTGGCGTATATGGACAGAGGAACGAGCGCGAATATCAATAAAATCCTGATTGACATTGGCATTTCGAATGTCAAAGGAGGATGTTCTTCACTTTGTACGGACGGAAAGACGTGTAATTTAGGCGGGTGTAGTAAAAGTAAAGGAAACGGATGCTGCCGCGAACGGATCCAAGGCATTTCGCTGCAGTAAACATTCATTTATCGAGGCATAAATCATAATTTCGCGTTTGGAGTTCCGTACGTATTAAGGACGACGTGACTTTGGTGACAATGAGTTCTTTTATGGAGTCAACAATGACAATGAATATAAATATGCGGTAAAAGGTTCCATGTTACTAAAAGAAGTTTTTTTGAGTTTTTTTTGTCATCGAAACTGAGGATTTACGCCTGGTATTATTTATATCTCCTATGAGTAACGGATTTAGGACCAACCTATATAAAGTGTCAGCAATTTCTTTAAAATTATTCTGTTAAAATTCATTTTTCGCTAAAACTGAATCTTTATAATGATTTTGCGCTCTAGCTTATAAATATCATACCTAAATTCCGCCCTTACATGGCTGATGTCCATTAAATCAAAAATGAAAATGAGTGAAACGCGCTAATTGTTCTTCAGTTTTGAAGCGTTGCAAGTTATCTTCCTTTAAAAAATGCCCAAAATAACTGGTTGTAAGCGGCTACAAACTGAAATGATTTGCAAGAGAAAGTGAACCAGTTCAACTGAAGTGGAAGTAACCACAACATAACTAACCAATAAAATAAATGATTATGATTTGAGCTTGTTCAGTATGTTAGGTATTGCGCCGCAACTGAATATTTGCTTGTATGATAGTGTAGTAGCATCAAAGTGATCACATGGCGCTCAATCCATGTTTAATTGGAAAGAAGCATTGAGAGCTTATATTTAGAGATAAAAAGAACCCAGAGAGAGCGGCAACTTCTATATTCTGAAGAGATACCATTTGCAAAATAGCATCCAAGACAGAGGTGGCAACAACTATCAAGCCCACCCCTGGTAAACTTTATAAAACCAATTAAACTTTACACCTTTGCTGTGCGATCTTCAATGTTTTCTATGAAACTTCTTTTTCCGTTACATCTTCAATTAATTGTATTATTACTTACTTGTTTATTTTTTCTTGTCGCATTAATATGTTTGCTACGGTTACGGTTTCTTTTAGCTGCATAACCAAGCCGGCTCTGACCGATTCTACTACTGGAGCTGCTGTTCCTTCTTCATAAACTTCAAAGGTCTACAACCAAAGAAAAAAAAAATATTAAAAATACCGATAAATACATTTATAGAAAATTTTGCATTTTAAAAGTAAAAGATTTTCAAAAATTTCAAATTATAAAGGCCTATTCTATAAAGTTGCAAAAATTGCTTATTCAAAATGTTTCTTCTTTTTATTGCGGTTGAAAGTAAAAGATCTTTCAGGAACAACAAATTGCTTTCAGGGAAATGCAATAAACTACTTCACTTTATTTAAGCGAAAGTGTATTACTAAAAATGGTGAAAATGTTTCAAGAATTTTCATTTCCAATTGATAAACCTACACAAGCGCATAAAACCTCGACGCAACGGAAATTAAAAAGCTGTATATTTCCAGTAGGTATCTCCAATACCAATACATCTATCGAATAAAGCAGGTGTTGGAAAAGCCTGGCCAATCAATAACTAATTTTCCTTTCAAAGAAAGCGCACAAAGTCATTGGGTTTCGATCTTCTTTATCTTCTACAACTTAAACTAGGGGCATAGAAAATTCGATAATTTCAAAATTCGAATTTGAGTAGTTATTCCTGCGTTATTTATTACATAAAGGATTAAAAGTATTTATTTCTACTACATAACTCTAGGTACTCCACTTTACTGTGCTGTTGATTTTTATAGTTGCCGTTTGTTTCATTTTGTTTCGTTTCTCCGCTCTCTAGAGAGAAGTGGTAATTCCATTAAGCATTATGGGCTTTCGAGCGAGTAACACAAGTTTCGAATTCATCTTATTACTAAATTGAAAAGCTTACGGACAGGCTGACTGGTCGTATTTTTCGCGAGGGGGAATTAGAATTTTTTCGCGGAATCTACGGAGCATTAGTCACGGTTGCTTTGTGGTTCGATGTGCAGTCATACGATGCAGGTTGTAATGGTGCATTTCGCAATACTAAGTAGGTATTTCAAAATAAGGTTTTTTTTTTTTTGCTTAAAACTTTAGATACCGATACTAAAGATACCGGTGGTTTTTAAAAGTAAATAAAATTTTTACGTCTAAAGTCGGACAAAGGACCACTGGAGCAGTATTGACTGATATGATTATTTAATTCTCTAAGGTATATGCATGCCAAACTTGAACAGCTGTAGCTGACAACACCGATGCAGTGTGATTCATAATGGATATGTGACCCAAGCGTAATAAATTCCTAAATTAACAATATGTTTAAACAAATAACCAGGAAACTTTGGATGCCAATGTAGTAAATAATCTTCGGGAATGAAAGTTTTCCTGGAGTTTTAAGATGTTTTGGAAATAGTTTTTTGTGCAGTGGTGTACGATTTATTCTAATTCGGTAAATTTTACAACAAGCCCTGTGCTTCTTTTGCCGTTGCAATGCCAGCGAAGATTCTTACCATCTCAAAAAGTCAACACAAAATTAATCAGTTTGAACATCAAGAAAACCATAGATGGCAGTTTTCCTGCCTTGGCAGCACGGATAACAGCAAGGGACGGGATTCCTTTCATATGATTTTTTACTTAGGAAGATTTACGAATGTTGCTATCCGTAAATCCGGGTTATAAAGACATTCGTAATTCTCCAAAAACAATTCAAAATTGGAATATGCGATATTTCCACATTAGACAGCGACCTACTGTTCATCATAGTTAATTTTACGTGTAACTTACCCTGTTTTGTTCTTGGGGTGCGAAAAAGCTTTCGAAATCCGATATTTGAGCACGTCTAAATAGGAATTTTTTTGCGACTAGTATCCCTGCAAAACCAAAAAAAAAAATATACAAAAACAACTCCATGAATCAAGCGAGCAATTTCTTTAAGAATTATCGCAAACAGTTAGCATAAACAAATCACAAGGTTTCTTCCAATTGGTAATAAAAAACGTTAAATTTATTTGTTTTACCTGGCGTTTGGACACCGCCGATAAATTTGTGCCCGGAGAAATAGATGGCGTCCTTGTAGACGTTGATGTTTTCCTCGACGCCTGCCACCTTGTAGTTCATATTTATCGAGATATAAGGCGCTACTAGGTTGTAATCCCAGAAGGCGAGGGCGCCGTATTTGTGCAGGAGCATGGTTGAGGCGACATCGTCGACGAGGATTCCGGTTACGCTCGATGCGGCTGAAAAGCACCCGATCATCTGCCTGCCGGAATGCTGGTGTAGCCTTAGATGATCCTCTAGGTCGCTCAGGTCGAGGAAATTCTGTTTGGTTTCGGCTACTCTTATTATCTACGGGAACGAAATAGTAAATTAGGTTTTTGTCACGGAATAATTTGGATGAAAACTTCTACAAATACTCGTAAAAAATAAAAATAATCTTTAAATTGGACGAGTTCAAAAACAACGCAATATATTTTCCTGTCAAGCATTTGTGAATAAAAAAATATTTAACTTACAGGAACATAAAAACCACATCACACCATCACAATTCTGAGCAAATAAATAAATATTTACAATTAGCAATGTTACATAGTATTGTTATTCGAGGAACTGGTTCTCTATTTTCAGAACTGTATGTTCTCATGAATACACATTTACCTTTAAATACTCAAGTTGGTACATTAGATAAATGCACACACCCGACGCAAATACAAATGTAGGTGTAAATTACACTACAAACACAGATATGTTAAGAGTAAATATTTAACGGTGACAAATATTACATCAATTAGGCCCAACTTTCGACTTTCGCCTGTTCTTGTCAATAACAGAACCAAACAACTTTATTTTAAAGGCGATTTTACCACCAGTGCTTTAAGAGATCCTCCACATGAAAGCAAAGTAAACATGTTTAATTAATTTGGACATTTTATACTTGACAAATACGTAAAGTAAATACACAAAGAATATTTAGCACAGTGGCGCCGTTATTACAAGAGGGCTTGAACTGTTCCTTTCGTTTGTATTTGGTCACACTTTTACAGTCGTTCAAAAAATTAGTGAAGACTAGTCAAGCTAATAGAACCAGAACTTTGCCAAATAAAAAATATTAAAAATTTCCATATTATCCAAGGATATTGCCAAATATTACTTACTAAGGATTGCTTTTAAAAAGTAATCTTGTGAAAACATGGAAATTTTATACTGTTTTCGTTGGATGATTTTTTACAAGACAACAACAATGCCTTGAATCGCTTCGTTCAATTTCTGGCGAGGAAGCGCCATCAGAAAAAACCGTTTACAGGATTTCGTCCTAGTCACGTCGAAATTTTCTCTCAAGTAAATTCATCACAGTTGCGCTCTCTTTATATATGCTTCATCCATGCCGGGAGAAGCAAGAATCTCGCAGAAATTCTAAGGCGAGTGCGTAAAAAGAATACGATTATTTGTGCGCGTTATGTTCCTCAGAGTCGCTCGAAATTTCATAATAAAAGGAACACGCTTAATATGTCTTCTACTGTCAATTGGCTCCAACAGTTAGAAGTGATTCTAGGAAATTATTTGGCTCCCTTGTACAAAATTACACGCATCACATCTACAAGACATAGCGGCTTTTCACATTGTATGTCCAAAGTTAAGGTATCTGGCAACTAAAAGACAAAATTACATGAAAACGTGAATGTTGCCAATGGACCGTAATCGAAAATAAAAATATTTTCGCGTGTTCGCGCAATATCAACTATAAGGTACGTTTCTATTTGGAACAAGTTTATAAAACCGCCAAAACCGACTTGCCAAAATATTTACGAACGGTTCGCTCGCCTTTCACACCATCGCGGCGTGCTTTGGCGTTTTACACTTCCCAGGCGCGTATATAACGCGAGAAAATCAAAATCCACACGTCTTTAGCAAAAATGAAACGGGCGAGAGCCCGTAATTCGAATCCGAATGATCCTTTGACATTAGCAAAGATTGGTTAATATTGGAGCTAATGGAGCCGCAGTGGTAGTATTTTCGTTGAGTTGTTAACGTAAATATTTGCACGGGCCGTTATTATGAGCTAATAAAATCGTAAGGCGATGAATAAATATAGTCCAACTCGAAATACTTTCTGTACAAATATCGAAGCCGAGAGATCGAACGGGAGAGTTGTAAATTTTAAAAGGATTCAATGGGAAAAGTTCGTATAAATATTTAGATTTAGTAAAGATACGGTTATTACGTATTCAATTGGAAAATTTTAAGTAGCAATAACTGTTTAATGAGGAATAGTTTTCAATTGGAAATGGATTGTTTTATGTAGACTTTAATCAATTATTACTATTAAATCGATGGCAAAATGTAGATGTGAACACAACGAGGTTTATGGGTATACTGTCCCTGATCTTTGTCTATTCTTTGTCAAAATTATAGGAGAGTCTTAATATTTCTAGCAAGTGTTAATTTTGTCCATATTTAATAGTGTGTAGACTTGAATAATTTTGTTTCTGTTAGGGAAGGCGCGCAGCCTTGCAACCTTATAGACCCACCACCTCTCCTTCATCATATTTGTTCTTACTTTACGTTAGTTACAACTTGGGCTTCGCGAAACAAACATGGTTTCGCGGCCAAAAAAATTGAGAGTCGGTTTTTGAAAGCATCTAAGGTGCCTCGCGTAGTTTGGGCCACGTTGCTTCGCGATAAACTTCAGCTCCATTGGCTCATCTTCGCTATTCGTTCGACAAAAGCGAAGGCGAATTGTTTGCGAGGCAACCTCCAACTAAAGTTTATAAAACTAATCAGTTGAAACGATTTTATGCCATCTTTTTACTTATTTTTACTTTTATCTCTTTGTTTGTTAACTATTTTGAAAAGACTTCTCATGAATACATCGTCACAGGAAAAATCTATTAAACAGTTATTTCTTTTCCTTATCGCTTCATTTCTTACTTCGTAGTATTGAAAGTTCATTTTGATTGATGAAACATAAAATTACCCTGAAGCAACTCCCACATTGGCAATTTCCCCCAATTAGATTCACGGAAGAATGCTCATTAATATATTCAGGAACGGTTCTTTCCTAATAAACATGACTGACAAGGCCTTACAAATGACAAGCTGCTCTCTGAGAATATCCCAACGCGGGAGATGCGTCTAAACAATATCGACGGCCAAACTTGCACATTGCAAATCTATTTTCGAACGCCGAAAATCGCTGAAACTAGTTGCCCGATGGCCGTTCTCCAAAATATCCGCCGAAAAAATGGGATTCCTTTGTAAATAAACCGTACGAACATATGGGATTATTCGAAAGTTACTTCATTTTATTGCAGGCTAAGTGTATATTTTGTGCCAAGGTTCGTAAATGCAAACAAATTTCTGCGTAACGGCATATGTGCGTGTACGCGAAAAAACCGCGGCTTATTATCGTCGGATTCTTTGTAGCTAAATTTGTTATCCCGAAAATATGCATCGAACCCGGTTTATAATAAACTGGATATTTTTCGTTGGCGTTCTGATATGGCCTTCGAGGAAGCCTGAAAGTGGACAACTTTTTCTGGCGATGAGTCTAAAAATACGTTCAATTGTTATTTTCTCGATGAATCATCTTTTTATAAATAATTTTCTTTACTGGCGTTTCTGTTGGGACATCATTCGGAAAGCCTTTTAATTGCGGCGTTAATGTTTCAATTAGGAGAGTTAATGTTTTATTGGATACAATACAATTATCAACGTACAAAAAGATCTCACCATACCGAGTACACTCGGGAATATTCATTTGTACACGGTAAAGGAATTAAAGGCGCCAGAACGATTCCCTGTGGTGTACCTATATAAGTATTGAATTTTTGGGAGTTCGACATTCCTAACTCTAACAAATTCAACGATGTAAATAAGATGTTCATTTACACTGCCGTTCAGTGAAGTTCGGTCATACAATAAAAATCTATTATATCACACTGGATACAATTATTAATGCATAAAATTAGAAAAATATTAAGCATACACTCTTTTCTAAGGGATTAAAGCCATAAATTATTATGTAAAGTAGAAATATTGCGACAACCACAATAAAGTCCCTTTTATTATCATTCCGAGAATTTCTCGGAAGTACCGATCTTTTGAAACGGGTCGTTTGGGGATTATTAACGAACAATACATTTAGGAAATATACCGCAGCATCACTCTTGTTTATTTATCACAGGCGTAAAGATATAAATTTGCTTCGTTTTACTGTTAAACATGTGTGTTGGTGTGCATCTGTCGTTTTTGCGCGAAAGTTTTAAGAAAATTTACTTCAAAATGGCACGTGGCAAGCCTACCAGTGTAGAGAAATGTTCACGCATTATTACGCTGTTTGAAGAAGGATATTCGTGGCGACAAATTGCTGAAAAAATAAATATGAGAAGTTCAACAGTAAATGACATCATAAAGCGATATCGGACAACTGGAACTATAGAAAATCGTGTTCGTCCTGGAGCATCTAGGAAAACAACAAAAGCTGAAGATCTGAGAATTGTATTATTAAGCAAACGCAATAGAAAATTAACAGCGCCACAAATAGCAGCCGAAGTCAATCGCGGCCGTGAAGAACAAGTTTCGGGGCGTACGGTAAAACGTCGACTTCAACAAGCGGACCTTCATGGACGCATTGCCATTTGAAAACCCTTATTACGTCGGGGCAACAGAGCAAAACGGCTACAGTGGGCCCGTTCTCATTTAGATTGGTCGTTAGATGATTGGAAACACGTGCTCTGGAGTCACGAGTCAAAGTTTGAGGTTTTTCGGCAAAATCGACGAGTTTATGTCCGAAGATCTAAAACCGAAAAGTGATCCCGAACTGCATTGTGCCTACAGTGAAGCAAGGGCGTAGTTCTGTGTTAGTGCGGAGATGTTTCTCCTTTGCTGGGACGAGAGTGCAGGGTGTAATGAGGAAGGAAAATTATTTTGCAATACTCTAGAATCATGGAGTGCCATCAGAATTGCGTATAATAGGCCGTAACTTTACATTCATGCATGACAACGACCCAAAACACACTGCGTTAGTGTGTAAGAACCATCTAAAGGAGCAAGAAGAACAGCACACCCTGAAAGTAATGACGTGGCCCCCACAAAGCCCAGATTTGAACCCGATAGAGTTGTTGTGGGATGAACTGGACAGGAGGATCCGAAAAATATGCTCAACTTCACAAGAACATTTACGGAATATTCTGCAACATGAATGGATTAATATTCCACAATCCGTTTTAACAAAACTTATCGAAAGAATGCCTAGAATAGTTCGAGCGGTGATTAACAGCAAAGGAGGTTTTTTCGATGAAAAAAAAATATTATGTTCAGTATGTTATATTAGGCCAGAATAACTTTTTATTTATTTATTTTTGTCTTTTTCACCTGTACATACAATAAAATTGCATTTTGTTTTTAGTTTCGTTTGTTTCTGTAACCTTTTCATGTTTTTTACCAACCAACCGAACTTCTCTGAACGGCAGTGTACATCCATTTTACGGTGTTGTACCTATTTCTGTTCGGAATATACGCAGCAAAATATCCTAGCTTCACCGTTTAATTAACTACGGAATGGTGATATATGTTATGCATTGTACTTACGAAGATAGTCTCAAAAGTTTCGAACCACAACACGAAGATGTTACTCAAAAATATTCCGGGTAATATAACTACGCTTGTGTTAAAAGAAACATTTGAAAACTTAAGCCATGTTGGTGGAAAAATTTTCTCTTACTTTTATAGATAGAGTATGCCAGCAGTATGACCTGTATGCTTGGAATTTGCTAAATGTCTCAAACATTTTGTTATTGTTACTGCTTACGTTAACATGGGGATAACGGAATCGTGCGAAATTTATTATACATAAGTCTAAATTCTCGCTTCGTTCTAAATATTCTTAACGAAGTTCATCCTTGGTGCCAGAATTTATGACGTCAGATGGTTATGGTCTTTTGGCATATTAGATACAATTATATATATACATTTTATGAGCCGATGAGATTATAATATCACACATATAGTAAGATGTAAATAAATCACTACGGCGAAACGCACCGAAACATGTTCACTTAACAAAGTGGACAATTTAAACCATTAAAGCTTTCAATGTTAGTCCAAGATTCTTGTTTCTTTTTTATTACATAATTTGACATATTTTTCACTTCAGATAATGTAAAATTTTGCACCTGGGATCTACACACAAACATAAATTACCTTTCAAAATAAACAATCATTCTGGAATCTACGTAATACTTACGTACGTACATGTTATATTAATAGAACATACGGGGATTGTAATATCGTAAATACCTCTTTATCGAGAAGATATCAAAAGCATTCCGCGAGCAATTATAATAATAAATTTGATATTAAAACCGCTTCTATTGATATATACGTTACTAAAAAAAAAAAAATACACACACTTGGGCATGGTTAATTCCATAAAAATCCGTTTATTGTTGCGATGGATATTTATTGATTCAGAGATTACAATTAAACCACACTGATACGCATTCCACGTCGAATATATCCACAGGAAATTACTTGTACGTACTTAGGCTTTTATTGTTTAAATAATCTGTAAATCTCCGATATTAAGCTTTATATTTACTTTAAAACGAGAGTGTCGATATGTTTGGCATCTACTTCAGTTGTAATTGATTGGAGATTTACAAATGAGTATTGTTTTATTATTAATTTCACATATTTCTTTGATTTAAATCTGAAAATGAATAAATCTCTCAAACATATGTATGGTATGTAAATGCATAATTTAATAAAAAATACATTTTATTTAAAATTATTTTAGCATATATATAGCGTGCACCAGAAGGAATACAAAATATCTAGAAACTGCCAAAACAGCTAAAAATTGTATATTTGAGCGAGATGATAAATAAATAGGAACGTAGTAATTGCGTTAAAATTGATAATTTTGATTAAGTTGGGACGATAAGTCGAAGATGGGAAATATCAAAAAAATGACGAACTTTAAATATAGGAGCAACGCCAAATGTTATCAGCAATTCAAAAATTAAAAAATATACAGGCTGTTTTATTTAAAGTAACGACGAAAACGTCGCACTGTGGGGCCGATCGCTGAAATTGTCTCAAAAATATCAAAATTAAAAATTGAAGCAATATTATGCGACATGTTTTTTATAATGGTAAATTAAGCGGGCTTTTATACCCCGGTTTGCATTTTTTATTCAGAGTTGCCCATGGGAAGTTACAGGGTTGCAAAGTGGAAGGTTCCGTAACGTTGAAATACACCTCTTTTCGGGGGTCTATTTTAATTAGACGAATTTACTACTAATATGTCATTGAAATACGAATATTAATGCACCATTAGCAAGGTAATTTAATGAGCTTTAGAAAATGACTATAATTTTTTTAAATATTTGGCACAGTTAGGATATAAATGAACAATAAATGAAAGTATATTTGGGAGGAAAATTCTAAATGTTTGGTTAAAGTTTTAACAATTAGCAGGGCTCTTCCAAGCGGACTTTTTTGTTGCACACAATGTCCTCTATCAGATAGTAAAAAAAAAGTTTGCGCATATTTGCGCCATTTTGCACAAACAAATAATATTTTATACGTTGCGCACCATCGACGTCTTTATCCAAACTACAGCCATTTCTGCAGAGCAAATACCATTTTTCATAAATATTTGGAAAACAGCCGACTTTAGGTATAGATAATCCTGTACAAAGTGACTTTATGTGTAAATCTTAATGGTGAATATTTCGAAAAACGAAGAAATTATCAAATCATTCTCCTACAAACCTTTGCTCCGATCTCCTCCCATATTTGCAAATTATCCTGATGTTCGCTGGTACTCGTAAAAACAATGGGCGGATCTTTCAGGTCCAGCGCGCTGATCAACTTTCTAATAGCTCCCGTACAGCCTTGACCGGCGAAAATGACGGCATCATCGTCCGAAGCGTTCACGCCGTTCTTGATGATTTCGCGCGCTTCCTGTCTGAAAATAAAACGGTCAACTGTTTATCTATTAATACCTTGACGCGTTCGGTCGCTAATTTGCGCCATCGCGAATGATATATTTTCATCGTCACTCCTCGCCTTCTCTTCTAATTGCATACGTACGCGCGTAAACACGTCCGCTTCGAAGAGGAAAGTATAAAAGCGCGGAAATACCGTGCGGGGATATGGATACTTGCGTATATCGCATCGTAAAATTTTCAATTTTATGGATGTTGCCATCTCGTTTTATTGCTTTGTTATTCGTCCAGGCGAAAATATCCAAACGCCAGAGGTAAGGTGCTCCGCGGGATTATTTTAACGTGCACAAAAGAATTATTGAAGTAGATACGTATGACACATGCAAGTGGAGGTATTTGCATTAAGGAAGAGAAATATGAAGAAATAAACATGAAAGTTAGCTGAATTTAGAGAGAGAGAAAAAAAAAACAAATAAAATCGTCAGTTTTAAAATAGATGAATATAAATCGCTTTAAGGTTTATTATCTTCTTTATAGCTGGAAAATCGAGAATAGTTAAGGATTTTTAATGGAGCTCGGTACATTTATAGATTTATAATAATGTTTGTTCTTTTTTGTTTCTGTTTTGTTTTTTTTTTGTTTTTTTGTTGCCCACCTAAAATGAAAATGGATCTCATTACTTATTATCAACCGGTTTAGAACGTTTGCGTTGAATTCATTGAATATTCCTAGAAACCGTCGGTAAAACTGAACTCGAGCGGCTTTGCCCTCTTCCTTCAGTTTTTGAGTTACTTGAATTTTGTATGTAGGCGGGGGGTTCCAGTTGGTGATGTTCGAGATTTCATGGTACTAGTCCATAAATTCAAAAAGATAAGCAACCGTTGGTCTGTAGATATCCAAATCCCCGCCACGCCTGAATTTTGAAACAAATTTCTTGCTGCAAAACGAAAATTCTGTGTCTTAAATATTAACGGAGTTATAACGGTTTCCTTTTAGCCAGGCTAGGGTGCATGCCAGCAGTGCCATCTTAGCATTTTGAAATTTCTATACGCTATCATTTTGTCAATTCTGGATAGTAATGATTGATTTACGTAGTCGATAGTGGAGAAATGTCTTTTTTCATTGGTCACGCTATAAATGATGGGCAAGTAAGTAATCGTGTGAAGTAGCAAGTGTATCATGTTCTAGAATAGACTCACTCATGATATCCGTAATATTTCGACAATTAAATCCGTTCGGACATTAAATGCGTCAGTCTTGAAGTAAGCTCTGCGTGTTCATTTCCTGTCATCACGCATACCGTTGTGTCATGTAAATAGAGTAGATGGTATAAAATATGCACGCATTTGACCGTGATGTCTGGGCGCTGCACAGTGATGAAATGAAATGGAACGTATTTTGCACTTGTTAACAGGGAGCGGACAGAACACGTGTATGTGATACGTTTTTAATTTTAATGCCATTAGCCATTAACTCTCGATCGATAGTAATTTATTCGAGTTGGTGCAAGATAAAAATGCACAGGCAGCTATCTGTATAATTGGATAGGAACTTGTTGTAGCTTTATATTTTACCACCCCAAGTAACGGTTGTTTAGTCGAGATAATATGGAAGCGGTTAAATAGTGAAGAGAATCGCCAAAATAAGCTTTTTTATTTGTTATTGCTTTGTAACCAAGGTTTTGAGAATTTCCAACTGTGGTTGGAGACATCATTCGATTAGTAGTTTTGGCCGTTCAAACATATCAGCTTCGCGTCAGTTCAGTATCCGTCCCGTGATAAAGCTTTGGAGGCAACAACATGTGCTTTTTCCTTGTCAGTATGTACTTTTTTAGGCCAATGTTTGTATATTTACAAAAAACGAATAACTTGTTGATTTAAGGCGTCAATATTATGTTGGATTGAGGAGCTGCTTCGTCATCTAATGCGATGGCAATCAATGTTAATTCTTCGTCTATAAAATATACCATCTCAATTTCATTCAGTTTTATCCGTAATGTAGTTTCCATGCTCGTTCAGTCTTCGTTTTCATTTTAAAATTTTTCCTTTTAAAGCTGCTTGTGCGAATGAATTAGCAATAAAAGTGTTCAAACAATTAACTGCCGTAGGAAATAAAATAGAAGAAGGCGTTTTTAAAAAGCTTGATTATGTTGAACTACATTCCACAAATATATCTAAGAAATTGTACAAAACGACTGTTTATCTTAACCCCATTATTTATCTGGTCGCAAAAAATCGTTTAGCGCTTATTCTAGAAACGAAATCAGGCTTCTGTTTTCACTTTCTCTTATTTCTTCTCATTCCTCATACAAATTAATTCGGAGCCTGTCCGTCTAGGCCAACCATATCAAATGAACAAGATTTATTCCTTGTACCTTCAAGCTAGTAAAAATAATTTTCTTCGAATTCAATTATTCCAGTTTCGTCTAATTTAATGCAGCTATAAGCCGCCTTCCCTTTCTCGGCGGGGTTGCCCTCGGGTGACGTGGACTGCTTTTCTTTTTAGATAGGAACGGTGAAAATAAAAGATCAACACGAAAGTACTACCGAGATAGATCGATTTATTCAATTTTGGTTCTTTCGTCATCTGTCCGCAAATACTTGAAGCACTAACAACCTCTGTACACGCCACAAGCGATAGCGTCATGGTTTAAAATAGCTTCTGATCAAATTAGCTGGGGTAAACAACGGAATGACCACTCAAAAAAAAAAAGAAAGGTAAACCGTATTATTTACAATCGCTAATAATTGGTTTTACACCAATTATCACGTGTATATGCATCTTTATGTTATTAATTGAAATAAGTATTTCTGCAGTCATCAGTACAAATGAAGCATATGATGTCATCTGTAATGGTTTACTGGACATTTATGCTTGAAAACTAGTTTCATCGATCAAGTGTGAAACGATTCAAGATATGAAAATAATTTTGCAAAAATACCCAGCAAGAAATTAAGAGATGGTTTTGGTCAAAATCAACGTGAGTAAGGAAAAAAAGATTCAGTGTAATCCATCCAGTTGATACGTTTTAGTTACCTACTGTCGGGTTACAATCGAAGAAAATAAAAGAATTTGAATTCTATTTTCAAAACGTGCATTGCCTTGATGAAACGGGATTTTTTTCTCTGCCAAATGTGGACGTTTTTCTTTCATAGCATCGTTGAAACGATCCAATAAGTTGGCCTAAAACTAATGTTGATACGTGTCTAATTTTCATGTTAGTCTAATGTAAAAATCGATCATACAATCGAAACATCATTATTTACATGAGAAAGCTGAATTATACAGTCAACGACCTTGTATTTTGTTCGTCAACACAACAATCTTTATTGTATTGAGCTTCATTATATACTTACGTTAAAGTTTGGAAGTTCACTAGCCTAGCATGAGTAATATGACTAATCGAACTAAATTTTTGGCTCCATTATGTAAACGTTTGTTTACATGTTTTCCGCGACGAATTAATTTTGCATTACCAATGCGTGGCATATGCTTTCGTCGTGCGGATTATTTTCGAAACTCTCATAAAAGTAGATTTAATCTTTGCTGTAGCGGTAAAATTATGTAAGTTGTTGCTGATTATTATATTTACTGAGTCTTTCAAAATAGGTCGTTGTTATTATAGCTTGATGATTACAAAAGAAAGCTAATAATTTTGGAGCTATCGCTTTTACATATTCCCATTTACAAAATTACTCGGTAAATCTTGTACACCCATCAAATTCGCGCATAGCTTCATGCATACCAATTGTAAGTATATATGATTTTGTGAAAGTTGACGATGACTAAATCCGCGAAGTAGACGTGCTTACGCATATCTTCAAGAGCGTGGGAAGTGACTTATGGGACGGATAGCTCTTCAAACCGAGTAAAAGCGATTTAAATAGAGCACACATACGAAGCAAAAGAAAGCTTAAGTCGCTTACCTAAATAAGGTGGTCTGCAAAGCCGTGATATTGGTCGTCGAATGGGTGTTGCCATAGCACGGCAGCACTTCTCGTAGGATGTACTCCTCTATGAACTGGAGGGAACGTCCGGAGGCGACGTAATCGCAGAACACAACTGGAATTTAGAAAAGAAAAAAATGCAAATTAGAAAGTTCGTGCAAAAGTAACAAGTTTTATGGCTTTTATTCTGAATTTAGATTAAAAATGATGACGCAAGCTAGCATCAGATGGAGGAGAAATTATTACGGACTAAGAGGCTAGGCAGAAGTGCTACTTTTTAGATAATCAATTTTATGTTGCTTCGTTTGCTCGTTCGTTTTACAAAAGGAAAAAGATTAAATTTTACTCTCTATAAAAGTTACTAATTATAAATAACTCTAATTTCTCCAAATTATTGTGGATGATATTTCCCTAATTGTGGAGGAAGGAACTATGGAAAAGAAGGATATTAAGAGCAGTATATGGAGGAATAAATACAGAAGATGGTTGGAGAAGAAGGTTAAATAAAGAAATAATAACGTTGGTAAAACGTTGGCCCACCGAATTAGATGGTTAGGGCATGTATAAAGAATACAGAATTATAAAACGATTAAGATGGGGCTGTATAGAACGCTCATCAGGAAAAAGAAAAAAGTGAGACTAAGGCGGATTTACGACTGTTAAAATTGGAAAGGCAAAGAAATGGTCAGTATATATCGCTGAAACCAAGACACAATCGAAGCAGTTGATTGCGGAGGGTGAATCGGCTTCGAAAAAGAAGAAGATTGTTTCAATTGCCGGAAAACTAATAGCGAGTGTTTTTTTTTTTTTGAAAAACAATAACAGAGGCAATACTACGTATCATTACTTAACATGCTGACGGCAGAAATCGCGGAAGAACGGTCAAATTCGAAGGAAAAGAAAGTTCTGTTTCACCAAAACAACACATCGTCTCACACTTCAGTGGTCGCCATGGTAGAAAAATAAAAAAAAATATATTGGCGAAAGCTTGGATCCCAAAAAATTAGGTCCTTAGCGTAATTTGGATAGCACACCATCAATCAACAACCATATAAAACTAAACCTTATGTAAAGTGACCCGGTACTCTACGTCGAGTACTCTCTCTGCACAAATGATGAATGATTATTATCGTCGTATCCTGCATTAGTTTTCAATTCCTGTATAGGAACATAATACAAAGATTTCTATACCACACCCAAATCTCCTTAAATTACATGACATGATTAATTATTATAATCGGCAATATTCACTCTCTAATATAAATAATGATAACCACATAGAATAATAATCTCGTATAATGAGCGTAAATAACATACAGGAAGCTTCTTGCATATAATAATCAATTAAAGAGCATTTTTAACGTTTCTCCATCATTAATATAATACGAAATGATCTGCATTCTATTTCCTAAAACTTTTCCGCAGGTCGCTTTGCGATTCCGCATGTAGCTATTTGGTTTTTATAAACAGTTTAGAGGAAATAGGGTCGGACGCGAGAAAAAAAGCAAATCTCTATATACACGAGTAAATAAAAACATCGCTCTGTACCTACGAATGTACAGGTGCGTGCAAATGTAAGTGGTACTCGAATTAAACATACAAATTTGATATCTACTAACGCAGTTTGGAATATATCAAATTTCTTTTTGTTTGTATTTGAGATATTATATTTTTTGGGCGAAGATGGCTGTTTGTAAAAAGCAAAAGATATAAGAAATAAAATAAAAACGAAGAAGCGAGTGAAAACAAGGGAAAAAATCAACGGAACGTAGTAACAAAGTAGCTGTAGGAAAGGAGAAAAATGTCTCTTCTGTTAACAACCTAAAACCCAAAAAAACTTTATCAGTCTTTCAAAGACTGCCTGCTTGTAATGTCTTTAAAACATTTTCATCGATATATACATTTTTTTAGACAGCTTATTTTTTGAGAAAATCACATTAACGAGCATCTTAAACTGGAATGTTTTTGCCGTTATTATTACTAGTCTGATATTTTCGTACCTAACTGTATGTACGCACATACGTCAACGGTGTTGAGCATAGCGTTAAGAGGGTCCATCAATTACCTCCATTAAACGCTTTTACATAACGAACCATTAGCGAGGAAGAAAAACGGATTCGTTCCACGCCCGGTACGCTTTCATCAGATGATAAAAAACGCGAGACGCGAACCCAGTTCGTTTTAAATTAAATTAGTTGAACAAACACCGAACGAAACGAAAAAAAAAAAAGAAAAACAACGGCAACGACGTTCCGTTTCATACCTCTTCGGATTAATGCACAATTGAGCCGGTGCTCGGACAAGTGAATAGTATAATGCGGCATAAAATAACTTCCTTGTTCTATCTCTTTATCGTCGTTATACGCATTAAATTGAGCTGGCCGAAGGAGGAAGTGTGTTTAATTGCTTGAAAAGGCCTAATTTAAAATACTTACACATGTGCCGCCTATTGATTTTAATGACGTAAGAGCCGGTAAAAAGCTGGCTTGAACGATACGGTAGGTCCCATGTTTTTCATTTATTCGAAATGAAGAGTCTGTTTTTCTAAGTAATTGCTCCCGCTTAATTAACAAAATCGCTAGCGCATTTGAATTGAATTGGGAACGCTAATGCAAACGATAATCAGCTTTGCAGCTTCAGCAGATGAGGGACGTATAAATTATTGATTCTTAGTTGTCTGCCAAACTAAGGATGGAGGAACCTGAATTTGATTTTTTTTCTTGCAGCTAAAGTATCTCAAAATTACTTCTTCTCCATCCAGCGCGTATCAATTTTGACTATTACCATGGTGGCCTTTCTTGGACAGTAATTTCTAGTTTCTTTTCTGCGTTAAGAATCGTTCTGAAATACATGTCTCGCATGTGCAGCGCTTTCTCCCGCAAGTGATAAATTAAGAATAAAGTCTCTTCTAATTTTTTTTTATCTTTTCGTTTTGCAGTTTTATCTGTCGTTGGTTAAATGAAAAAAATTAAAAATGAAAATTTTGGTATAATTAATTTTCAAATTATTAACAGACCAACTGCACATCGCTTGATTAATCTTTAACTTACTGCAACAGTCTAATAGTCGAGTTTTCGTCAACATCTACTTCAGGAAAACTCTATTCGGGCACTAATTTAATTTATTTGAATTTAGCTCATATAAAGCTTAGTAGACTTGGAAAATTAAGTTATTTCAATTAGCAGGAAGAGTGTTGTACGTACATACATCATATTTAGACAACCTACTTTTCGCAAAGCGATGAACTTGTCGACAACATACAGCGAAGTAAATATCCTCCACAATTGCAACGCAAGTCACACGTGCAGCAAACCACATTATACAGGAAGAGATAAAGTACAGTTGCGGTTATGAATATAAATACGATGCCGACAATGGAAAGGTCCATTACAGGAATATTTTCGATACAATGATAACATTGTAACAATTGAGGCTTTACTCGATTAATACCAATGGGCAACACATTTACAGAAAAACCTGGACTTCATTTTAACATATTTTCAATTCGTTTTCGGCGTTCTCTTGCGTCCATTCGATTCTGGTGTTAAAATACATTCAAAAGCGATAATATTGTCTTCGAAAGTAGTGCTTTCTTTGGTACTTTTCTGCAACTGAAAGAACTAGAACTGTTCAGAAAAGTGTTATTCTGTTCTGTAGAATCAATTGTCGTCCACAACAAGAAATAATAATATAAAACGTATAAATTCAACGAAATTCCGCGATTTCGAGACTTCCAGAAAATAAAGTCATAATGATCTAAAATATGGGTTAATTCCTTTTTCTCTCGAGGAAATATCGTAAATTAAGGGTCGTTACCCCACCGACATCCTTTCCTTCTGCAAATCTAGTTTATGCAAATATTTCTAAATTTAACCACACACGTAATATCCGTGATGTAAACGGAAATCTTACTCCCTTTACTTATCGATTTTACGCCCCAGATACGCCAAAGTATGTATATTCGCGTGGCGTGTTAAACATAAAAGATTACCAGAGGTGAACTAGAATTATACTTGTCTGATACTGCTGATAAAGATTCGAAAAATTGCAAAAATTGCTGCAGAACATTTGAGATTATCAGAAAGGATGTTTCTATGGGCGACACGACTATTGCCTCCCTTAAACGCGGGGCGACAAACAGATCAATACGAATAAAACTACACTACACGAGATATCGTGACATATTTTCTTCCATTTTACGACCGAATTTATTACTTCTCTGGAAATGACGTTCGAATATGCTCAAGCAATAAACCGAATCGATAAAGCTATCAACTTATATTCTTGCGTCCTGCGGTATTGGCTATTCGGTGGTGATAATTAGGTAATCAAGGTCACATCGCGAGCGCCGCTATTTTCAACACGATTAATCGATCGATCGGGTTTCGATATCAACACATCTAATATGTGCATCTATGAACGCGGTAGGTCGTTAACCTGTCGAGTTGAAATCGAGTTGCAGGGTAAGGCGGATCGTCGACCCTCTGCTCTAAAACCTTGAGGCGTTTTTCAAAGCTAAATTACTTATCGATTCCTTCAGCCTTTCGATTCTATTTACTTTATTTGATAGACGATGGGGTTGCATCATGATTTTTTAATGTGCAATTCGTATATGTCTTTTTACGAGGATTTATTGATTGGAGCCTAGGCCTTCGTAGATTTTGAAATAAATTAAGGAGGGTTCTGGTATTAAATTGCAATTTCGCATACTTCAGGAATTTCCTGGCGTAATACTGCCGAACACTAAAAGCTTTGTCCTATAAGATAAAGCGAAGTCATCTCATCAGTCTCTGTTAACGGTGGTGATTAGAGGATTTTGGAGGCCACTGGTGCCTCATGCGCACAATTAATGTGTTACACCCCTTCTCAATAAACCTACAAAACGCGCTCACCTACACTTGTTTCACCTTATACACGTTAGAGATCAGAAAATAAACCAGATTTATAGGCATCGTATCATCAAACGTCTACGGCCCACTATAACATGCATGCGTAAGAGCAGCGGCGTCCTTGGAATTAAACGTTCCACGGCCTTGGCCAACATTGACGTGACGTTGACGTAGCAGAAATCGACGGTCGCGCAAAAAATTTAATTATCGCTCTTGCCGATGGAGTAAATCATAAAATTTCACGGTAATCGTTCTAAATTACTATCAATTAATGAGAAAAAAATATCACGTGATACTTTTCTCATTCTTATGGTAAAGTCGGTGTCTGTTTGACGCGGTATCCTTGATCTAAAAAATAAGCAACATACATAGGCGTAACTGCGAATTAGATTCTGAATTCGGCGAACCAATCTATTAGATGTCGATGAGAATGAATTGAGCAGAAGTGAAAACTAAGTACGTTGTGCTAGATTTACTGGTTGAGTAATACAGGGTTGGTACTTTAAGATTTTATTATATCGCAACACGTTATTTTGTTGTGGACATAATATGACGTCACTTATTCTTGAAAACAGAAGGAAGATTGCAGCGGAATTAGACGCTTACGAAGCTATTTGCCGATACTTTTATGTTGTTTTCCATGCTACTCCACAGTCCTTGCTATTACCACAACCAACTGTATAATATTAAATGTCACTGATAAATAAGAGGATTATTCGACGAACAATGAAAATTACAACTGAGATACGACTGAAATTATTCTTATAACAGTTGTAGGAAAAGTATTGCCCTAATTTTACTTTTCAAACGGGTTAAAGGATTTTGAATAATTCTGGCACTTCATTCTATATAACTTTGTTCCTCAGTAGATTGTTTTCTGGGAACAGGTCAATCTGTGTTACGGCACTTTTAGGGAATTTCATAATTTGGTAGAGCAGCTACAGAAATTTCCATTTTTGAGAAATATTTCTTCGTTATGGAGTACGTAACAGCTGTCAAAATGAATGTAGATGAAAGGGGACGTTTCTTTTTCTTTCTTTTAAAGTAAGTTTTACAACTGTCTCTATATTCTATCTTCTTTTGTAAAATAAAAATCATCTGCGCTTCCGAGCGCGTCTCCCGTAAGAGTAAACCGTAACACATTATAGAGCAGAAATTTGCGAAATACGTCGCTCTAGCTGCTTCACGTATGCGAGCACTGTAGATAATAGTTTCTTCAACGGGTGTTCTATATGCCATATCACTAGACGGACGCATGTTAACGGTGTATTTTTCGAATGTAAGAAGAGCGATTGGAATTATTATTAATTCCATTATTAATTCGCGAAATCCAGATAAAAATAAACTATTAATTAAAATGCTACTTTACTACATATTTGCGTTATATTGACTAATAAAAGAAATAAATCTAATTTCTCAATTTTTCCACTCCCGACAAAATCTGGAGCACCGAAGCGAGCTTCTCATCAATCCAGCGAAATTTATTTCATAATCAGCTAAGAAAGTACGGGAACTAATTGTTCTTGCTTGTATTATCCGTAACGCGAACGAGGAAAATTACGTACTTGCTACGTGCGATCCATGGCAAACAGCACGCGAACACGCCGTGCCGTCGTTGCTAGCCCGCGAGTTTGTTTAGAAAAAGTTATGCAAGAAGTTTATGTAACGTAATACTCGTATTAGTATATCAGTCGGTGGTGTGCATTACCGATATAAGTATGTATGCTTCTCTGTGTCTAAATGCGAAAACACGCTAACAGTGTAATTATCTATGCATTAGCATTGTTTCATTACGTCTAAATAGGGTTTATGGGATGCGGTGATTTTTTCTGGTTTAGACAGTAATTTGTCATTGTTATCTGCTGATGATGTAGCGAGGATAGTATGGACATGCGAATAGGATTAATTAATGAGTCTTTCCATTAAATATTTTAATATTATAGATGTTATTTACCACTCCTACTTTTTTTGTTAAAGGTGTAATTTTGCTAATGTGCGACTAATTTCTTAAAACCAAATTAGATGGAAATCCCGTTCGTAGATGTATGTGTACAATCATTTAGCTTTAACTACTGTTGTTCTATCCGCAGATGTCTATTTATATTTATGCTGGCGATTATGGAGCTGCGCCAATTAAATAGAAATAATTACATTAGAGCTAAGTCATTATCTAACAACTCGAAACCTGTATTTGGCCAGTATTATTCTTGTTGACAACGCAATTTTTTCTAATTGTTTCAAGGTAATAAATTCTCTATTAGTAAATTTGCGCATGTTTTCGAAATATATCTATTGTTTTTTGTTCGTTTAGGAATGTATCTATTAAAAAGCAGAGTGGCAATCACAGTGTTTTCGTTAAATAGATAAAAACGAAAGAAAAAATATAGAATCATAGAAGATACTTTCTAAGTTTAATTGAATGCCAATCTCTTTAAACAAATTTCCGAAAAAAATACATGTTAATAAATCGACTGTTAGTGATATCATTCGGAGACATCAACGCACGGACAGTTTAAGAGTCGCGTTCAGGTCGTAAGAGAATAACAACTCACGCCGACGATGAGCGTATAAAATTGCTGAGCAAGCGAAATAGGTGACTGACCGCACCAGAAATCGCCGCCGAAATGAATCGCGACCGTGCAAGAAAAATTTCTGTTAGTACAGTGAAAAGAAGATTAAAAGCTGAAAATCTTCACGACCGCATTGCCTACTTCGACGGGGAAACAGGCAAACACGGCTACAGTGGGCAGAAACATAGAAATTGGACAGTGGATGATTGTAAAAGGGTGCTATGGACTGATGAGTCAAAGTTTGAGGTGTTCGGACAATCAAGGCGCGTTTTTTTGTAAGAAGAGCGAAAGGCGAAAGAATGTTGCAGGATTGTGTAGTGCCAACTGTCAAGCAAGGAAGAAATTCTGTGCTTGTTTGGGGTTGTTTTTCCTACGCCGGGACAGGAGACTTGAAGCGAATCGAAGGTATTTTGCGAAAAGAAGGCTTTTTAGAAATACTGCAAGAAAATGCAATACCATCGGGGCAACGTCTAATCGGCGAAAATTTTGTATTCATGCAGGACAACGACCCCAAACACTCAGCAGTGATATGTAAAAATTTCTTAAATGAAGAACAAGGTAATGGCACTTTACAAATAATGACATGGCCGCCGCAAAGCCCCGATCTAAATCCCATCGAGCTGTTATGGGATGAATTGGACAGGAGGATCCGAAAAATATGCCCTACCTCCGTAGGCCACCCGTTGAACATTTTACAAGAGGAATGGACTAATATGCCAAGTAGAGTGCTTGAAAAACTAGTGGAGCGGATGCCTCGGATTGTGAAAGCAGTTCTTCGCGCAAAAGGGAGTTTCTTTGATGAACGGAATGTTTAAGAAGTTTTTGTTTATTTTTCGTTAGAATTACTTTTTTTTACTTGTATACTTTAATTTTAATCGCTATTAATAAAATGCAATAAAAATTTTAAGTTTTGGAAAAATGAGTTTTTTTAACATTTATTTGTGTGTCCGAACTAATACGGATGGTAGTGTACACAGAATTATCTATTGAATCGTAACAATATAAAACACAAGTTGCATCATTTAAATGTATTTCTGGTATATCGCATTCTCGGTAAAAAAAAGCTCAAATAAAGGAAGGAATACGTCATACGCGCCAGAATCGGGAAACGCAGCAATACAATCTATAATTAACAATCGACTTATACCCTATAGCACGAATGCACACAATGCAATTTATTTTTTCCTTCTTTATTGCTTCTGAGTACGACCATCAGAGCGGTACGATCGTTCGTTATATTACTTAATTGTATAAGGAAGGTAAATACACTTCCTTCTGTTCGCTATATTCGCCATTATCGCACAGGATGTCCAAGCAAATTGAATTTAGTCGTTTGTGAACGTTTTACTACTTACACGGTTAAATGCCGCTTTAAAATAGCGCATTTCTCTGTATCTCCGCCTTTCTGTGTATATGTATTCGTAGAAGCTTTCCTTTAATGGTGCTAGCCGGCACTTACTGAAACGTACGCACCTCTCAAAGCTCGTTAAACCCGTTCAAATGGAGCGCTTTCTTGGAAGAGTTGAATATCGAAGGTAGGAAAGAGGAGTAGAGAGAGATGCACAGTATATAATTTGTGCCATTGGGTAAAAGGATGTGACCTCGACGGGTGTACGTTTATCGTCGAGGCTTCCAGCGAACTGCTCTAAAGTGCATTAGAAAGATGTAATACCGTAAAGACAGCCTAGAAAAATTACGCATTTTCCGTGTCCGCTAGATGCTGTTTTTGTAGCTGTTTTCTTCCTGGTTTATGCTACTTAAGGTAGTTGATGTTTGTATTTGATGCTTCTTGTAACTGTCGAAAGCTACCAATTTTTGCTAATAAAATCAAAAAAACATGTATACGGAGCTTAAAATGTGAAGTCAATTTAGGATAAATTAAGAAGACCTACGAATGAATATCAATCCGGTCCATTCAAGTTAAATTTACATTTACTTACACCTTACAGCATAACTATTACGATACTATCACTGCAAGAACTTTTAAAATGTCATATCACACAATCACCCACCCACCAGGAAAAGCAATGAGAGTTTATAATTTATTCTTACGTTAAAGGTAAACTCCAAAGAGAGCTAATTAGAAATCACCATATATACCTCATTACACCAATACGTTTTATATTCTCATGATTCATGTACATAGATGTCAGAAGTTCAGCACAATAAGGTGCGAAGAACAATAGTGAGGTAATGTTTATATATGCAGATATGTAAAATTATATATATCTACGTTAATTAAGGTTATAAGGAACGTAGTTAATGCCCTTGATTTTTATTGCGTTCGCATCGTTTTTTCTCCGAAGAATCGTCAGATAAATAAATGCTGCACCGTACACGTTACCGCCAACACGACTACTAATGTAATCGCAAGGTACCTATGTAAACGGCCAGGAAGGTGAATGATGCATTGGATAATTATTCCGAGCAAGCTCTTTTATATTTCAATTATTTGGTGTCAGGCTGCTTTGAAATATTTTTTCCGGTGCCTATGATAGGTCATCAGATAAGATGTTTAATCCTTCGAAAAAGTGTTAAACTAATAAGATTGTTCTTGGCGTTAATAATGATTGACATCATGCTTGGAAAGTAAGTGATGAACACCGGAATATTTCAATCATGGAAAAATGTACTGAAGAAAAGTGGAATTAGCAGAATATTCTTAGACTTCGTTGAGAGGAACATCAAAAAGAACAAACATTCTGAAATATCTACAAAAATCAAAAACTTAGGCAAGTTTAAACATTGCTATTTACGGAACACATCAGAAAATGCCTAGAAACAATAACCAAAAAATATAATGCTAAGATAGCTTTAGCTTCCTCATGGTATCGATGGAATAATTCACGGCAAACGCAACAAAAGGAGAGAAAAAATTACACTAACACACGGACATGTTTCTGCCTACCCGGCGTCATCAGCGTGGTTTCGAGAGTAATTTTTCATCTCTATCTTCTATCGCTGTTGCCTCACAGTTAATGGCACAACTTTTAAAACGACAAACTCATCATTTCTTGGCGCCTTCTAGTGCCAAAGAAACGCATGCCTGCCGTTCAGGAAGCAGCGACATAAACCGGGTACTGTTCCCCAAACCATCCCTCGAGCAGTTCTCTGACTGCTAAACACGAGATGGTGACGCTCGTAGCGCTTTGGGAAACCACACATGTGAATATTCCGACAGGCTTACCATGATGTATATAAACAGAACACATCAGAAAATGCCTAGAAACAATACCCAAAAAATATAATGCTAAGATAGCTTAGCTTCCTCATGGTATTGATGGAATAATTCATGGCAATACGCAACAAAAGAAGAGAAAAAAATTACACTAACTACTACATCAGCGTGGTTTCGAGAGTAATTTTTTATCTCTACCTTCTGTCGCTGTTGCCTCATATAATTTTTTTCTCTCTTTTTGTTGCGTTTGCCGTGAATTATTCCATCAATACCATGAGGAAGCTAAGATATCTTAACATTATATTTTTTGGTTATTGCTATTTACGTATTTATAAGATCCGAAAGATCTAGAGTTCACGTTTTGAATCAGAGAACAGAAAAAGGAATTAAATTTGTTGTACAGTGTGAAGTATTGGTATTGGTAAAGTACGCAACGAACTGATATTTACATGGACGATACTTTAACTTCAGAAATATATATCTATGAAAGAACTTGATTTTGGGTTAATATTTTTGTACTACTAATCAACCCGAGAGTTTTAAAGAATTTTTTTCAGTATCAGACGTTCCTATTTTGGTAATAGAAGATTACCCGTTTTTGCTTATTCATGATGTACACCTAGAGCGGTATGGTGGATTAACTAAACGTGTTTATTTATATTGAGAGATAATATCAGACGTATCAAAAATGAAGACAAACTTCTTAATTAGGTCGGCAATTTGTTGAATGATGCGGTTTTTTTTCAATAAATATTTATATTATTAATCATCAATAATTCAAAAGATATTTTATCAATTAATTGGCCATTGTTTAAAACCGCCTGTGGTTTACCACGATTTAACAATTCAAAAAGGACGTCGCCAGTACTATCAAAAACAATAAATAAACTTACAAGTCGAGAAAGCTATTAACCAAATATTAATAAACAGTACATGAATAGATAATTATTTAATTTTTACATGGGCATTTGATAGCCCATAGTTTTTCCCAACAAAAACTAGTAACTGATAAAAGTATTCCATCCAACAGAGAGAGAACAAACGCAGGTAGTGTGACTGTTGTCCAAGAATAAATGACAGAGGTTAATTTATGAAAAATTTGTATTAGGAGAAAAGTGCAAAGGTTTGTTTTAGTGAACCGATACAGACAGATCATCAGCAAACGGTCTAAAATGTGAAAAAAAGACTAAAAAAACACAAACATTCGAATGATATTTATGTATTAAACTGTAACAACAAAAGCCCACACAGATTTTAATCATAACTGCTTTAAACTAGATGGTAAATAGTTATTACTTATTACTTTGTTTCAGTTCAACTTGCATACAACATAGTGCGTTATGAAACCGTCACAATTTTAAATATTTACATGCATATAATACATAAACGCAGTGATTACTCATCGCGAGAAAGGTAATGGAAAATTCTAATACTTACACCTTACTTGCCTTTCAATTTTTAATCGTAATAATTATATTTAACGTATAACGGAACAAAAAACAAAAATACCATCTTAAATTTCAAACAGTATGCTATTTATCCGACAGAATCCTAGATAAAGCACGCTGAAAAATATAAACAAGCTATGTACTACTATGTATTTCTATGCACACACTAAATTGATCGCGAGGCTTATCTAAGTTCCGCGCGTTTGTTTTTAATTTTTGCTGTTGAATCGGCCAGTAATTTTCCATTCAAATAACGAAAAAAACATTTTTATAGAAAGCGACGGAGAGCACTTCACGGTGATGCTTGATTTAATCTTAAAATGTCCGGAGATGTTTTTTTTTATTGTCTTTTCTATAATTAAATTTTTATAATTGTACCGTAAAAAGTAATCGCCTCCGAAATTTTTTTTTTACAAGTGGAAGATAGGGCGAGATAGCTGTAAACAAGATTAATGATTATATCAAGCAGTTCCTCGTTGTTTTTGTACTTTAACCGCCAATGAGCGCTTGTTCCTTTTGAAAAAAAAACAAACTATTATTTGATTGTTTGTAGACATTGTTGATGACGGCTATTCAATGTTATCTGGATGCAATGCTTCTAATAATAAAATTTTGAAGTGCTTTTATCTTTAGATATTAACTGCCTAATTGTTATCACTGTTTTGGTGGCTATTATTAAATAAGGTACTTAATATAGGTTGGTAATAACAATGAAATTGCCATTTTTTAAATTCATTTCATATAACTTGATGCATTTTTTATGTTTATTGAGTATATTGTAATGTTATCAATTTCAGAGAAATTGTTTTCTTAATTGAAGAAATTAGTTTTCATGGTCGTTAAATGTCGCCTACATTCTTTTAGCATTTTACAACGTTATACCGAAAATAAATTGAAAGATTAAACCAACTAATTTGTTAATTACGATACAAGGTTTAAAAATGACAATATTTCATGTTCTTACAAATTCGATTTTCAAACAACTAAAATTTTCTTTTTTTAAACATCATATTATAGCCTGTAATATGCCTCGTGAGTTCACGATCTATCTTCCAACGATGTAACAAAATAGAATTTATTCTGTAGCTGTACAATTAGAAAGGAACATTTGCGATGTGAAGAAAATGGAGCGAAGACCCGTTTCTCCGGGATTATCATTGAATGGAGATAAAGCCAGAGATAAGGAGAAGCGAACCCGAGGTTATAAGCCATTGAAGAATTGAAAATGGGCCAAGTGTTGCCAAGCTAGTAGGCATTCCACTAAATGTAGTGAAATAAAATTTCATTTAGTGAAAAAAAATGCTAATTTAGTAGTTATTGGGTTTTATTCAACACTTATTATCAACTTAATCGTAAAAATAAATGAAGTGTTGCGTAAAGGAATTAATGTGAGCATTGCGCGAATTTGCAAAAATATCAGATGCGTTATAGTTTCTTTTTAATACGATCTACCTGCACTGAACACAAAAACTGACCAATTTTATTTTATTTCTTTTACTTATAAAAAATTTTTAGACGAATTTTGGAGAATAAACGATAATTGTTACGTGGGCTTAAGGGCAACACTGAATGGGCCAGAACCAAGAATCGCTCGGACATATGTATTCTCCATATGGCGCTAATCACGCTAATGAGCTACTTTCAATGTAGAATTTTTTATTTCTATTTAAATTACATTCAATAAAACCATAGCTGCAGTTTTTTTTTATTAATTTTAAGCTAAAAACCTATATATTAAAAAAATGAAGCTATTTGGCAGTCACCAATGGCTTCACAAGACTTCCCCACCACATTTACAAAGAAGGAGATGATTTTAAGCAGAGAATTGGTTTTCGTTGTTTATCTTTATAACCTCCAAAGGTAATAACTTTGATAATACCGTATTCGTTCGACTGAATTTAAATCCTTATTTTTGTTACCTTCATTAATCTATGCATTATCCTTCCAGATGGCATAACGGGTCAATGCAATAATAAACAACCCAAAGCTGTTGCTGTAAAGGGCATATAACCTTAGCCTATGGATTAATTTAAGTAGATAACTTCGCACTGTGTTCGAATACCATCGTATGAATTATGCAAATGCAATAAAAGTACAATCGCATAATCGCACCAACCGATTCCGCAACATTTGTGATATGCAGCACATAAAATCAAGGTCAACAGTACATACATATACATATACGCATGCACTGCACGTTCTCATACCATGCAGCCGTGTTATTGTTAAAAATTGAACGAATACAATTTCCGAATAAAAAATAGTAACAACATTAAAACTTGGCTTGTCAAAAATTCTGCAAAATCTTTGTTAGATGCATTAAAATTGCAAAAAATTATTCGCAATTAATGTTATTATATTGCAAAGTTCGAAAGTTGAAAATTTGAGTTTCTCTAAATCCCTTTGAGGAACTTTCAGCGCAATACAAAGGCTTCAATTACATGTTTCTAGGTAAAATCGGACGCGAAGAATCGATTCCGGCTACTCTCATTTACATATCTCGTTCATTTTTCGAATTACACCCCGAAAAAGGCTAAAGATAGGCATCAAAGTTTCCCAACATTTTAACGCTTATAGCTCGCTTACCGTAAAAGATAGAAGATCAGGGTAACTTTTAGTGGATTCAGCGTATCGAAATCTATAAACGAAGCTGTTAGTTGGAGAGATATAGGAAAATTAAGAAAATAATGAAAAAAGGAGTGTACCCCTTTGGAAATTGCGACGATTTGACGATTTAAAAAATGTTTCAAAATATTAATTCTGATGATGGTTCCTTATGCAGTTTGATCTGCTGATTACAGGAATTACGACCATTTTCCGGTATCTTCAATGGTTTTTGAGAAATTTGAAATAGAATGTCATTATTTTGTAACAAATTTATTTTGGTGTATTTGGTAGATAAATATCGTTCCGGAAACATTTTAAATCTATTGCAAAATCATTTACAACCCCTTCGGCGTGAAAAAAGCTGCCAAAGATAGCAGCCAGTTTTTCTTGGCAAAGTTCCATGAATTTCCAGACTTCCGCACCTACCATATCTACCAGACTTAGTCCCTAGCGATTATTTCCTATTTCCGAATATGAAAAAAATGGCTCGGCAGAAAAAGATTTTGGCTCAAACGATGTGATTGCAAAAAACGACTTTCTTCTTGCCGAGGCCAAATATTTATCGAACTCCCTTCGTATATGTGTCTTCGATAATTTCTTCAAGGATTTGTATAGATCAAAACGATATGCGAGTATGTGTTACAGAAAGCGTGCATGCCGTATGGGATACGCGATAAACACGAATAATTTCCTATATAGTAATTAGTTCTTTATCATTATCAGCGGCCGACGAGTCCTAGCAAAATATGTTCACACGAATCAATAAACAAATCTAGATTAGCCGGATCAGATACTATGAGCTTTAGTTATTTGCATCCAAAAAGTGATCCGAACCGCTACGACTCGTGTATATAACACAATTATCGTGATTGATAAAGATACGAAAATCAACCTCAAAGGTCAAAAAAACATTGAAACATTTAAAGACGCCTTGGCAAAATCGGTCAAATACTTAGTAATATGTATCATCCAAACTTAATAAAAAAAGCTCTTGTAGGTATACGTAACAGTTTGTTCGCGATAAATGTAAATCAATATTTGTTTATTAAATAAAAAAAAAATTATAGGAAAACATTGATAAGAAATACAAGCGTAACATTTACGCAAATCTACGATATTCGATGTCAATACATGTACGAGGGCAAATAATTTCACAATTTAACCTTCGCTGCAGATTTCGAGCTAGCTTCTTTAAACTATTTCTATTGGGGTAGAATCATAGTAGCTTGGGATAGCAAAGATTTATTTTTGATATAATTTTGAATAATCCTGGTTATATTTATGTTGTTGTGTAAATTGCTATGTTAGAAAACCAGATATCCCTCCATCTCTTTATCTCCTGCAAGCTCGTTCACTTCCTCCTATTTGACTGCTCTTTCTTCTGCAGGTGTGCGGGCCTGATTTTTCCAAAATGTTTTCTTAGATTCAAACACTCGTTTGACTCTTATGTACGTTATCCATCTCACTTGCTCTTGTTCTATTGATACTTCTATTTTTTATAAATAATTCATTTCGATGCTATTTAACTTGCTTTCTTGTTCGCTGTCCATATTTTGTTTCCGCCAAGATAAGTATGTACCAAAACAAGGCGATAGTGATTAGTTACCGAATTCATCTGTTTACGTACGTATATGACAAAAGAAGTTAGTCAGTTCCTTAAAATATCAAAGTTCTAACACTGCAAAGCATTACTTTCCTAATTGTTTTTGTTATTTCTCAAAACAATTACCTGCTCTTGGAAACGTAATGGTTGATTGACGTATTGTTGTTGCAGCAACCGAATCATCAATTGTAGTTTTCACAAAATACAATCCTGCATTAATTTTATAATCTGGTCCTATATTACGTTAAATTGAATGAAATGCAGATCAATTTGGGGATAATTTTTATCAGTGGGGAATGGATGCAGAATCAAGATGGGATTTAATATTAACAATAAAACGTCCATCAAATTTCCTTTATACTCAAGGAAAGGTTTGGTGCAACATCTTTTGGTGAACTGACAACTATAAAGAGACTTCATGTTATGTTAAAAAATTATTAACGTAATAGTTTCCAGTAAGCTGATCTAAATCCGAAATTGTTACAATTGACTCCTCCTCTACGTACGCATGTCAAATCGCATCGTCCATCAAAATTTAAAACTATTTAGAACGCAATATTTAAATACGATATAAGAAATTCAATAAGAGGACCTATTATATAAATATACACATTGATAACGTTTGATGTACATAATGAACGTAGATAAACATGTATAAAATTCCTAGATGAAGCCAAGTAAATACAAATTTGTTGCGAAATACGAACGATAGAGCCTCAGACGATATGGCGACAACTGTTCCAATGGAATATTTTCAGTTTCATGTCAACATGTTTATCGGAAATTTATTGCTTACTAAAACTTTTTGAATGGGATAACACGGCGCGCATGCATAGGCTAAAACAATGCAATTGCATACATACTGTATTAAACTCGATAACGCGCTGTATCAATGTGCATTGAGTTATTGGATAACAAGGGAAATTGTGTTTACCTGAAGAGAAGAAGAAAGGGAATTATAGATATTTACAATTAAATAAAGATAGAGATTAGGGATTATACTGATATATTCGATATTTTATGAATGTATACAGAAGGAAAGCAGAGTTTATACACCTTTATCCTATTTCGCAAAATTATAATTTAAGCGTTTCGCAGCTGTTATTCCGGTTAAATTAAAAATAGGTGTAACTTTACGCACTTCTTGGTATGATTGATAAGACGTTTTTGGATTCGGTTCAATAAAATCTATAGATGTATTTGGCAAGGTACTTTGTCACCCATCCAAAGAGCTCTAAAGCTCTTAATAACATTTGTAATGAGATGTTGCGAACAGAATCTCTGACGAAATAATAATATATGTACCAAGTTTGATCTGTGGGCGTTGAATGCTTTAGAGAAATTTTCCTATTGTCGTGAGGATAGAGAATTGGGTACCTGGAAAAGTTCTCTCTAACAACAGAGTTTTTCACGCAAACCGTTCATTATAATTTTTCGCGGTTATTAACGCCCTGTATCCTTGTTGTGTATTCCATAATCGCTGTTTTATATCTGTATCTGGACTCCCTTCTTCACATTTATTTCAAGTCTAGATATCTTTTTAAGGCGGTCGAAGCAGACCACGCAGAAAGGAGCTGTGAAAATGCGGTCATCGAAGTGTGGTATTAATAGTAAAGATTTATAAGAACTAAAGCATAGAAAAATCTATAAAATCTTTAGAATTGTGACGTTTCTCAGTAGTTCACTACTATATTGTTAAGATGCTGTAGAAAGATTGGTTATTGTCTTAATAATGTGTTGCATCACAATTTCAAACAATAAATAAAAGAAACGTATTAAGTTTGAAAAATAACGGTTATTTATAATGTGTTATTATCAGTGGCGCCTGGTTGTTGTTTGTAGCGGATGGGCACAGAAAGGGCTATTTTTTAAATGGGGCATGATAAAGTATATCGCTTAACTACAGCGTACGCACATTAATTTGTCGAAATCGAAATTCAAGAGAAATCTGTAAGATTGCTCGATTAATATTTAGATAAATTTATTACATTGTTTTTCATTGTTATTTCAAATGCATGTTGTGAATCATTTACAATGTAGGATAACATCACATAAACACGAATTATGGCCCAGCACTGACACACGTGGCAGCGTAAGCTTTTGTTTTTAAAATATTATTTTTTTTTATTTTGCACGCGTGTCGAAATTAACTTAATTACGTTAAGCGACATTTCGTTATTTAATGTTGCTGCAACCTGCGAAAGCGCAACACTCGAATGTCTACTTAATATATCTGGCTGTGTGCGTAAGCTCGATATTCTCCTTCATCAAGGAGGTGTCAATATATAGTCTTCAGCTACAGTAGATGGCTTCCATTTCCCGTTGTGCTTTATTGCTTTATTTATATAAAAACACTACCTGCATTAGCTAAATGCGAAGCAAAAGAGCGTCGAAAACAATACACCCACTATACAACTAAGAATTTGGCAATTTGAGAATAGTTGTAATCGCTTTAGGCAACTTGTTAATTGTGTCAATCCCTATTGGAGCTGATATGCAATAACTATTTCAATATGTAAGAAACTAACGTTCACGAATAATATTTCTTGACCGTAAATTAATGTATTTTGTTATGAAACCAATCGATATATAGGTGTGACCGCAAAAACTCTTGAAATATTATTCTTTGTGGTTTTATAATCATATATTCTACCTCCTATTATTAAGTCAATCTAAATTGAATATTTACATATATTGTGAAATTTAGAAATTTTATGCTTTTCGAAAAATATTTAGATGAAATTTAGAAGCCCTGGAATTCGGGAGTGTCTCAAAAACACCTTTTCGGCAATTCTAGAATTGATAAATTAAATTTTAGAGGAATTATAGAAGTCTAAACGAAAACTAATCTTATGTATCGAAGTTCTTCTTCATAAACGCTATGTTTACGTGGCTTTTTTTGACAATCAGTTACTTCTGATTCCGGAAGAAAGCGTTTTCTTTTAGAAATCGAGCTTTTTACCACTAGAGGGACCTTTACTTACGATAGGTGGACAAACTGAGGTCTTTTGATGACAGATAACGTTTTAGATGTTAGTTTTAGCGCATTTAGCCCCACAGTTGTGTAATTTGCTTCCATTATCCAAATAATGCATTGCCTTCTGGACCTCCCTTTCTTCCTCTTTTCTTCCGGTCCGCTCCAACCTGTCGTTTTCACAATTTTCTCTTTCATTTTTTTCCTTCCTCCTACGGGTAATAAATTGAAACTATATGAAACTTAAAGCCCGAATATACTATTCCATACTTTTATTGCGAGGAACGTTGTATTATCAGCTTTCTAAATTAATTCATTAGTTAATGTTTTAATTTTTTTTTGACTCATTAACGTTTCAAAACACTTGTGATTTTTCACCCTCATATTCAATATAAAAAATTGTTTCTTATTTATGTCTAGCAAGTAATTAACCGATGGAATAACTGCCTTGCGGATTAAAAATTAAAATCACTGACATTGCTATAAATAGACCTAAGTAAACAAACGTAAACATTTAGCATACAATGATGTAATATTACACCACCTAAAACAAATAACGCGTAATTTGAGCATGTTTAATTAACACACAACCACCTAAAAGCGGATGACTACTCGAATACATTCACGTTTTCTTTAGAAGTATTTGTATTTGGCTTATCGTAAATGTATCATTCCATCATTGAATTCTCCGAACGAGAATCGAAAGCTTTTAGTAGACTAGCTCGGCTACTGTTCAATTCATCGCACGATACAGAAATGTCACATTGTCGAAAATCAATAATTCAGAAGGGCTAGAGAAGGAACATACGATCGGTAACTGAATTTAGATCCATGACACAGAGAAGGCGTAAACATGCCAAAAATTTCGACTAATTATTCAAATGTATGCAATAAAAACGCGCTTCTTTCTGTAGGAGTAATGAAATTTGCAACGAAACACGAATATGTCTGTCGTAAAAAAGTAATGAGATTTGCCGGGGAAATTAGTAACGGATGTTAATTTACATGTTTTGAAGACTGGACATTACGACATTTCTATAAAAGTATTTTAAAAAATTAGGCATGTTTCTCTTAATTAAAATAATAGAATGTATTGATAAAAATAATAATAATATTGAGGAGTATGCCGATACTTTAGTGTTGTTTGCTATCTAGACTTTCGGGTTTGCCTATTCTTAGATGCTTCTGATTATGAATGTTAAAGTTACTAAAGAAATTTCTTGCTAAATAAAAAATTACAATTCTTTTCTATTTAGCTTTCCCGCACGTTGATTTCTTTTGAAACACGGTTTGAACGAAACAGAAAGGCGATTTTAAAAATTGACGAAAGATTGAAAACGTAACAGTCACCCATAGAATTTTCCAATGTTTATAAATGCAGATAATTAATAAACGATGCAAGAATAACTCCATTTACGTTTGATGGTGTGGGATAATGTCTGCCGAGCTTCAAATAATGGTAAGATGAGAATGAATAAACTATACCACTTCTCAGAAATGTTTGTCATGAAAGTTAATTGCAACAGATGTTCTATTTGCACATCTTGTCGTGCCATAAATGAACCAACTCACAATGAAGCTAATTATATTGTGACGGTGGCCATTTACTTATACGTATGCGTACATGCACTTTACATCAAACTAAACGTGCATTTATCAAAAGCGCAGGCAATAACAGAAAAGTTATTTAAATCATCGTAATGGGACGCCTATTTCAGACACGTTTCACCTACTTATTCGTCGTCGTTATATCGGATTTAATAAATCTGGATTGAAAAACGGCGGCGTAAAAACCGGTTTCGCGAAACACGACCGACCACAATATAGAACAATACTTCGCGAAGAATGCCGGGAGATGAATTTAATAACAGATTATATGAAAACCGGGTCCGCGCACATTAACAGATCGAAAATAAACGCAACCCAGGCTGGTTTTAGACTCCAATAAACACCGAAAATTAAATATGTCCTGCATTGTTTATCGAAAAATAGACTCAATTTATGGCGAGTTCGCGTTAGTCGTGAAGCCCGAGAAGTTTCGATGCAAGTTAGTAGCTCATTCGCCGCATGTGCAGCGCCCATAAAAATCGAAATTGAAAGTCTTCTGGCTCGTTGTTTGGCACCTTACAGCGCGGGCTCGTGTAGTAGATAAAGCCTCGTAAAAATGAGCGATGTTTGTCCAGAACGTCTCGAAAAAGAATAAGAAATAAGAGTAGAGTATAAATCTGTATATTTTTAGAGGATATAGTCGCTATTTTCGACTATCGATAATATTAAGAAAGCGAAGAGGTAAATTTTGTAGTATACTTAACACTTTCTATCGGAAGAAAGCTATTTTATACGGCAAATGCACAACTGGAAAATAATTTTGCAAAGACGCATACAGAACTGATGGAATCAGTTGTTGAAAAAAGCAATTTTCACCTTCGTTAAATTAATCGGTTAAATGTAGTCTCAAAGTGTAAGGGTGCTAATTCGACTTCGAGATACCACAAAGAGTCGTTTCTTGCAGCCACCGCAGATCGTAATGCCAACAATCTCTGGGTACAATCGTAGAGATGTTCGTCAATATTTGAACAAATTATGTGAGTCTTTAATTAGAGACTTTTATCCATTGTACGTTTTCACGTCAATAAAGAAACCTAACAAATACCGTCATCTGTTGCAACATCTGGTCATTTATTACCAACCCTAAAATTTTAGGAAAAGTTACAATACCTTCTCTACCAAGAGTTACAAATTTACGCAAAACAGGAAATTACAAAAAAATTCTTCTGGACCTTATAATTTATGTCAGGAAAAGTAGTATTGAATTCTTTAAGTCATATAATGTATGGAGCTTGTTCGTGAAAAAACTATACGGCAACTTTTCTGTTATTTTGTAACGTTATTGTTCAGCAGATAAAATCTGCTTTACCTGCGACTAAAATGAAACATTTATAAAAGGTCTATTAGATGTGTCTCTAAAGTGCGGTCTTGATTAATGGTAACCTCATATTATTACATCTCATAATTTTACCTACAATCAACTACCAACCTACCAAAAATCGTTAACATACACGCATTAGTCACACATTCACTTTGTTTATTGTATTGCAGCGTGATCATAATTTATCGTAAAAGTCTGTCGATTTCAAGGTCAACTATGTCGAAAAGCATTCGTCCAGAAACAAACAACATAAACAATATTTGTTACGTAATATAACGAAGAACGCGCATAGAAAGAAAAAAGCAGCAGTTGCCAACTAGTACATCTTCTCTATTGGAGTGAGACAATTCCCATCCTATATATTGAGTTTCGCATGTTTCGAATTCAGCATAGCTCGGCGCACATTTCTGAATGGTGTAGGTCACGGCAAGGTTGCGCCAGGTTTATTTTAAGGGCGAATTTTGAATGTACTACGACGCAATCTATTGCGTATATCGTGAACATCAGGAAAGGTATTGTATGTACGTTAGGTACTCGTTAATTAATTTTCGGAAACGATTTTGGGGCCACTACGATAATACAATTGGTATTGACGTGGATTCGACGTCATAAATGTAAGAATTTAAATTATTTTTATTTTGATCGCGAGTTTTGGGAAAATTATAGATTTCCTTTGGTAACTTTAGCAATTACCAGGAGGAAGGCGAGTAGGATGAAAGAAATGAGTACATATGACGTTTCATTTTATTACATTTACATGTTTTTAATATAAATATATACATTATCTTGGTTATCTACAAACTCCTTTGGAATAAATTCTTTTAGTAACTTAGACCTTACGAAGATTTATACATAATTAACAGTGTTTTTGGTGTAAAATTTTGTGGCATCGACCATTCTTTATTCTAAACTCGCTTGTGTATCACAGGTAATACATATAATAACTAATTGATAATAATGGAATCTAGTAGACATCAGGGTCTCCCAAATGGGTCTTCGATGGAACAGTAGTTCGAAAGTTTGAAATTGGGTTTGAAGATGGCTTGTACGTTGTTCCTATGCAATTGGTGACACCTTACAGCCAGATTATCCGATTGGTCGTTGGAGATGATAATTTCACTAATAATGGATAATACTTGTTTCCGGTATGGGAACTTTGGTGAATGAGGATTCGACATCAAAGCTGACTAGGATCTATCGTCAATTCTTTTAGTCGTTTGACGAAATGTCGGGAATTTTGGATGAAAGAGCCGCTGTGTCCGCTGTAAGGTTTTCAGAAGTTAGAAAGGCCCTTCGACAATTTGCGCAACTGTCATCGTACCAAAAATTGACCATCATCAAAAACGTACTGTCATGAGTTCACTACCGAAATCAACCTACAAATAACATGTAGAGCGCTTTTTCAATCAATGCACATTTCTCCATAAATAGGCGCAAATTTATCACGAAAGTTAACGTACAAATCTTGTCCAGAGTTGTAGAAAACTTTAAGAATGTAAATGTTAAGTTATTTATTACTGTATGTGTGGGGTCTTGCGTTGAACGGTCAAAAGATGCGTATAATGCGATTTAAACCAACGTTCCCTTTAAAGGTAAATCGCTAATGATATGCGCGTCTGTAAGTTTTTTGGGAATGATTGTGGATGCACATTTTAAATGGCAAGAACACTGCGATGAGTTGGGGCGTAGATTGTCCACGGGATTATACGGCAACTGCAAAAAAGTGTAAATTTAGATTCTGTCAGAATGTTTTACTTCGCTTATATCGAATCAAGGATGCGATACGACCTAATCTTCTGGGGTTCTTCAAAGAAGGCCAATGACTTATTTGTCCTTCAGAAGAGGGTCGTGAGGTGTATGGTGGAGGTTTCTCAAGTAACCTCATGTAGGCCTTGCTTTAGGCAATTAAATATACTCCCTCTACCCTCATTATACATTCTGGAGATCCTATTGTTCTTCAAGGAAAACGAGCGAAAATTTATCCTTAACCGAGATGTGTATGATGCAATGGCCACTCGTGGCTCGCGTAATTTGAGCGTGCCTCGACATAGGACAACTCTATTTGAGGGGAATCCTCACTATGGAGCCATTCAATATTATAACAGGCTTCCATATGATCTCAAAGCCTGCGTAACACTTCGCCAGTTTAAAAGTAAACTCAGGGTATATCTGCGTGACAAATTGTTTTATAGTGTGGCCGAGTTTCTCAGTAGCTAACACTTATTTCTTCATTATTACCGTTTACTTATTTCATGTTGTATTTTGTCCACATGTGGGTTTACTTATTTTATTTATTTAAACTTTTTATTTATACAAATATTTTATTTACACTTAAGTTTTATTTAAATCTTTATCTTTTATTATTTTATCATTTTGTGTATTATTATTTAACTTGATTTTACCTTTTGTACTTGACGATATCTCTGTGTTTTCTTAAACTAACGACAAAATAAACATTACTATTTATCTCTATTCCTTATTGACCGTATATTTACTAGAATATAAAGATTAGGCGCGAACACGCTTTCCAAGCTCTTTTCTGTTTATACAACAATCGTAGGGTTCCTTTTTGTAAATATAAATTTCAAACGTTAAAAATAGGAAAGGCCAATGGAAAATTTCTTTGGCAACATAATCTATAAACACTTGCTCGATTAAAACAACAAAAATAAATGTTTTCGTCGCTGATGAATATATTCGCATACCCTTGACCCCAAGGTAATTTGGATACGGGAAATGACTCCAAACTAGTGCCAACTGTTTCTATTTCTAGTGTGTCCGTTCTCTTATCCGACGTTATATGAGGGAATTGGTTTATGTAGTTCGTTGTTTTACTGAAAGTAAAAGTAAAGAAGTTACTTTTTTCAAAGCACCTTACAGCAAGATTTCACCATCTATCAAGGAGAGGTTTTTATGATTTTATTAGCGCTATAAAACGCATAATGACTTCGCATGACGTAGGTCGAAAATTAATTCCGGAAAAATAAACTGAACTACAAAGATATTGGGATTAATTTATAAACAGCATCTTTAAGAAGTTTGTGTCATCCGTATTAATAGATTGTGACGACTAGCTGGATAGTAATGGTGGAGGCTTATATTGCACAAGAACTAAAATACATACATGGCGAGTTTTTGAATAAAGTTACTAGATTTTGATCACGTGAGGTGTTAGACGGACTAGCGTGGAAAGGTCAAAGGTGAAAATCAAATGATAATAACGTCTACAGCAACAGGTGCTTTTCAGGCACAATATCCTATTGTAATGTTTCTCATAAAATGAAGGACTACTGCTTTGGAAAGTATTTGCTGATGGAGTTGTCTAACATTCTTCAGAACTCAACAATTGAGCAAGCGTTGGGAGAAACTGTTGAAACATACGAGACGTGTGTGAAATTCGCTATGAAGTCTCAAGCACTTAATGTTGTAAATACTAACCGCTTTCTCAAAAGTCTCAGGAAACGGTCAAACATTCAACAAGCTCAATCTATAAGTGTTGGCATTCTCACTAAAAACGTACCATAAACCTAGGAACCTATTAGTAACAAGATTAAGTCACGTCGAGCACAATTAACAAACAATAATTGTTAATCGCTAAATTATTTGTAATAGAATCGCTTAACCGCCAGTAAACTATCATTTTCTCGTTCTTTTTACGACCGTATTCTGCTTGGTAATTACATACCCTGTCCGGTTAATTACTAAGCAAAATATCTCTAAATTGTTCACGTGCTGACATTTAACAATCATAAATTTATAAATTCCTGTTTTCTTTTTCTGTTTTACATATCTAAGCATAAAAAATAATTAAAAAACAAGTTGCTAGTGAATCAAAAGACAAATCGAATTATATCATAGTTACCGTAAAATCTAGCCGGCACAGTAATACTATTAATTCTTTTTTTTAATAATAATATATCATTTCTTTCCACGCGTAATCTTGAGACCTGGATAGTTGGGTGAATATTTGTATTTTTTCCAATTATAGCAAAGTTTGCCAGATCTTATTTAGTGGATTTCCCAAATAAGTACTCTCTAATATGAGTTATTAATAATAAATTTAAAAAAAACTATACGGAAGCTTAACGTCGCATTTTTTATAAAAATCAATTAGACATAATGTTAAAGTTCATGTTATTTTTTATATTACAGCTCCTATTTATTTCTAAATATAAATATAACGTGATCCCGTAGTGTCATCTAAAAATAACAATAAAAATGAAGTAGCTTCGACATTCAACCTTGATAACATCTATGAAATATTTAAATTTGTTTCGCCGTTCACGAGATTCGCCTTCGCGGCTTGTTTCTTAGACGAGATGAAATTTCTCGTAAGGACCAGATTAGTTGGCCTACGTGCCAATGACTATTGCTTCGGGATTAAATGTTGTAAAAATAGCAGGATAGGGAGCAAATGCTGTACAAAATGCAGTGTGCTAAATAACGAGAATGTGAATCACACGGGATTATTTTGTTTTTTTGTGCCCAGTTTGTGCAGAAAATATCTAGCCTACTTTTTTGATGCACTTTTGTGCAGGACTAAACACAAAAGAAGTATGTTCTTTTGTAATTGTAATGAGTATATTTAATAAGAAACAAGGCTATCTGCAACTTCGTCTTTGTTCAGATCCAATTAAAACGCCCTCGTTTGCTGTTTTCGACATATTTACCATTTTTGCAAATAAAAAATGATTAATAAATAGCAAGGACTGTACGGCAGTATGGCAAACCCTTGCCAAGGAACATAATGTTAATACAAAAGGACAGTATCAAGCTCCTATATACCAAGAAAGAGGACTTTCAATGTCTAACGTATTGAATTATAGAATTTGGAAGATTTTCAAGCAACATTGTATTAAGATAGTCAGACATATGTCTTGGTTAAAACTACGTTTATCGTTGAGTATACAGCGTGTTCGTTAAGCAATAGGACAACGAATGTCGGATGGTAAGGAATCGAACTTGATATAATTGATGAAGCCCAATTATATTAATTAATTAGTGATAATTACAGATAAATGACATCAAAGTATGAAAAAGAGAACTTTTCCGATAGGTTCCCGTGGAATGGCGGTTAACACGACCGTCTAGCAAACGGAAGATGTCAGGTTCGATTCCTTATCAGCATGTTTTTGCGTACAATTAATTACGTCGGAAAATACCAAAGGAAATTCCAGATTTTTAGCTAATTTGAGCCACCACCACAAAGAAAACTTAATACAAGATGATACCAATGCATACGATCTTTTCTCTATTCTTCTGTTGCAACAGCAACAATTTTACTTAAAACAATCAATTTGGAAAGGTCTGAAACTGAGCGTAAAAGTCGCTTTCCCGTATTATTTTACGCACATACGCGTGACTGATACTATCGCGTCAATAAAGAACTCTCTTTTATTACTCTCAGTTTCCTTTACCGGCCGCCATTTTAATCTTTCGGATTAGGCCGGCTTCGTCTCTTCCAACGTCGAAAAGTTCCCGTGCATTTCGACCTTTTTTCGTTTCTCGCCGAACCGTTAGCTGTTTGTACGTGTGTCATCGTTTTGGCTAAACAAACCAATAAGCGCTATAAGAAAGAATAAATCATACACGTGGACGAATTTCAACTGGAATATTATGATCGTCTGTACGCACGTATTATTCGCACACGACGCAACGTGTATAAAAATACACTGGCACTTAAATTCGCAACATCAGCAGATTTTTCTACCAGCTAGTTCGCATTTCGATTGTTTTCTGTGTTGATTGGTATAAATGATGACCTGTTCTACTGTTATGATGTAATAACTGTAATAGATAGCGGTAGTAAGAATTAACGAGGAATAATGACAAATTCGAAACGTTTGTTTCCTTCTATGCTATTCCAAAGGTTACTTGGACTATCTATTTCACCAGAATAACCAAGAAAATTTTGAACAGAAATGCTGAACAAGCATGTAGCCGGTTACTAGGAATTGGCCACACGAGTACCGGAGGAGACCGGTTGCTCGTCCTTCTTCCCCCCATGCTCCCCACGTTAGAGAAGTCTCCTTCTTAACCTTTGATGGATAACGGTCGGTACCGATCTCTTGGAAGTTGCCTCACGTCTTGCCCGCCGGGGTCTAGGCCGCGCAAGGCGACAGCTATCGGTCCGTCGAAGTCTAGGTCACCTAGGTGCGACAATTATCGGCCCCTCGGGACCTAGACCGCCGCGCATTGGCGACTGACCAAAGCGCTACTCAAATCGTGCCTGTCGGGATGTTCGCTATCCAGAAACCTGGGATTGATTCAAACCACAATCGCTAGCTCCTGGTCTTAGGGTCCAGGTAAGGGCCTCCTGGCACTAGCAAGAATGCGAAGGATTCTCCGATCATGTAGTGCATACATCGAAAATACCTTGATCCGTACAGAATAACCCCCCAGTTCTTTGTTCAAAAGTATAGACACAGAACAATGCCCGCGACATGTCCAGTATAATGAAAGAAACGAGCTTTGAAGTGCTTCGTGAATGAACAACTTTGTTGTATTGAGAAAACTTAAGACGCTTCCATTGTGGGACTCAAATGTTGAAGAGATACGAGGGGAGTTTGACAATTTTACACATAAAGATGTTTATTTCTTGCCAAGGCTAAGTATTTATCGAACTCCTTTCGTAGTAACCTGGGACTTGCACTTCGAAAGCTCATTTCAAAAAAGATCTAATTTGTATCAAAATGTTTCCCTAATTAAAATTGATGTATATGTTTTGAACCTCCAACGTTCCAGTAGGATTCGTCATAATTTGTTTTGATTTAAATTCATTTAAATCACTGAACCGAATGTTAAAGGTTAAAAAGATGTCAATTACGTTGCGTAACCTTCTTAAAAAAAAATTCATTATCTAACAAAGAATCGAAACCTAAACAACTCAAGTCATCAACGTAGAATCGTCCTTTGTATCTAGATAAATATACGACATCCTTCCAGTAATTTTAAACGATAATCTTCCTTCATCATTTAAAAACATGCTTCAGTAACAACAGCTGCGTACAAGCGGTTCGATTTTATTGAACGATAATCTTATAATTTATATCGTTTTACGAAAATATTTGCCTTGGCAGCCGACGCTAAGGAACTTCACATTTCGATTTTCCATCATTTCACGGCCATTATGATTTCAAGCCTTGCGTAACGTGCTTCTATATTCGTCGAAACAAAGCAAGAATACCGAGAATGCTAGCTGAAAATAAACAACTGCCTATTCACAAATATTCTTCAGTACTTTTTTCGATTTAAGCAGGATAAAATTTTGTGTGATTCATAGAAGAATGTCTATAAAATTTTGATGACAAGTACGAATTTTTTCATGTCGAAATCGAAAACACGCATTTTACTTTGCCGAGCATCACATTCCAGATTTTTAATTTTCAGCACGTCACGTTAATTACTCTCGACAAAACGGTCAAAGTCGTTGCGAATATTCTCCACCCATTGACCTCCAACTTGACACTAAAAAGATTTTGTTTTGCTTCTCGTCAAAATGTGTTCTTAAACGCTTAATGTGTCGGTAAAATTGACAACTGGTCTGGAATGACTATTTCTCTTCTTGTCAGGTCTAGCCTCATCTTTCTTTTGATGTCTTAGGTGAGTCATTGTTGTTTATGCTTTCAATTTAAGTCAATATGAATTATTTTTAGTAATATGATACTCGTGCTGTCGCTGTTAGCACATTTTAAAATAGCTACACAAATGGTTTCGTTCATTTACGCCGGAGCTTATGTGTTTGGAAATTTGTTTAAAATTTTAGACAAAATGCTCAAGTTTTGGCCAACGAAATGCAAAAGTATTTTTGCCATACGCGAACTGTTGAAATATTTCCTTGACAGCATGATTTGTATGTCTACATAAATTTTCCTAAACTATATAACCGAGGTTATTGCCAAAAAGAATCCTCCCTAGTGACTGAAATAGTCACATAAGTGAGATGAATTATCATCAATTTCTTAGAAAAGCGCCAACTATTTGTCAAATTTTTAGCAGGTTACTAGCCAGTTACTCAACACGAGGATCTTTCCCTTTTAAATTTTGACCAATTTCTCAACTCCGAAATGAATTTTACGCAACTTCTATTTTACAATGTTGCTACGGAGGATTTTTAAAATCATCGTACATCTGAAGATTTGGGCATTTCAAAAACGTCTCTTCATCGAATTTTGAAATGGAATAAAATGCATCCATTAAAAAATGAATTCTGCGAGATCTTTCTTGTGAGACTTCAGGAAGATTAAAATTTTTTGTCTAAAATAATTTGGAATGACGAATCGCTCAGTCGAGAGGGAATAATTAGCTGAAGAAGTAATCATTATTGGTCTCGGGAGAATCATTCATGGTTATCACACCACTATTGTTCGAGAGATTAAAAGAAATAACGCAAAATAGAAAAGATAAAAGTGTCCAAAATATATCCAAGTTCAAATATAAGAAAAAAAAACAAATTTTCAGAAAAAGTTTGGTGCGCTATTTCGGAGGGAGGGATTTCCAGATCCCACCTAGGGCATCTGAGCGGAAAAGCAGGAATTGTCAATCTTCTACGCTCAAGAAATAACACAATAATTGAGGGCGCACAACATTACTTTTGTGCCTCGGTCTTAAGCTGGGTCTGTTCATTGACTGAAAATGTGCGCGAGGTCCAAACTGGGGAAATTGGACAATTTGGAGCATTGAGTGTTGTTCATGTTACGCTTACCAAAACCCTCGTTCCATCTGTTAAATATTTAAAGCTGTTAGAAAAGAATGTAGAATTGAATGAAATATTTATAAAATAAATGATGACTTCCTTGAGAGTACCGACCACTGGATTGAAATTTAATTTAAATGTTTCTACGTAAGAAAACGGGAGGTGCTAAATATTTTCATAGAAATTACACTGTTAGCGCTCAATCAAAAAACTTTCCGGTCAACGGTAGAATAGGCAAATAAGTTCTGGCGTGCGTGTTAAGCAGGTTGGTGTTTAAAAAAAATCCATGTCTCGTCTTCTTAAATGCATTTACTGCTTGGATATCAAATAAAGAAGCTTTGAGTTGCCTTTGTAACCTTTGCGAAATTTCAACCTCTAGAACATTACACAAAGAGCAGGTATTTTTCCATTTTTCATTGTCACTACAGGAACCTTAAAACCGTCAAGTTCCCATTTAACTTTTTACGACTGTTGATTCTGTAACCAGCAATTTATCGCTCGGAAAAATTTACGGTTGGTGAGCAGCGTAAATAACGATAGAGTATTAGAAAAATTACGGCGTTCTGCACCTGATCATTACTAAGTTTAATGACAGGTTGATCGTATGGTTACTGTAACTATCGGGTATAAACAAAGATAAAATTCTATTGTATGTTGCGGAATGGGATATATCTTTCTTTATCTTTTAAACATTTCAACCCTAATATAGGAATAGGAATAATTTACGTAGTAATTTGAACTTGACGATACGTTATAATTTAATAATAAAATGCTAGTTAGCACTCCTAGTTGCGTTGTAACAATTGATTTTACGTTTGCGTGGCTTTAACAACTGAACGGCTGAAGGGTAACGCATTTTTTAAGTTGTAGACCACCCAAGGCATCAAATTATGTACAAAGTTTTAGTAGCGTACTTACGCTACTCAATTTACTTAAATTGAAAACTTACAATCTATCTTCGATATGTATGTACAACGCCGTTCAGAGAAGGTAAAAAACATGAAAAGGTTACAGAAACAAACGAAACTAAAAACAAAATGCAATTTTATTGTATGTACAGGTAAAGAAGACAATAATAAATAAATAAAAAGTTATTCTGGCCTAATGTAACATACTGTACATTATATTTTTTTTTCATCGAAAAAACCTCCTTTGCTGTTAATCACCGCTCGAACTATTCTAGACATTCTTTCGATAAGTTTTGTTAAAAGGGATTGTGGAATATTAATCCATTCATGTTGCAGAATATTCCGTAAATGTTCTTGTGAAGTTGGGCATATTTTTCGGATCCTCCTGTCCAGTTCATCCCACAACAAGGTGTGCTGTTCTTCTGGCTCCTTTAGATAGTTCTTACACACTAACGCAGTGTGTTTTGGGTCGTTGTCATGCATGCATGTAAAGTTACGGCCGATTATACGCAAGCCTGATGGCACTGCATGATTCTGGAGTATTGCAAAATAATTTTCCTTCCTCATTACACCCTGCACTCTGCATAAATCTCCCGTCCCAGCAAAGGAGAAACATCCCCACCCTAACACAGAACTACGCCCTTGCTTCACTGTAGGCACAATGCAGTTCGGGATCACTTTTCGGTTTTACATCTTCGGACATAAACTCGTCGATTTTCCCCAAAAACCTCAAACTTTGACTCGTCAGTCCAAAGCACGTGTTTCCAATCATCTAACGACCAATCTAGATGAGAACGGGCCCACTGTAGCCGTTTTGCTCTGTTGCCCCGATGTAATAAGGGTTTTCGAATGGCAATGTGCCCATGAAGGTCCGCTTGTTGAAGTCGACGTTTTACCGTACTCGCCGAAACTTGTTCTTTACGACCGCGATTGACTTCGGCTGCTATTTGCGGCGCTGTTAATTCTCTATTGCGTTTGCTTAATAATACAATTCTCAAATCTTCAGCTTTTGTTGCTTTCCTAGATGCTCCAGGACGAACACGATTTTTTAGTAGTTCCAGTTGTCCGATATCGCTTTATGATGTCACTTACTGTTGAACTTCTCATATTTATTTTTTCAGCAATTTGTCGCCCCGAATATCCTTCTTCAAACGGCGTAATAATGCGTGAACGTTTTTCTACACTGGTGGGCTTGCCACGTGCCATTTTGAAGTAAATTTTCTTAAAACTTTCGCGCAAAAACGACAGATGCACACCAACACACGTTTAACAGTAAAATGAAGCAAATTTATATCTTTACGCCCGTGATAAATAAACAAAAGTGATACTGCGGTATATTTCCTAAATGTATTGTTCGTTAATAATCCCCAAACGACCCGTTTCAAAAGATCGGTGCTTCCGAGAAATTCTTGGAATGATAATAAAAGGGACTTTATTGTGGTTGTCGCAATATTTCTACTTTACATAATAATTTATGGCTTTAATCCCTTCGAAAAGAGTGTATGCTTAATATTTTTCTAATTTTATGTATTAATAATTGTATACAGTGTGATATACTAGATTTTTATTGTATGACCGAACTTCACTAAACGGCAGTGTACATTGTACGTAACTCTTGGGAAAATTCGTACGCCACATTAATCTTATGCTGCCGCACGTACCTATGACCTATTTTCCACTGCAGCATCCTGTTATAATAAATTTTCTAGACCATAAAAGTCACCCGAGTAATATCTCAATATGTATTGTATTTAGCATGCGGTCCGCTTTTTCCTCATATAAAGCTGCGAGAAACTGGTAAGTACATATTTAGTCCTCCGCAATGATATACTGGCAATATCAACTAGGTTATAAATAAATATGTTGTAATTATTTTACTTTTTATCGCGCATATTATGTGTGTGCACCTATAAATATGGATTGTATAATTCTTTGTAAATTTTTTATGATAAACGATATGTCCAGATAATAAATTATATACTTAGTATATTTGATGATTGGTCACAAGATAAACAGCAAAAATGGAAAGTAGGGGGACAAGTAAACACAATTTAAATGGACTTCTCGTTTAGACCTCTATTAAATTAAAAAGAACGTCTTTTACAATTATTATTCGATTGCTTATCTACCAACGTCTGGAGTATCACAATGTTCAAATTTGGAACCCTTCATCTTCAACATTTTCATCGATGACATCGTCGACGTAGTTACCCCCAAGAAGCTTTTGTTGCGGGTCTTTGCAAGTAGATCTTCTTCACGCCTGGTGTAAAATTAACTACCTCCGTTTAAACACAAATAAATGTGGGATTATATCTTCTACTCGTCGATGTAATCCGGTTGTTTTTAACTTTAACCTAAGCAATGATTTCTTGTTACGATGTGAAGGTATTAAAGGTTTGAGATTTTTTTTGATGCGAAACTTAACTTTGGTCAATACGTGAATGCCATCACAAAATCAGCTATAGGTTCACTTCCGTAACTGCATTGATTCGCCCTGGAAAACGCATCTTTAGTGCTGTATCCTTTTTACCTTAACCGTACAAAGGAGAAGGATTAAGGCGGTTCAAAGATCACGGAGGAACCGACCAAACTCCAGGAGTGTGTATAGTACACGTGAAAATAAAATTTTGAATTTATAGCCACTTTCACTGAATATTATTTCGAAAAAGTTGGCAAAACAATATTATTCAAAAAAGTTCATGAGGTTAATACTACAAAGAAAGGTTGCCAAAAGGCGACAGAACGCGTAGCGCTTCTGTAAATAACAATGCTCGCATTTTTATAGCTTGTTTACCGCGTGTTTGCAAATATTTTCGCATTAAATGTAAACGTGTAATTAACACGGTTGTCAAAAAGTTTATTCGTTATCTGTGCGCTTATATCTTCTCATGTACGAACATCATTTATCACGCCGATAACAGAGTATAGATATGTATTTACACGCCGGCGTATGTATATGTCGAAACAACACACCAGCGTTTTCGAATAATCACCCATCCAATAAGAAATTCGCTGGCTGGCGCGCCAGTCGCTAGACAGTCAGTCGCCTTTCGTCGTTGCCGGGGCTTTTATTTGCTAGACGGAGAGCCGGTCGGTCATAATCCTCTCTATAATTATCGCCAGCGTAGATTGTGCGTATTACGTGTAGGTTACAGCGTTATATGTCACCGCCGGTATTACCTCTATATAAGACCGGCTTTTCGTACGGATTAAGAAATATTTTGCTTTTTTTTCGAGGGAATTTTGGTTGTAAAACATTGGCAGAATATGGTAGAGCGTCTCCCGATATTTTAATTACTGCAAACAATGGAAGCAATTATGGACATTTGTTATACAAACGGATGAAATCGACGATATTTTTTCCATGTCCCTGTAACTAATATACCGAGATCAATTCGATCACCAACCAGCGCAATTTTATCTATACCAAGTCGACGAAGAGAGAGCCAATTATTTCACTAAAAAAATAAATTTTTGCAGAAGATATATGGCAAACATTTTTGAATAAAATGGGACTAAGAAAAAGAAAATTCACTGAATATAACCGGAGATATGATTAAAAGAGAATATTCATTTTTCTGTGGAAAAAAAAACGGTAGTGGCCCTCTTAGGAGGAACTTAAATTTTACATAAAATGGATAAAGGCAAGATATTGATAAATACAAAGAAGATTCGATGAATATTAAATTTTGAAAAACATTAATTAACAAACAATACTTGCAGCAGGTTTCGGATATTGGAGCTGGTAACACTAGCGGCAGCGCTAAAGTCGATGTTAAATGCGTTAAACTAAGCGTGAAGCATAGTTATAATAATAAGAAAAATATAATCAATGGATCAATTATATTTATACTGCCAACCTAAAACTAGGGTGTATTTAAAAAAAAAAAGAAATAATTTCTTCTGATTTTTAAATGATTGCCATGCTGCATCATTTTTCGTAATCGTTACTTTTTTATATTAAATTCTTTCAATTAATTTAATAAGCTCTACCAAGACTCAACAAGAACGGAAGTATTATGTGGGTATTAAGTAATATAACCTAACAATAGCTGTCACACTCAATCAAGCCTCGGATGGAAGAGATTGCGACAGTTTTTTCGAGTGCCTTATATTGCTTCTTTGCTGTGGAATTTGCGGTGTCTAATACCAGCCGAAAACGTATTATTAGGCTTACGTATTGATGTCAAAATAGGTGTCCGCGTACAGTCTAATTTGAGTAACGTTCAAGAAATAGTAAGAGAATTAGAACGCGACTAACATAATTGTCGCGAATTGAGGGCAATCGTGCCTATGGTTGATCGAAGAAGTAGATGTTAATGCCATTCTGTTTGGTAATACCACTTATTTAGTACCAATAAATAAAATTGAAATTTATCAATATTCAATCATTCAGCGATGAATTATACAAAATAACCTTGGTTTTTTCCTCTTACATATGTGAGGAGCTTCAACGCTACCGTCCACTTTTAGAATTTAATTAAAGTAAACATTAATTTTTAATTTGTTTTCTTGGCGCAGTTCGTAAGAGTCTTAAAAACACGAAGAGAAGCAATTATTTTTAATTAGGAAAATATCCGTTCTGGTAATTTAAGGAACAGCTAATTACAAATACTTCTTATAGCGGAAAAGCTAAAATTACACGGTCTGCAATTACAAAGTTTTTTTTTCAGTACTTTACAGCAGTATCCTATGCTTAAAAATGTTATTGCGTTAAGGAATAGTTCAAATCGAGTTGTTCCATCGTGTAGTGTAGATCCTAAAATTGGTGTTCATTGTAGACAAAAACTAGATGAAAGATGAAAATTTAAATATTCGACGTGTAGCACTTATTGTGCAACATTTATCATTTCTTCATTTAACAATATTAAAAAATGGCCCAATAACATGATCCCCACACGTTCACTTTTTGGGACAGCCGCGTATGTGTTCCTTGAAAGAAATAAGGCTTTACTCTCGATCATATTCTAATGTATTGACTATTCAGATGATGAGAATGATCTCACTCTAGAAGTTCCTGAAAGTTGCGCAGTTTACAGCTTTTAAATCGTTCTTTTTTTAAAGTTTTTCAGCAACCATTTCTATAGAATGTCACGCTACTGGAAGACAGCAATCTAGCAACTCAAACAAATTTTCTAAGCTCCGATAATACGAGAGAATAAATTATTTCGCAATTGATACTTTAGTAAACGCCTTAAGACTTGTTAGATCTAACAGACCATGCTGTAAACCACAGTTGTGCCGAAAGTTATCCAAAAAACCTGATGTGGAAAAACTATTTCCTACGAGGGAATCAACGTTCTACGACTAACTGCGAATGGATTCACGCAATGTTAGATTCGAATCCCCTAACGGCAGTAGGGGCGCGGGCGATTGCGGACGATATTTGCATAAACGCACGCGGTAACTGAAACTACTCGCACTAACTTTAGTTTAATTTCGCCGGCAGGTGTGCGTACGCCGTATTTTACGTCGAAGTATTACACGTGCGGTGGTAATTAGCATTCGACTCGTAAATGGAATTGTAGAAATTCGATCTCCATATTCAGTCGTACACGCGCATTTCGTTAAATGAGCGGTAATGAATAATGGCAAGTTATGGGTGCTTATTGCTGCTTATGGGTGCTATTAGATGTATATGCTTTACACGCATAGGAACGGTTGTTTGAAGAGCATCCGTATTGCGAATGTTTATGTTAATTTTCTTGTTGCAAACTTGCGCATGATAAATATTATTATCTAATCGAAGCGGACTTTGACACTGCGGTTCTATGTGGATTCTGATGCATTTGCCGGTTGGCATAATGTTGTATTGGATCTAATATAAATAATAGTTTGTTTAGTGTATCGGCGTGTCGTTATTTTAGATTGATACTGGGAGTTGTCGGTTTTCGAAAGCCGATCTTTGGAAACCTTTTTTTCTCTTGAAATGGTAAAATTTGAGAAGCGGTTTTCAAACTTGAACTTTCAAAAAACATAAATTATTTATTTAAAAGTGTTAAATATTAATGGTGTGTCAGGTGCTATTCTTTGTAGGAACAAAACTTCAATTATTTTATTGGGTTATGCATGAAACTTATGCAATTTGTACAAGTTTTGCAACGAATAGCGTTTCTTATTCTTTTAAGTAGTGTTACATCATGATGCTGCGTACAACTTCTTATCGTCTTTTATTACTCCTCGAACAACCAATTCTTTAAGCAATGTGAGCTTCAATAAGCAGAACATGAATAATCCAGAATATGTAGCATTAGATGTTCTTTTACGTTCCGTGATACCTAAGATGCTCACCATTAACATATGTCAAAGGTATGAAGAACAAGAAAACAATATTTAGCACCAGTTGCCAGATACGGGCCCTTCATTGGTAAAAAGAAAAACAGAAAAATCATTACAACTATAAAAATATCAAATATAATAAGCAACGAAGCATTATACTGGAAATAAATAAAAGTCCAACTCAACAAAGTAAATTACCAACATTCTACGTTATTCCTACAGTTCTTTGGGAAAAACTTGTTTTTCATCAAACTTTAACCGCACGCTCAGTTAAAGTCAAAAGCCAAATTTATAACCAGAATAGTAAATATTGCATCACGAGCGCCTCCAAACCGTGTTCGAGACATAAAAAACTAAAGCTAAATATTTACCAACGCACAAGGTCGTTAGACATATTGTAAGGAACCTTCGTATTATTTACACACAAGTATCTATTGTGTTATGTGCGAGGTACGTACAAAGATTACCTTAACGTAAACAGAAAATGAGAGCACGAAATAAGAATAAGTCTGATCTTAGCGATTCTGAAGATATGGGATTCAAGGTGAAGGGTGAAGGTATCTAGAAGCAAAAGTCATGGAAATGTTAAATGTTAACTTGTAAAAAAGTATCAGAATTTTTACAGTTTCACTAATCCTAGTATCCTTGACTGAGTACGCAAGAAACAATTCTAAAACTTGTACGCAGATCTAAATTACAATGAATACTATCAAACGGCTGTTTCTTAGAATTACTTATAGTTCAGCATTTCGTTCTCTTTTATTTTATTACATTACCTTATAATTTAATGAACAGAAAATTAATTCTTTGGTGCCTTGAAGGTGCTTTTCCCAAAATGGAATTACCTGTTGGGGCGTTACGAAAGCAACACGTATCTTGTATAGCTTACCGATGAGGAGTTGGACACAAAAAGAGAGTGTTTAGATCAATTATGAAAGAATGCAGATGCTGTTTAAACTAGTTTTTCGAAATAAGAATTAATCGAGGTCTAAGCTTGTATTAAGCGGCAGCATTTTAAAATACACTCGTACAAATTGTATACCAATACCGTATTCATTATTACTTACTTACAAGAGTTTTATGATTATATTCGATAAAGCAAGCATGTAAACATAGTTATATCGATGACAAATACTCTGGTAAAAACCATCCATTCAAAAAAAATTCCTATCACTTATTCAAGAGGATAACCTAAATGACCCATGGATCAAAAAAAGGGAAGATGAAATGATCTGTTTAATCTCATTAATTAAGGTCATGTATATGTTTTGCAAAATAATGCATTAAAAATGCATAATCAATAAATATGGTATTTGGAGGATTCGATAAAAAACATAAGCTAACGTAATAACATTAAATATATGTATATATACTAATATACACATATCTTGCTGATACCAAATACGAAAACGAAAGGTTAAAACAAAGGAAAAGCTGCATTTAACGAAGATATAATTTTATAATCAAACAACTATATACACTACCCGACAAAAACATAGACGCAGTATCGTTTTTATTTACGAAACAAAGTTTATAGACATTATATAAAGTGTAAATGAGGGTTATTAATACTTGTTATGTAAATAGTCCATTTATAGATGTTTCTGCTTCGCCGAGGATATGTTTAGCGATTTGTCGCTCGCCTACGAATTCGATTTTGTGCATGTTTAATGAAGGAAGCTGAGAGACATTAAAAGATTGTCCGTTCTATCTAATTTCGAAAAGAATATTTTAGTTACTCCGGATAAAACAATATCCGTTCGGACATATAACATTTTCTCATTGTATTTACTTGCTTCGCTGTATCTCACATGAACTGCGGATTTACTTAATAATTAACCTTTATTATTTATTAGAATGCCTGCCGGCTTAACATGTTTCTCGCAGATTAATTTATCTTATCGGTATCCAACATTACAATAATAATAATGCCGCAATTTCGCATCCACTCTTTCGCTCTATTCCCTTCATTCACAGGAAATTTGAAAAAACTTATATTCTTATCTTTTTTATTATTTTTAAAGCAATTTACATAAACACACATATGTTTCGCGGTAGTCATCTTTCAGGAAATGTTATGTTAAACCCGATCGATGTTACCAAAACAGTAATTCAAGAGAGACTGAACGAGCTCCGTTTTATGGGATTCAAAAATATCGGTTCCTATCCGACTTGATGCGCCATCTACATGTCGAACGCTGTCTTGCTTCCGCATATACTTATAACACGCCCACTTACAAGAACAAGGAAACCATCACAGACCGGCGGATCCCAAATATACATTTATAACACGCCTTCTTTTTAAATATTACCCAGTGAAGACGATCCTAAGGTTTCTACTACAAAATCATAAAAAGACATTGAATATCCACCAATCGTAACATCTTTAAAAGGTTTTTTTACTTACGCCCCTCTTTTTGTGGTCATGCACGTTTATATTTTAAAATACATTTTGGTGTAAAAAAAGAGTACGTTTTGTTACTAACATAAGAAATCTCCATTTTTATTAGGAAATGGGAGCGGGGTTTCTGAACGCCCACAATTTGATAATAAACCAATAAAATAACCGCGTAACCTTAGCATCTACTTCAATGCGTTCTTTATGATGAGTTGCATGAATAGGAATTAAATTTTAATTTAGAATTAAGTTAATAACATCAAAACCTTCTATCGACATGTTACATATGGTTGAAATCACAAAAAGAAGCTGTCTGAGGGCGTTCACACCCAACATGGCGCGGATGAGAAATATAAAAATCGATAATGGCCGAAAAGCCATATAAAACACACCAATGAGCAGAAGATCGATCCCCTATCCTGTATCTCCAATAATAAGCGAAATTTCCATAATGAGGGCCAAAAATGAATCAGCCTAGATGGAGAAGTTATGAAGTAGATTATTATTACAATGTTTTTGCAAGCGCCATTGGGGGCTACTGGAACGGATGGAATAGATGATGCTACTTTTATTGCGCAATAATTACGAAGAAGTTAATTTGTTGTTATTGTTAAAATGTTAAACGGTTAATATTGTCGCGAATAACTTACTTGCTGCGCTATATCTCACAGGAACTACGCTTTTACTTACACTACCCGACAAAAACATAAACGCGGTATAGTTCCTATTTACGAAACAAAGTTTATAGACATTATATAAAATGTAAATGAGAAGAAATAATGTAATGAATTGGAAAGCAATAAAACCTAGTGAATCTCGAACTAACAGGTATAAATGTGAAATCGGGTAATAATATACTGGGCAACTGTTGATAAGATAAGGTGTAAAAGATGGCGAGTTCTATTATCTTTGTTTATTAGGTAGAACCTTCGCTCGTAAATGAAAGGCTATTGTTTTGGATCGAAATAGTTAGATATAAGTCGTCGTAACGATATAAGAATATTTTACCAATTAAAATTAATTCGATTATAAGACATATCGAAATGGTACTCGTAAACAGTCCCACTAATCCATGTAGGAACCTATTAAGATGTATGTTACACAGTGCTTGTTCTTTTCTAGTGGAGAAATTAGTCCACAGAATTGGAATGGCTTCTATATAATCTATTCAGAAAGAAAAAAATGTTCCTCTTTAGATTCTGAAGATTAATTATAGCTATCTACGTATAGTTGCATATTATACGCTAAAATCATTTCAAAGCTCACTTTCCACATTACCATGAAAGAATTACCGTTTCGAATCGGACCGTTATATCTTCAAGAGTGCATGTAAAAGATCTTTATCTTGTGAAATAACATACATACGTGAAAAATAGATACGTTGCCCATTAAATTATTCAACAGTGTAACAATTGCTGTACAAAGGACGGGAATAGTAATTATACGTAACGTTTCAGCGGAGCCAGTGAAAGTAATTTTTATTACCTAGTCAATTTGTAACAAGACACTTTCTTGGATATTGTGCCGCTCCGCCGTGTAGATCTTCTGTACCTCTGAAAAATAAATCGTCCATTTGTATGCACCGTTGTACGGAGAAATATGTACATTTTCATTTAAATTGCTCGGCGGCAAGAAATTTTAGGCTCGTAAGCGTGAATTTGTTCGACGTAGAAACTGAGGAAATCGAGTTTTCGTTATGTACACATATAGTTTCGCTTCAATTAATTTAATAATGGATAAGACGCGTATTTCTGGTACAATTATTTTAGATGTAAATAGAGCTCTCAAACTTTCGTTTCTATTTCTTAATCTCTTCTTTAAAGATCATAAGATGATAGCAATTCCGAATCATCCGAAAGATCTGTAGCAACAAAAGCATTTTGCAAATCACGTGTTAAGGTTTTGAAAGTAACAAGTAGATTCGGGTTCTATAATTTCGTTCGGAAAAATTTACACTTTTTTTATGTAAAATTTGGGTGTGATAATCTAAAGGCCAAAAAGCCAGTCTTGCTGCCGTTCATAGTTATTCATTTGATTGGTTGGTTGATTAATCGAAGGTGCAGATATAATAAAATTGCTCCGGTTGTCGGAAAGAATTTGCCACGTCTTTGAGAGATCATTGGGGTTGTTTAACTAGACGAGGCGACTGCGTAGCATATCCGTGAGATAGCAAAGAAAAGATGGTTGGAGTATCTCCGACAATCCGCTGCGTGTGAGAATAGTGGAATGACCTCAAGACCGCGCCTCACAGAGGAGTCAGGTTGTACGTATTTCCGACAGGATTCCATTGGAAAAGAACAATTAGTTGAAGAAGTGAGAGCTCTTTAGGATGATGTAGCTAGAACTGGAAACATTCTAATCAACAACGGTGAAAAGTGTTCGCTCCAAAGGGCAAGCCCGTCGGCCTGGTTCTGGAAAACGTTGTCGAGGATCCAAGAGAGATATAGCAATAATAAATCTTATTTTTATTGTCAGCAAATAGTAACCTCAAAACTTCAACTGCCCCCACTGGCAGAGAAATAGCTTGTCGACGTAAACCAGCAAAACGCACGGGCTAGCACCGAACCTTGTGCCACGCCACAGGTCATCTCCAATCTACGCAGTGTATTTAATAGGAGCGGACGATCAACGGCATCAAAGGCTTTTGATAGATGGAAGAACACTCCAGCAATCTTAAAAAGGTTGATTTTTTTCCGTAGTTTGTTATGCAAATATGAATAAAGCTAACAATGCGGCCCTAACAATTTGCAATTGGATTATTTTACAACTTCGAAAACTTGAGATATTTACAAATAACTAATAAAAAAAAAATACAGCATTATTTGCCCCATCGTATTAACATGTCAACAAAATATAATCGGTATGGTGGAAATTTATAGCTCTAAAATGTAATACCCAGATCGATAATCTTATCGGTCTATCATCAGTTACGCAAGTTATTTTCGACAATATCCAGTGCATATAGGCGGTTAATTAATGACTAAATATTAATCAAATTAATTATATCTTAATACTAAGCTGTGATCGGAAATTCCTGTTTATCAGTCTTTTCCATTCTGTTGAAGTGACTGATTACTATCTCAACATGTTTTTTATATTATCTCGTTATAGCAATCTAAGATACATAGCTTATTTTAAATTCTGAGCATAATCTTAGCTGACATCTACAAGATTAAGTGACGAAATTCGATTAACAACGATTTATTTACACGTCACAGGAATTAACAGAAACTTGTATAACGAAACCGTAAAGTGCCGAATTTTGATCGTTGGTTCATCTATGGATAGGCAAAAGATAGAAGAAGAAGCTTTAATTTAAAATCCGCTATTACAAATTGCTAAATTTTTGTTTGATTGATATATTTACATAACGTATAAGAGACCTGATGTCCACTTAAATGGAATTCCTTCTCTTCCAGAAAACAAATCAATAATGTCGAAAAATTAAGTCGTGTTTAAACGCCTACAGTGGCTTTCGTCGCTACTGGAAATTGGCTAAATACCCGAATGTGTGCGGCTACAACTTTATTGATGAAAAAAAAGAAAGTTTTGATGATCCTGTTGATTATTACTACAATACTTGAAGAGTCCATGTGGCATTCACAGTTACTTGAATTAACATGTAATCTGAAGAAATGACGGTCACGTGATTCTACTTCCACCATATAAACAGTGAACGATGATCTAACCGTCGATTTGTCAAAATGTCAAGATTATAGAAGCACAATTCGTTTCGACGTCGCCTACTTACAAAATAAAAGGTTATATTAAAGAATAATCGGCATGGCATTTATTTAATACATACAGACATCGAACTTACATACATACATATTGTACGTTACGTAAAATCGAAGAAAAAGTGGAGCAAATCGTTTAAATCATTAAATGAAGGACACACGTCAGTATGGCGTGATATTACGTACATGCTTAGAAAAAAAAAAGAAAAACAAAAACAGAAGAACAGCAATGCTCCGGGATAGATATATCCATATGCGCCATTCGAAATTACCGCAACGAGATAACTTTGATGTTTTGCGGACGGTCCTGTCCTCGGAACAAAAAAGAACACGGCGTAATTGGCGCGTTTAATTAACGACGCGCGGGCCGGTTCCTAGAAGACGAAAGGCGAACCGAAGTAGCGAGCAGACAGCGTGTCAGCAACGTTCGCCAATTTAAGACGACTTGGTATGGGCAACATAGAGACGGAGATAGATGTATAGACGTAATATGTACGAAATAAAGAGGAAAATATGTATTGGGCTAGGCGAGTCCTCGTTTCGGCACTTTTTTGGAAAGTTGAACGACCCCTGATGGGGTATTGTTATTGGTTCAAACTCAATATGGGTCACCATTTTCATATTTTTGGAGACGAATATTTGTTCGGGACTTATTGTTTGTATCGTACGTGCAAATATATTAATATTGAATACATATTGATTCTGTGCATGTGTTGTACCTCCATATTTAGTTGGAAAGGCATTGGGCAAATAGAGCCGCTTCTCTTCTTTAGAAAAATCTGCTTTAAGTATTATAAACAACAGAGGAAGTATTAAGAACAATCGTAACAAAGAAAGCCTTAAGTACCTAAGACATTATTTTAAGCTAGAAGCCATTGAAGAAGATTGAAGTACTTCTAAAAAATAAAAGAATACATTTTCCTTCTAAAATCATCGTTCTGGTTCAAGCGTAGAGATTTAGCCGCTAGAATACATCCTCTAGATAGCGCTGCTTATTTTATTTTCAGTTTGGGGTTAATAAAAAATTTTATGCGAGGGTATCAGAGCTCCACCAAGTCACTACTCACGTTAGTTATTGCTTTTATCATGGACCCGTCTACCACCAAACTCTACTTTGATTGTCCAGAATATCTAGGAATTAGTTGGAATGATTACAAGAAGACTGTAAGGGATTGTTTGATTAAAATAAGGACCCGGCCCCTAATTTTGCAATGTATCTAGATGGGTTTTTAAGCGGTTTTTTTGAAGCGTGGAAATTCAAGGATCCAGCTATGTTACAGGCTAGTCCTTGATCTTTTGATTGCTACTTTTGCAATGGGTTTGGAATGTCGGAAATTCGAAATCACTGAAGAAAACATTCTCCATAAGAAGCGGTAGTGAATTTATTAACATCAAATGCTTAAACACGGTTGCTAAGAAGAATTACACTGCATACCTTTATAATTTGTTAATACAAGAATAAAAACCTATCAACAACTTAATGCCAAAACTTAATAAAATTTCATCTTAACGTCGCGAAGCTCCTACGCACTAAAGTAAAAAATCAAGCAAAATCGTAACGAATCCATACCTACGCGCTCTTTTAGGCACGGTACTACGACGGCGTGTTATACGACACCGTTTGGCGTAAACAATCTATCGATATACATGGCTGGATAAACGAAGTGCGTGAGGTAGGTGTTTATTTTCAACATCGACAGTCGTTGTGCGAACGGTACAATAACCTCTCTCCCAACTTACCAAACGGAAACGATCGCGCGCGAAGACACCAGACCAAAATGAAGAACAAGAAGAAGAAAGAGAAGATTTCAAAACGTCACGAAGACGTTCGCCGCCTTCTTAATTAATTTTAGACGTTGAAGGAGACTCACGATGTGCATCGCTGATGGATTTGAGATAGGGGCGTACGTTTAGTATTAATTAAAAGCACTCAGAATTCTATTTTCTACGTTTGGTTCGGAAAAACTTCGTAATGTGAGCGTTACAATTAAAACTTATATGATTGAAATAACTTCACTTACAATCAGTACCTTTGATACGGACCCTTTTTGGCGTATAGAGGATGGAGAAGGGAATAGGTGAGAGGAAAAGAGTGTTCAGGGAATCTCTTTGAACTGATCTGGGTTGTTCTCAATTAGACAAATTTCACAAATTTTTATTAACGAGGAAAGAACATCCTTTCTTTGCTTCTCCTGCTTTGAAGAGACTTCCTCAACTGCATACTTCTATTGTTCCTACAGTTCTTTGGTCATTACCTCGTCTTTGCATTCCTCCACCTGCTTCTACACGTCAGCATCGTCCACTTCCAAGCCCAAGAACTAGCACAGATATACAATTTCCTCGACAACGGGGCCATCAGGTTCATCTTTAGACCCTTCAAAGTCTTATCTTGCTATGCAATCAGGCTACAGATTTTTCTAAGCAGAGATATGGAAATGGTGTTTGAGAATTAACTCGGCGTCTGTGGTCCCTTCGAAGCGGCATTGGAAAAGTGTGTAGAGGAATTAGTAATGACTTGGTAATTCATGGATTGTATGAGAGAAGTGGTGTTGGATAAGAAGTTCTTTGAAAGTAATTGTAGAACTTTCGGCGAATTTAAACCAGATGCAAAGTGGTGGAATAGTGGAAATACACGAGGGTATCGAAACTTTGTTTCTCGCCTCTCATTTGCGTCACCACCAACAGATTTCACGAAATTTAACATTTATCGAAAAAGCTATTGTAATTTTGATTGGCACGTAGATAAAAAAAAGAACAGTTGAAAATTTAATTGCTTTCCACACACATTTCGAAGACCCCACGCTGCTAAAGTTGCAACATTAAGAAATATTTTACGGTAATGCGATATTTAAAGCAAGCAATTTGTTATAGCAAGCATAAGGAAATACACAGAAAAAAAAAAGAATCTTTAATTTAACTATATAAAAGAAGAAAGAAAAGAATTACAATAACTAGAAAATAGCACATAGATATCTCCGAATAACACCTAACATCACAAAGTAAATTGCTTCGTCGCATATTTATTCGGATTGATATCGTAGAGGCGATTGTGCTAACATGTGCATGAAGTATAGACGTCCGCATAATACGTATGCGTCATCGGGTATTATTTCAAAGTGGACAAAACAATGGAACATTTTATGGAAGGTCGACTGCGTGTACTATACGCATAGTAGACCAAATACAGCAATACCCATCGCAGATGTCAGTACGCTCACTTGCGTCTCACAGACTTTGGTGTGAATGAAGGGACTCGACATCGGAGATGAACGTTGCTGTACAAATAATGGTTTCGTTTGTAAATTTGTAAGAGAGCACATAATAATCTCTCGTCCAATAAACGCTCTCATTGTTTGGAACGCTTGCTTTAATTTCTTTTTTTTTTATACATACGCGTTTTACGAGTTCATTGTTTGAGAAGGAGATTTGTTTTTTTTTTGTTACTTATTTTACGGTTCAAATAAATGTTGGTTGGAAGTTTTCGAATTGATCCAAACAATGGATTGCAATTATATATGTAAATTAGCTTTTATTGAGTTGTCCGATTATATATTTAAATATTCTAACCGTAGCACTAATTGTGGAAATTGTTGGGAAAATAACTTATCGAATATGGCGCTATATACTGTGGAGTACTATAGAATTCTATCGTTTGATTTATACGTTAAGTCTATTGTTTGATCTTTTATTTTTTTACGTTAGATAAGGAGTCTACCTATATAATATGATGGTAACAATTTTCTGAAATATTCATGGTACATTCTTTGATCCTTTGATTCTCGATGATGTTTTCCAGAGCCCAGCCTTTGTCCTTTGGAGACGATTCTTTTCGCAGTGGTTGACTAGAGTGTTTCCAGTTTCAGTTGCATCCTCTTAAGATGCTCTTCAGCTAACTGTTCTCTTCCAATGGAATCCTGTTGGCAATACCTATTTTCTTTCACCCAGAACAGGGATCAATACATTATAAAACTCTACACTGATGACAAATTTAATTCTGACGTCATCGTTTTACGGAGATCGCAAAATATTACTATTTTTGAAACAATTATCAGTTGTTGAGTGTAGGCTTTCACGACCGCAATCCATTGTAGAAATGTCTTTCGGGTGATGTCGTGTAGTTGATTTTTAACTTGACGTTTCGCTGACTATCCTGTCAGCTTCTTCAGAAGATTTCTAAAGACTGCTGTTGTTGTCTTTTGCTGCTCGTTATATATCCCATTTCTGTTCCGCTTTGCTGATCCATAACCGTTCTGCCCTGCTATGGATCAGCAAAGCGGAACAGAAATGGGATATATAACGAGCAGCAAAAGACAACAACAGCAGTCTTTAGAAATCTTCTGAAGAAGCTGACAGGATAGTCAGCGAAACGTCAAGTTAAAAATCAACTACACGACATCACCCGAAAGACATTTCTACAATTATCAGTTGGTTTAACATAATCATCCTCAATCAACGTTTCAACTTGTAATTTGCCCCCTCTATATTCACTGCACTTCGAACCTATTTCAAAACGTCCTCAATAGATTGGAAATAATTCCTGAGTTGAAACTATTGATAACAATATAAGAACCCTATTATTTTTCTGTCTGCATCTCCGCGTTCGGCAAACTACAGAAAACGTTTTTAAAGCCTTTTTTTGTTAATTAATATTTTTACCAGGAATCACGCCACACTCGATACATATCGTATTTCTGTTGACAATTCAGATGACCGTAAACAACATGGTTAAACAATTGGATAACGAGAAACAGATAAATGATCTCATACATAAATAGACCTTCACTCACATCAATAACTGAGGCGATATCAATTACATGTCACTACTTTACAGTGACCCAATTCGCGGGATGTTCTAAATATAGCTCTACAAAAGCTCTCCGCCTTTGTGTACCATTTAATACTCCTCATTTTATTGCATATCAAAAATTTCGGATTAAATTCGATATTGCAGTTGTTTTGTTTCTATATCTGTGGAATCGTTTGCATTTTTATCCAAGAAATATTGGACGTATTTTGTAGCGAAACAAATGCTTTATGTTCGCTAAAGGTTGCCATCATCCACCATTTCGATCTTCTATATTGGCTCTAGAACGTCACGCAATCGTGGTCTTTGGATCCGTGCAAAAGGACGAATGACTACGTTGTCGTGTAGGAAATTACTCCTTCTACGTATACACGAAAGGTACTATTATGGTTATTATTGTATGGATGTATCATTGGGAATTACCATTTTTTTTTGTATTATGATGGATTTGATACATTGAACCGTTAAGTTAAGTTTGCAATTTTGGTATTCTTAAAGATTACAAGTTGGACAAGGATGGAAAAAAAGACGTTAGGGAATGTAGTTAAAATTGGGCTGAAGAAGTAAATAACTCGAATTTAATTTTAATTATTCATCAGAAAGGAATAATTCTACAATATGAGAAAGAATTATTCCTCTTAAAGAATTAAAATTAAATTCGAAAGTTTAGAGCGCTTTAAAAGATGCGCGTTTTATTTATTCTTTCAGCTTAATTCTGTCTGCATTCCCCAATATTTTTTCTTTGATCCAAACCGGGGTACATTCAGTTCTTCCTCTTAGTTCCAAATTATTCATTACATCATAATCGCTGTAAATTTTCCAAATTTAACTTCACTTTACTTTAAAAACACTAAACAAAATTGGCACTTTTCTTTTACTGGATTGGAATTTGTTATTAAAATAACAAAGTTACCGAAAAATCGCTTTTGAGGCAAATCTGGAAAAAATCTTAAAAGCTTGTAAAAGACGACTCGATTTCATTTAGCCTTATACAGAGAAGTATACAAATATAAACGAAAAAAATACCTATTTTCCAAATACCAAAAATAAGTTAATAGTCTATTAGTTACTAATTTCTTGTCAAAACAAGCTTCCGCTTTCTAAAAAACTAATTTGAAGACAAGTTGGTATCTCAAAAGTACATGTAAATGGTGAAAAATGTAATTGACAGCCAAGGTTTGGGTAAAAATAACTTTTGGCAAACTTTGCAGGAAGTGACAAATACTGGTGAGCCACTGAAAAAGAAACAAGCCCACTTTGTTGTTGTTTAATTTTTTCATATTTGCTGCACCTTCCTCGCGTGACTCTATAAACTTCTTCCTACTTCTTTTTTTTATTGTTAATTATAGAAAAAAAAAACTAATTTACTTAAAAGAATAGATAGGTAAATAATTGATTTCAAAATATGACTCGCAAAGGACAAATCAAACGGCGATTAAATGAAAAATGATGGCTATCTATAGAAACAAAGACGCCTTCAAAATTTAAACAAGCTCTCTCGAAAAACCATTTAAATATTTAAATTGAATGTAATAACACTAATTTAAAAGATATTACACAATTTAAAAAGTTCAGTCACCTCACGTAAAGAGGATAGAGGTACCAATGTAGTATGCGAGTGCATTTTCAGGGATCTCTATTGGCAGGAAGGTTACCCACAAAAGACGGGAACAAAAGGTTGTATATTTTAAATATATGAGTAATAATATTTTCAAATATTTAACAACCACGTGTAAAAATTTTTCTCTAGCTTCGTTGGAGTAACTAGTGCATTTAGTAAACAATAGGTAATCGATGCCAAATGAAAATTTTCCGTATGCATTATCAAACGTAAACATTGTACCAAGAATATAGACGTTCGCGTTAATTTGTTCCGATTTATTTGTTTTTGGAATAAGCTTAGAAATGTCATCATGAAATCTTCATTCATCGATTTTGGCTAATTATCTTAAGCTTCCAAAATGAACATTTTATTTTGCCAAAGTTTTAAAACTCAAAGAAAGCTTAAATTATCATAATAATGAAATACTTGTTCATTGATCCAATCCACCGTCCAAAAAAATTTTATCAAAATTTTGCAAACGATCCCTTACCTTTTCGCCTTCCGAATGGTCCCAAAAACGCATTATTCTTCCCAATGACATTGTCGTCGATGTATTTCAAAAGCTTGGTAACGTCTTCGGTCTTTTTCAGAGCATTACTGCTGTTGTTCTTTTGTTTGGCCAATCGCAAATAATCTTCGGAAAAAGTATTGGTCTTCCGGTTCCCATAAGATTTTCTAACAGTTGTAGCCGATGTCATTTTCTGAACATTATTCTCTACTTCTTCTATCTCCAATAGACCATCACACAATTCACCGTTTGTCTGTACAGAGTCGTATCGTATCTTATCTCTATGTATTGAATTGAATGCAAGCAGCAAGCGAGCGCACTCTACGCGATCAACCAACCAACACCAACTATCACGTAAAACGGAGTCCAACTGACTGCACTGAAAAAAGCCAGCAGCTCGCAGGAATGGAAGGCAGATAGTAGGTAGTAGTAGGGTAACATTGATCGGCAAAGCTACCGGAATCGCGCCAGGATAAGCGAAAATAGTCCTGCTACTGTTTGATCGTCTAGGTGGCCTAATCTACACAGGCGTATGACTGGTTGCAGCATCCAAACCGGAGGATTTTTATAATAGCAAATAATAGATATTTCAAATTTTATGTGGAAGCAAAATACATTTGAATGTTTAAGGAAATAATGCAAAATCTAAAATTTTACTATGTAGGTAGTATATGTGGCGACAACCAAATAATTAGTAAAAAATTTTTATAAAAATTAGTATGTTCAAAACCTATAGATACGGTGGCCCCCAAAAGATTGATACCAAATGACAATGGAATGTTTTCAAAATTTTTCTATTGTTTACAGGAAAATAATGTTTTGAATAATTTGTTGTTTTTGACGCGAGGTACTTTTTGTAAGATGGATCCCTCATTGATAATAAATTTTAGTTTAGTGCGCACTAAATACTTGTATCTACAGCGGATTAACAATTCTTAATGAACCACCTTCAAGCTTAAATAGGTGCATTTAGAATGATCCAAGTGGGAATATTTTTTGTTTTTATTAATTGTTTTGCTGTAGATTAACAAATCTATAATTATTTAGAATTTCAAAACTTCAACAATTATATAAAGTAAGTAAATTTAAAAAGCCATCTGGGCCCTGAATTAATGCGTCAGAAAGCCAAATTCGAGCAATTCAAAGTACTGTTGAGAACAAAAATTTAAAAATAAAGGTTTTCTTTATAGAACATATTAGTTGGACCCGACACAAATTAAAATTTTATTCGGGATTAAGTTAAAATAGGTGGAATGTCGCAAATGCGAAAGATTTTCATTTTAACTTGAGATAAAATTTTAATTTATGTTGGTGCAACTTATCATAAATGGAATATTTAAACCGTACTAATTAAGCAGCAACTCGTAATATAACATTGTTCCATTTATTATATTAAAAAATATATAATTACAATAAATAATACAATTATATTGTGCACGAATTATATTTATAAAATAATAAGTTACTTTACAGGCTTCATATGCCACAATCCATCATTTAAATAGTGACAATTCTCAACACCAACCCCTTTATTAACTTTTGCTCTAAAAAAAAAGAAAAAATCATAAAATATTTCAATTTCAAATAAGATATAATTACATATCATCTGTCGATAACGTAGTAATTCCTATAGATAGTGCATGTTGCTTCCCTTCGGCCATAATTGCCTAGACAATACATGTAACATTATATAAATATAAACGGAAAATTAATTTAATTACTTACGACTACAGTTCCTTTAGGTACATCTGTCATTTTAGCTCCTGGAGATGTTAAACCAGGACACATTATATTTGCCCCACTTAAAACAAATCGTATCGCTCCCTTATCTACTTGCTGCATTGGTAAAAAGAATGGATCTATAAAATATTTAGAGGTTATATAAATATTAACTTGACACCGAACATACATTTATGAAATAACCTCAACGTAGGCATCCAGAGGCCTTCTCTTTGTCGGAAGAACAGTAAATCGCCACCAGTATTAACTATTATTTCAATGTGGTCGTGGCTGTAATATGAATTAGATTTATTGCAAATCAATAAATTGTGTAATCTTAAATACCATTTCACAATTCTCAAGTTATCTTTTTTAGGTAAAATTGCATCTATATATCCTTCTAAGTGGGGATACTGTTCCAGCAATTTCGAGCGGATCCCCTTTTGCACGGACGATTTTAATTGTAATATTCCAGACACGCCTTCTTTCTCGTCAAACCTAAAGGAAACTCAACATGTAATAGAATTAATACCATTTCAAAGTAGTACATACTTTTTAAACATGATTACGAATATCTGTTTAAAATTCAACTGCAATGTAACACCACTATTTTGAGGTTATGAGCAGTTGACATAGATTTAGTTAATTCAAGGGATATTTGATGCTGCATGGTTGCCTACCTCAGTCTTGAATTTAGCTTGAGTTCATCCATATCCAGCGAAAAAGAAATGGACATACTCGAATTATTTGCTTTTAATAATCGCGTGGAAGAATAAAAAAATAAAGCTAACTTTCTTGCAGCATCCTAGAAACAAATTATATTCGATTTTAACATTTAAAAGAATTTACTTGCTATCCATTTTTATTCTTGGTGAACGTAGAATTCATACGATCAACTCGTATAAAGGGTGACAAGCGCTGTAGGCTCAGTACTAATCAGTGCGGCATTATTTTTTTTCCCGATTTAATTGTCAATAAGTTCTCGCTAAAGTCACAAAAATGTTTATAATTATTTCATAAAGTACTGGTGGTTTAGTGATTGTGTGGACGCGATTGGAATTTTCGATTTAGACGTAAGTGTACAGAGAGTAAATAAAGCCATTTTGGACGGTCTATTGCTACATAATTGCCTCCTAGCTTTTCACCTCCGTTGTTGATATAATAGGTAAGCGAGCTTGCTAGTTTTTTTTTTAATTTAAATTAACAATAACAGGATTCGTACGTTCTAATTACAAATTACTTTTGCGTTCTAAATTCAGAAAGCGGTACATGTAATGCAAAACATAATTAATTAAGTGCCCTGAGAAGATACACAGCTTCTAAAAGGTTTGTACTATTTGTAATACACGGCGTGATTCTTTAAAATCTATATATTTCTTGCAATAGAATGGCTTGGCAGCCATGGTCTGCAGGTACACCTGCTGTTGTACCTGGCTTAGCAGGTTTAGGATCGGTTGTTAATCCTGCTCCTGCAGTTTTGCCAGCTGGAAGTCAATACACACCAGAGCAATGGACCCAAATGCAGCAACAGAATTGGCAGCAGTGGGCTCAATGGCAGCAGCAATATCAACAATGGCATCAGCAGTATGGGGCAGAGGTAACTTAGAAATAATATTCGAAATATACCTGGTTAAATGTTTAATTATCACCTTTGAATGTGCTTTACTTGAATATCAGGGTCACTTTTGTGATATACTAATTTTAACTATTACGAGCTGTCAGAATAGGCAGTTCTACAATTAATAAAACCTTCAATTTCAGGAAACGTAATACATTATGGATTATTTAGCTAGATAGTTTTGATTCGCTCACCTTTATAGCTGTGCGTTGCGTTGGAATAAGTACCGAAAATAATAATCGTTAACACATACACTCGTTGCACAACTGTTAATGATTGTCTTCTACCGCTGGTTCTTATAATAATATAAATCAACGATACTTATTTAATAGCGTGAGGAAGTATTTAATAATGAATGTTCTACTAATAGAACAATATAAGTGTAAATGAAGATTTAGTAATATGTCCTAGGTGGACTCGGGAAACGCTGTGACTAGCTTAAACAATATTATTTTGTCTCAATTAAATCGTGCAGAATTCCAATGTTTTATGCTTCGATATTTCGAGAATATGAATTTTCTTTTTTCTCCTTTATGTATTGATTGTTGATTTGATTGTGTGTTGATGTTTGTGTACTGGAGAATAATTTTCGTCATTGCTATTTAGGTAAGATGTTTGATAAGTTCACAATTAAAAGTTATTCACTGCGGAGACAGTGTCGGGGTATATTGTACAAATACAAAATAAGACCGTGCGAACTAATATTAAAATTGCACAATATTGCAAATTTACATAAATCTCCATATTCGAAAATGAGAAAAGTACCCTTCTTACCCTATTTAATTTGAGATGTTCTGCATGTATGGACGTGATACTACAGATGTTCAACTGAAAACTTATTAATATGCGGAAAAGTTTGAATTGGAAATTTGAAAATGTCGTAGATTTTGAGGCCAATCCATCTAAAATATCTTATGGTATTGACACACCCGGCACCAGACCAGACATTTAATGAATTCAGAACAGTTGTTCCGAGAATTCCTAGATTCCCATTGTTAAAGGTACGACTGAAACAATTCTTCTGAATTATTTAAATATCGTATGTCGTGCTACCATATAGTTCTTTCTATCAATATTACTTTATTTCTAGGTCTTAATATATGTTGAAGAAAAGGTGAAAAGGTGCAGTTTATAAATTTTTTGTAACGAAGGTTTTCATGTATCATTGTGCAAACTATAAACATAAAACGCTAAGGCTGTTTCCATTTAAAAATGTCGGCTTTTGTGCATGTTATGAACTTAAGTTGTTGTAACACTGTCTAATAAAAGAAATTTAATTAAGACAAATATCTCGGTCGGTCTTATTGAAATGTTCAGATTTTTCCCAATTCATACTTTTTTAAATCGATAGTTGCCTTTCCCAATTGTAGATGTTGTTACCTTCAATTTGTTTTAGTATCAAAAGTCGATGACGGCTTTATCACAAGTCCCCCAAGGAACGAGCACATTTCAACCGCCCGTACCAAATACATCCGTTCCGCCACCTTTGCCGAAAGAATCAAAGCCGCCTCTTCCACCGGAAGAACCTCCTAAAGAAAATCTGGGAAACGTACAAAATAAGAACTTCAATCCTCAACCGAACTTCATGTCCGCCCCACCTCCAAATTTCAACCCAGGAACACCGCAATCGCGCAATCAGCCTCCTCCAAACGCAAGGTCAAGTGGCGGTAATTTCAACAAAAACAAGAATTATAACAACAATCGTTCGATGAACCAGAACGTTTTTAATGATTCGCCCAGGAATGCGCCTCCCAGGCAAGATCATTCTGGCGAGAAAAGACCGGTTTCGCAGCCTAGCTTTAAAGAATCCAAGAAGACTAAACTTGACGATGGCGCTTCTCAGAGGTCGTCACCTACGAATCCAAACGATGATATGTCAGAAACGGAAAAGAGGTTCGTCAAACAATTCACTGAATGGGAGGCGCAATTTAATAAGTGGAAAGAGCAAAATATGAATCATCCCGATAAAGAACAATATAGGGAGTATGAAAAGAAATGGGAAACGTGGAGAACTCAGTTGCTGGAAAGGCGTGAACAAATGCGTAGAAGGAGGTTGGGACTGAGCGATAGTAAATCTGGTCAAAAACCTCTGCAGGTACCTCAAGTTCCGCTGAATGTGTCATTTCCGCCTCCGCTTTTAAATAAAGATCTCGATACTACTAAACCACCTCCGCTAATGTCGCAGGATGTTTCCGCTATCACTAAAGAATGCGAACCAATTAAAGATCCATTTCCGGATCAAAGTACTTCGTTATTAAAAGACATAATGGACGAGGGGTCCCCAGTTGAAAGACCAGAAGAAGGTGAAAGTGACGATTTTTTGAAGATGTCCAAGAATAACGATGGAATTCCCGGTCTAGATTTGGTAAAGGAGGGGGGTGGAGACGATGATGAGAGAGGAGAGGATGTGATTGATTTAGATAGAGACGAAAACAAGAAATTGAAAGATTTTCAGAAGGGTATCGATGCTTTTCAAGGGCCAGACTTCGAAGCTATTTCTAAGGGCATTAATAACATCTTAGGAGATCAGAAGTTACTCAATATGTTATCAATGGTCTCGCAAAATCAAAATCAAACCTTCTCTGCTTCCATCGATACTACATCCAGAATCCCAACAAATCCAGACTTCCAAAGTAACTTTAGAAAGAGTAATGAGAATTCTGGGCAAGGCGGTGATCGATGGTCGAATCCAACCGAACAACAAGACTATTTCAATCGCGGTAATGATAACGTGAGCAATTATGACGACCAAAGTCGGAGCAGTTTTGGAGGAAGAGTGGGCGAATTCGATTGGAGAGATCGTCAAAGAGTTGGAAATTCGGGCGATTTTAACAGTGGAATTGATGACTTTGATAAAAATTACGACAATGATAATTTTGAAGGTCGTGGAGATTATAATAGGCAAGAAACATTCAGAGAAGGCGATAACTTCAGAGATTCGAGTAATTTCTGCGGATCAGATCATTTCAGAGGCGGACCAGACAATTATAGAGGCGAATCTGATAATTTTAGGGGAAGATCGGAAAATTACAGAGGTGGTCCGGTTACTTTTAGAGGTGGACCGGATAATTTTAGAGGAGGACCCGATTATAGAGGAGGATCTGATAACTTTAGAGGTGGTTTAGATAATTTTAGAGGTGTTCCAGATAATTTTAGAGGTGGTCCGGATAATTATAGAGGCGGTCCGGATAATTTCAGAAAAGGAGTCGATGTTGGAGGCGGTACAGATAATTTCAGAGAACGACCTGATGTTAGAGGCGGTCCAGATAATTTCAGAGAACGACCTGCTGTTAGAAGCGGTCCAGACAATTTCAGAGAACGGGATGATGTTAGAGACGGTCCAGATAATTTCAGAGAACGTCCTGATGTTAGGGGCGGTCCAGATAATTTCAGAGAAGAATCTGATGGTAGAGGTGGTCCAGATGCTTTCCGACAACGATCTGATGCTGGAGGCGGTCCAGATAATTTCAGAGAAGAATCTGATGTTAGGAGCGGTCCAGATAATTTCAGGCAACGACCTGATATTAGAGGCGGCACAGATAATTTCAGAGAACGACCCGATAATAGAGGCGGTCCGGCTAATTTCAGAGAAGGACCTAGTGTTAGAGGCGGATTTGATAATTTCAGAGAACGACCTGACTTTGGAGCTGATCCAGATAACTTTAGGGATGGCCCAAATAATTTTAAAGGTGGTGCGGGAATTTTTAGAGGTGGTCCAGATAATTTTCGGGATGGCCCGAAGAATTTAAGAGATGGACCCCTGAATTTTAGAGGTGACACTGATTTTAGGGGTAGAATAGACGGGTTTAGAGGTGATCAAGCTCCGGATAATAAGCAAGCTTCTGATAACATTAAGGGCCCCGATAACTACGGAGGTGAAAACGATAGCCATCAAAGTACATTTGAACCACCACTGAATGATAACTTCAGAGGAAGATTTGAGCTTCCAAATAGAAATCAACAGAACTTTAACAGGGACGATGAATTTAACAGATTTGATGATGATCATAGGAGGGTTGGTGATTTTGGCAGGAGACAAGATAGAGAATTTGGAAGTACCACTAGGAATCTAGTGGATTTTAGACCGAACGATGATATCAGACGTAACTACCCAGATCAGGATAACGTTAGGCCAAATGAAAGAAGGGATTTTCCGAGCGGAGACGTGGATAATTTTAAACCAGCTCCTAATCAACAAGGACCAAATAGTTATCGAGGTGGAGCTGATTATCAGTCTCCCCCACCAAATTTTGCTCGTGGTCCAAATGATTTCAATAGACGTCCAGGTTTCCCAGCGGATCGAGGTAATTTCGGACCTAATATGGAGGAACCTAACGATTATCGAATACCACCGGAGAACATGAGCGATTGGCCAACCCCACGTCGTAATGATTTCGATAGGAACCAAAACTTTTCCCCTGAAGACATTCCTTCTAGACAACGATATGATAATTTTGGTACTCTGGAACCGCTCCAAAATACCGAGCAGATAGGCAGAGATTTGGCGCCGATTCCAGAGCCAAGTAATGACAGCATTGCCGAAGAAAAGGAAGAAAAATTATGGCAGCCAATTAATATAATTGAATACGAGCATAAATCACTACGAACAGGTAATAAAAAAAAGTTCTACTATAATGATTATTAATTATTTCGCAAATTTGACGACGGTCATTGTATATTTTAAATTTTAACACACTTTTTTAGATGATCTTGAAGTTTCATTTGAACCTCTCCGTTCTTTCGACTACCGCCATAAACCCATTAATAGGATACCATTCCCACATCGTCCTCCTTGGCTCGCTACTATGTTGAAGAAATATCCAGACTTCGATTTTGCCCTTCCGAGAAATTACGATCAACCTTATACCCGATATCCAGAAAGGTTCGATAGATATCCAGAAACATCCAGATATGAAAATCGTTGGAGCAATCCACCTGGTACCAATCGGCGACCTGACGGTCGCCGATCTGACGATGGACCTAATAGACATTTTGCGAAAAGGTATGATGATTACACTCCCAACATTAGCAGAAGACATGAAGGGCCATCTAATTATCCTATAAAGAAAGATCACGATAGGTCAATAGAGGACATTGAAATGAGAGATGTTAGTAGAGAAAGCAAATATGACAATAGTTACAAGAATAAACTACAACCACGTACGCACATGTCGCCTATTGAGATAGAAGAGCCATTGTTTGCTCAGTCAGAACCTGAGAAATTTCTGCCGATCCAAAGCAAACCTCCCACAAGTAGTAATATAACTCTGATACAAGATATATTAAATCCACCTGGCAGATATAACAGACCTGCAAGAATTGTGATAATTTTACGTGGACCTCCTGGTAGCGGAAAGACCTTCCTAGCAAAATTAATTAAAGACAAAGAGGTATGTGGTATCTATTAGCTCCTTTCCCATAGGACTTTATCAGAGTTCCCCATTGTAGAGTTGCAGAGATTTAAAACTGGATTTTGTCAAATTTTTAAAATCTTTCTTTTAGGTGGAGAATGGAGGATCAGCTCCAAGAATCTTGTCACTTGACGATTACTTCATGGTGGAACAAGAAAAGGAAGTCGAAGTAGATGGTAAAAAGACTCAAGTCAAGGAAATGGTTTATGAATACGAAGAATGTATGGAAAATACATATCGCGTGTCTCTCTTTAAGGCGTTTAAAAAAACCATTACAGATGGCTACTTTCCGTTTATTATAGTAGACAATGTTAACGATAAAGTTAAATATTTTGGGGAGATGTGGAGTTTTGCGAAGCAGAACGGCTTTCAGGTGATTAGTTATTATTTTAATATATTATTGTACAAGATTTAGTCAAGGTTGTTGGTTCTAAAAGTCTCCAAAAAGTCTGCAAAATATTAGCCAGGCTCTTAATTTTTTTCACGAGTTGCGAGTAGAAACGGCAATGTTCAATCTCGCTGTGCACCCACTCTAATGGGGAATGATGTAAATATTTTGGTTTTATAACGGTTGCTTTCGTAAATGTAAACAAATGTTTATATTACTTTAACTTCTTTCGTTAAAACGAAAATATCTGGGAACTAATGAAAATCCAGTTAGAACGTGCGGCATCTCGAAAAGGACCTGTTAGTGTCAACAAGTTTAGTAGCCTAATAAGTTACTACTTAGAAGTATGCCTATGGCCTACTTCCCGGTATTCTTCAGTGATTTAACAAATGATAATTGGATGAATTTTTTGGCTAAATCTTGTAAATAATTTCAAATTTAATCATCTATTGAGTTCAATGTTATTCATGTGATAAACAATTTTACCAGAAAAGAAAACTAGTTATTTATTGAAGTATATAATTTTTTAAAATTATATTAACGTGGTTCCCATCGCGTATTTTAGGTGTACATTTGTCAATTGGAATTCGATTTAGCTACATGTACAAAAAGGAATATTCACAATAGATCAGAAGGCGAGATACAAAAATTGATAACAGGTTGGGAACCAACGCCATCGCACCATCCAACTTTAGATGCTACAAGTTTAATACAAGCCGGTTCAATACCTGAAGTTGAAATGGAGGAAATAAATTCGCCAGCAAGTGACGAATTCGATGATCAAACAGTTGAGGTAAGATTTCTTGGATTGGTGAGTAACTGGAATATCAATAAACACCTATATCGAATCATTATATTTGAATTATTTATTATTTCTTATAATATTCATCTTTACCATACCGTATTTTGTTTTCTGAACACACACAAAAAAAAAGAAATCTTGTATATTGTTTTCTATGTTTTCAAGTATTCTCTCCACAGCTATTACTATCAAATTATTTGATGGTTGATTTGTTTTGTTTGTTACTACCGTTAATTTTCATCTGTAATTTTAAACTGAACTACCAGAATTTCGTAGGAGCGGGCGTCTAGAAGCAAGTGGGACAATTTCGACTGTTCCATTGATAATCTTGGTAAGTATGTCAAAATAATTGGACAGTGTTTTTCTGTTGAATTTAAGTTGACCTCTATATTTATTTATTCTTCTTCAAAATTAGGAATTTGTTTGTACATTTCCATCAGAGCGGCTTTTTTTATAACTTTTATGACGTATTATTTGTTTTACGCAAATGTTAGATGTGTATGTTATATGTGTACCTAATAAATTATTTTTTAAATTGAATATACAGTCGTATACATTGAAAATCGAACGCCGATTTATTTTTTAAACTGCGATATCAGAATTAAATCGATTTTCGTTTAATTCTGTCAGGAAATTCTTAATTATATACGTTTTGGGAGGTTAGTACTGCAGAGTATTTATTGATTTTGCGCTTTCTAAGATTTATAGTTTTTATTTTAAAGTCGTTAGGAATCGAAGAAAGTTGCATTTTTTTCTACCTTTTTAAATAGGTATAACAAGATTACATTACATTGAAGAATGTAGTTGGGGAATAAAAAGACGTTAGTGTTTATAATAGCAAATGTTGTGAAATATGGTGACAACTTGTCACTAAATTCACACCATATATAAACGCCTTCTTCAATAGGTTATTTTGGAATTGAATTTTCGACCTTATCTGTACATTATCTTCGATAATAAATTTAATTTCTACGAGAAAGCCGAAGAAGTTAAATGATTTTGGAGTAAGAGATTTTTACATCTTAATTGCTCTCAAATGTTGTTCTTTTTTAAGAAAAGAAACGTTGTAAGAGCTAGATTTAAAATGACTTATGTTAGAAATTAAGAATTTAAAGAAACTTACTTTAGAATGGTTTAAAGTTAAAAGTTTTATGTAAATATACAAATTGCGACAATTGGATATCATTATTAATATGATATCTCATTTGACATTTCTTTTATTATCATTATTAGTGCTAATACTATAGTACAGATGCTACAATAGGGACATATACGTCATCAAATCATATGACAGAATCACTGTCAGCAGTGGTGGGCTTTATTAACGACACAACATTATTCGACATGCAGTTTACATGGTAATATAAAATTATGCTAGAAATACGTCAAAATTATTCGTTTTAACCGTATATATCTGTGCGTTAATAAAAATAATGTAGGATTACAAAGGATGAGTTTGTGGCGCCACTGACTAAAGACTATCCGAAACAAATATAATGAACTCTTTCGGACCACTAAGCAGATTACGTCACAATGACGTATGTGTACTTCTTATAGTATTTTTTATACTCCTCTTTCAAAATTGTTTACGAGCCTGTGATACTCTTGAACCTTATTACAATTACCAGCAAGAAAGTTCTAGTTGCTTCTTTATAAAGAATAAGAAATAACACGTGTTGCTATTTTCATTCTTATCATTATGCTGTTGGTAATTCTTGGAACAGGATTCTGTTTCAAGTCTTTCAACGTATTTAGATTTTTCACGCTATTTTTAGAGCGAGATCGCGACTCTAATTCTATTGAGAAGTTTCTCCGTCATCAGGTCACTAAAATGTTCGGAATTGCAACGTCATACACACCTTTTACCAATTTTATACATCCATGATGATTTCCCCTGCTATTATTGGAACCGTTTGGATTTTTATATCCGGCATTTCAACGCAGAATCCAGTAGTTTGACCTCTGGATTTTTATAATATTACTGACAGAACGTTTGACAAGCTCCGGTTGTGGTAAGCTCTCTTTCTGCATTCTAGCGAAGCTCGATGGAACAAACAAGCCTCTGCGCACTTCCAAAACCATGGAAGATTACCTCCAGTGCGACGACGATTGGGTGTCCAGGGAATCGAAACCAGGACAGAAAAGAGTGAGTAAATCCGTAGTGAAAAAATATGTACCTTCTTTTATATTTATGATTCCGTTTTGTTAAATATGATTTTCTCTTTATCATCATTATCCTTGTGGATTAGCACAACATTATTGCATTTTATGATCTTTGCGAAACTTTAATAAGAGGTAGTTGTTTACGATAGGAACAAGGTGGTGAGAATAACAATAGCGCTGGACACGGTATAACATTAAAATAAATGTTGATTTATTTTAATTTTCAAATTAATAATTAAATTAAAAAAAAAGAAACCTATCACTTTCGTCAGATTCGAATCCTTAACATACCAATGTTACCAATATTCAACACCCAAATCATTAAGATATGATGCTTCTATTTTCTACTAAAAATGTAAACTGCAAGGTATATGGGGAGTGTCATTTGTGCTGTTAAATTAAGAACAAGCGGCTTCTATAATCAACGGGTATAAGCATTCGTGGCACCACGGTGGGGCATATTTTCGCTGTGGCAGGTCAAAAACGATTTCGTTTATACTACAAGAAGAGCTGGGGCCTGTCCTTATGCCCTAACAGAATAGCCCCAATGGAATAACAATCTGGTGGATTATAGGGGTCGTCCAATAATGACAAAAGAAATCGGGTACAGCGGCATTTTTTCAAGTTAGATACTACGAAAGAGCTTTTAAATGTCAAAATACTTTTTGTACTCGATTGTATTAACAAAAAAATAAATGGAAGGTACGATTTTTAAATGATCGATAAAACACCCGTGACGTCATAATATTTAATATGGGGAATATGGAAAATAAAATTTAATCTAAATATTGTATTGTACCACTACGACTTTGATTAAAACTGAAACTTCGCCAAAACCTTTACCACAACACTTCGACTGAAACGCTAGAAAAATATCGCGTCGTTCCCCTACGGTAAGAGCATCTAAAAAAAAAATAAATGTTATTGTTACGGGCTGTAAGGCGTAACGAAAGTGATTTATCCAAACATACGGGGGGATTTTTTTGTGGAGATAATTATATTTAAGCAGGGTTACTATAACATTGTTATAATTGATATTGTATGTACCTTTATTATATTCTTTTATTTCAAATACGATACATTATGTTTTACGTTTCCTATAGCTGTCTCTCGCGGAACTGAGTAAAAATAAAAGTTTGTGAAATAAAAAAATTATCTTATATACAACTTCTTCTGTTAACATTTGTAGCATTGAGAATATGTAAAATATATTTAACTATTTTACTTACATTTCTGCTTTAACACCTCGAATTTCTGTAGCATTAAACCATTTGTTTGTTTTTATGAACGCTATCTAAATGGATGCGTCTACATTTGGTAGATTGTCACCTCGTCCTAAAACAATTCCTTCCCAGATATTATCCACACACGCTTGTCTTGTACCAACTTGTCAGAAAACATCGATGATACAATAATAAAATCTAGAGTAGATCTAGGTAAAATCTAGGTAGAGTTACGTTTTCGTTTTAGATGGAAATGGATGTAGCATGAGGTAAAGTATTGCGGCATCGTGGTGATAATCGTTTGTACAATATTCGTGCGTATCCTAATTTTAATATTTTTTTTACACATTATTTCATGTCATACGAAGTTTAATCGTTACCTACATATCCTGTTTTTATTTTGAGTATATATTTTTCAAACAATCGAAACGAGGGGAAATAGAAATAATAACCAACCGTTAGATGAGAGTTTTAACTATCGGGTATCGTTGGTTTTCATAGGTAGAATTTGTGGGATAGAAGTGTTTCGTTTCTTTATATCGCTTTATGTAAGAGAAAGTCTTTTTTTCATCTCTTCATTTAGTGGCTGTCACCTTACGATTAAAACTATATTTTTATAATATTGTAGTAATGATCAGTTATCAGTTGTTACGTTTGGAAGGAAGTTTTTTGCGTTAGATGCATGCATTTGAAAATTGTACTCCTGATTTTTTAAGCTTCACGTATTGTGTCCAAAGCTATCTTTCATTTTCTTTGTTATTATTGGGGGATACGAAAACAATTGTATTAGCGAATCGGGGTGATTTTTTCTTTGGGCTAAAGTCGTGAAAATACTAAAACAATTGAGCCTTTTATTTAGAAAAATCTACTTTTATAAATATAAAATATTCAATTGTTTTTTTATTTTGACGATTTTAATCCGGTAAATCCCGAAATTTAACGGACATGGCTTCAAAGTTAACAACGCTGCCATTTGATAACCTTGGACATTTTGTGCAATAGTAGCGCAGGTAAATGCTAATGTTAGTAATTTACCACATAATTATTCTTCTTTAGTTGATTGGTGCATGTGGGCATACGGGAATTGTATTTATTTAGATTTTTTTTTTTACTTTTATTATTGGTAGCAAGTTGCTGAATGAAATTATTCGCCTGAATATTTTATATTAAAGGAATCCTTTTCACTTTTTTATCTTACGTACGGATTACGCTTTGGCTAGCTATTCTGGATTTATTTTTTAAATGGTATCCTTTGATTCATAAATTACGCGTTATTTATTTCTATATTCTACTGATCAAAGTTCAATTGAACTTGTAACACATATTATTGATGACATTACATTTTAATACCGTTTTTTCCACTTAATAATGTTAATATTTTAATAAAGGAAAATATTTCTATTTTTACATTTATTCGGAACGTTGCCCTTTATTAAATGCGTTTTCGTGAACATGAAGGGAAAATTTTATTTGACTATGGGTACACTACATGATTTTCTCACTTTGCTAATTATTATATTTTAATATTTTCCTAGGAGGAAACTGATAGTTGACGCTCCTGCCTTACGGCGAATACACGGCTGTTTTAAAATAAATAACCAATTCTTATTACATTCGGAATGTAATACTGCATATCTGTAAACTCTTTTATTTGTGATTATATGTTTTTAAACTTACGACACTAAGGGAGCAATTCATAGTATTGCCTTGTGTGTGAGGGTTCTTGCCCTGTTTGAAAGAACTTAACGAATGAAGATATTCACTTGTGCACTTATCTTCAATATAGTCCAGACGTCCCTTAACTAAAGCGAAATGTACAATATATTTCACCAAAATAACAAAAATTATTCCGATTCCAATCTCTCGGAACACTGATTCACCTCTTTAATTTAGTACAACCAGTACCTTTATTTGAGTTGCCCTTAACACTTAAGATAAGGACGCACTATGAATTCCATCGTGAGAACACAATTGCGCGCATACCGTATATTTTTGCCCTTGCAAACCTACCTGCTCATCCTGCAGAAACTATCTATTTGTTTAGGTGCGATGGGCCGATCTGGAAGAACGAAAAACCCAAGAGAAGATGAGAGCTATCGGTTTCGTTGTCGGACAGACCAATTGGGATCGAATGATGGATCCCACAATGGGGAGCAGCGCATTAACCCAAACGAAGTACATAGAGAGATCAAGCAATTCTAGGTTTTACAAAATGTGAACGCAATCGTTGCTTTTTCCGTTTACGAAGGACTCCTGTCTCACCAACTTTTTTTTTGTTTAACCACATATGTAGGGTGTTTCAATAGAATAAAAAATCGCTATCATAGAGTAAAGGTTATTATTCTAATTATTAAGTGTAAATTAGTAATAATAAAGATTAAGAAGATTGAAACATGTTAATTTTCTAAACTAAATAAACGTAAAATGTAATTGATTTGAGAAATAAAATTTTACGTTTTCATGATCATTTCTTTGATATTGTTCCACAATTTTCTTCGGATAAATACATTCTCTGTTAAAGGCAGGGGAATGTTTCTTTTTATCTGTTATTGCATTGGAATGAATCCATTGCGGTTGCTGTTGTCTTGAGCACAGAATTTCTTGTGTTATAGATGCTATTTAAAAAAAAAATCGATCGTTTTGTATTTAAAATAATAAACACGTTTCATAAACTGGTCGAGTGTTATAGTTTGACGTAGAAATGTGTAATAGCACAATATGGATAGCTGTTGCACTTGGAAGGCACTTTTACATGTTGAAAGTGTTAGTAATTAAATCTTCTACAAGAAGATAATGTGTAATACACTCGCTAGAGGCGGCTGCTTTCATCAAGCCGTAATAATTAAATAACAATAAAGGCTTTATTTATTTTTCTTACTCTTTAGTAGAAATGTCTTTCGGGTGATGTCGTGTAGTTAATGTTAAGAAATCTTCTGAAGAAGCTGACAGCATGGGCAGCGAAACGTCAAGTAAAGCATTAACTGCACGACATCACCCGAAAGACATTTCTACTATGGATTACGGTCGTGAAAGCCTACACTCAACTTTTGTTACTCTTGTTTCTTTGGTTCTAAAATCCTTTTGGCAATCTTCATATAAGTCTTATCTTCTTCCGCGTCTGCATCTTCAATTTCTAATACAAGTTCCGGTACTTGCGCTACTTCATCCTTTCGCTTATCCGCCTCTTTCGGTTGTTTCAATCGCGACGATACGACCATAACTTGCGACGGTCGATTCATAGATGTTTGATCTTGGAGACAGTTTTGTAAGATGTTCAAAAAGAACATAAACGCGAGTAGAGTAAGTGCAGTTAGCGCTATGCTTTTCTTGCCCGATGATGCTTTGCTGCGAGTATTACTGTGGCTGAAACTATACAAAAAACGTATAACTACGTAAAGTATAGAATAAAATTATAATTTTTTAAGCAAATAAGTTCTGGAAAGATTTTCGGACAGGTCGATTTTTAATTTTATTCACGTTTCTTTCCTCCTTATTTTTTTTGTCTAGTGTCACTGCGTATCTGTGACTGAAATGTGCGAACCTGATTAAAGAACAAAAAAATATAGGGAAAAAAGAAGTTATGCAGTCGTTTTCCGTGGACTGGAGATATATCTGATGATTAGCACCTACGGGATAGCTGGGACTATCGTGCAGAAGATTGACGCTTTTCTATAGATAGTGCGTATTACTGCATAATGGTAGTAAATTGGTATCGATTTTCATGGGCCACTAAACAAAACTGATAGAATAGTACAAAATATCAAACATGATTTAGAACTAATTTCGTTTGTTCAATATAAATGGTCACTTTGTGATTTGGACTTGGTAAACTTTTTATTTAACCAGCAAGGTATACCTCTGTTTCCTGTGTTTATGGGATAGTTGTGCGCAAGAAGAACGGCGTAGTTCGTCACTAAGAGAAGGTATGGCTGGGGGAAGAGACAACATTGATTGTCAGAAACGAAATCAATTTCCTACCACTTCGCATTAAGCTTAGACCCATGAAGTAATTCGCCAAGACCTTTAGGTATATTTGTGAAGTATAGAAGAAAGTAAAGGCTAGATGGCTCGATGGTCCCCAAATTTGTACCTTGATAAACGATAGACAGATAATAGGAATAGAAATTGGTGCTTGGTCCGGTGGTAAAATGCTTTTTAGCAAACTAAAATTACCCCGAAATGGTCGCCAACGTGTTAACAAATTTCGAAAAATTGGGAGCTATTATGAGCATAGAGAGTACCTACCTGAATTTGTGTAAAAATTATTTGTAAATAACAGTGAGATACATTTTAGAAAAAGAGCCATGCAACTAATAAATGCATTTTCGTTGTTTTTTTTTACTTACCCATAATAATCATGTCCAGTACCACCATAATGATTTCTTTCAACATGGGAATTTTGGGGAATTCGCCCTGCGTTTTGCATCCTAGAACTGGACAGCAACGTATCTAATCCTACAGTCATTTTTTTCCTCTACGTCTTCGTTTGTTTCTCATCCGCGAAAGACTGTATAGTGCCGTAAATATCTAACAGTTTCTTGCGATTTTCTGCTAAGCTTCCCGTGCCGTAAATAAACGTACTCGTTTTATCTGAGAAATATGTAATTAAGTTCTGTTATGTGAATTACATCCGAGATCAAACTTGTGCGATTATCTGATAATAATTAAAACGTACCTTTAATTTCAGAATAAATTTTTAGACTGTGACTGTTTAATGATATAAGGTAAGTGTTTCGTATTTATTTTTACTAGAAATAAATAAACTATATTCAAATACACATTTATTGCTTTATACAGGATGATTCAATTTAATAGGCCATTATTTCTACCTCCCTTATTATTGGTCCAGCGAAATCGGTTAAATCGGGTTGGTACTGAGTTAATACAAAGGTTTCACGAAAATAAAATTTACCATTTTATAAGATGAAACGCCCTGTATATTTTCCATTGTATAATGAATATTATCGCAAAAGCAATCGCCAACAAGCGCACTCCTAACGCATCAACTCCAAATTGTAAAATTGTTATACTTTTTAATAATAAATATTTTAAATAGAAAATGTTTTGAATGTTTTTATTGGATTAAAAAATAATGGCAAATGGATTGACACTAAGTCAAAGGAGGATTTCGACGTTTAATTGTCGCAGGGTCGCAAGGTGTATGTCTTGAAAGTATTTTTTTTTATAAACTACATTTGTAAACAGTGTGTTAAAAATATTTAAACATTTTTTAAAGAACGTGGGCGTTATATAGTGGGCGCGGGGAACTTTAGATTTGAAAGTTGTTTTTTAAACTATTAACTTTAATATTCTTTGTTACTGCTATTAACTTCTTCCGGGTTTCGTCGTGTGTCAAAACTTTCGCTCGACGTTTCGCCGTTCATATTGACGAACTGGTTCAGTTATCCTGAAGAACCCATCAGTTATACCGGCCGTGAAAGCCTACGCAGCTTTAATATTTTTTGTTCATTTTTATTAAGCTGGCGAAAGAGCATCCAGTTGATATTATTCATGTAAAATTTATGTTAGAGAAAATCTCGTCCGCAAACTAGTGCTTTGTTTTGGAGAATGGAGTTTCCAACAGAGTTACTTGCGGATTGTTCCTGCTAATATCTTGAGTATTAAATATAATTCGTTCGATATTTGTATTGTCCTGGACAGCCTTGAACTAAAGTGGCCGGACCCTAGTTATGCTTATGGCTAGGACCCGACAATTCGCTGCCATAATCTTCCTATTTTAGTTCAAATTACCGCTAAGTGAAGAGGTATTTGGCTAAGTGTTTTATTTCTCAACCAAATCCAAGTGTTTTAGTACTTAAATTTTATTTAAAGACAAAGGTGAATTTAAGTTTTCATTATTTGAAAGTACGCGTGACGCGTTACCATAGAGAGTTTACGTAACGCCAAAGTTCGAGGTCTGTTTCTCCTTTATTAATTTAATTTTCGGAAAACATTATTTACTGCCTATTTTTATTTAAACTGCCAAAAAAATGTCCAGAGAATACTTATGTACAAATTTTTTTACCGGGGCGACAAGTAAATGGATCTCAAGTTTTCAAAGACGGCAAATGTATATCTATGCTTATACCTACTTGTCCGTCCTCTTGTTGTAACATATACAGGTATCGAAAACAAAAAACAAACAACATGAATTTATTTTCAAAATATACTTTATTTATAAATATAATAATATAAAACAACTAATTACACATTTCCTTGTAATGGCGGGTAGTTGCGATATTTAGCGCAATATAAAAAATGTACTTTCAAGAAGAACTCGGTTATAAATAATAGGAAGGAACGTTTTTTTTTTCACAATTACCCGCCATACGTAAAAAAAATGATTGCACGTACACATTCACAATACCGTTCGTCCGTTTCTATTTGATAGAATTAGTTATCCGAAACCATATTCCTAATTTTATTTTTTTTTTACTTCTCCGAAATCGTTGCTAGGCTAATCTACAATCTGACCGCTGTTTTAAGGCAATCCACCTCATCGCTAGAGAATTGTTGAGCTTATCCTTGAAAAATTTGCACCACCATCTTACATATCACGAACAACCTGAGCTAAATAGTAATAGAATAAAATATAATGTGGGGACAAAGTTAAATAAAATAAATTAACCAACAAAATACGTATGAAATGGACGCTAAAATAAACTGATGTGATAATATAATCTAGTTGGCGAGTAAATCATATCTGGTATATTTTGTTCTCTTTTCTATTGTTTCCCTTTTTGAAAATCGCTGTTGCAACAATAAATAAGTGCTTTATAAATTATTCCGTGCCGTTTAAATAGTAAATTACAAGTCTTTTTGTGTCGTATTAACTTAATACTGTACAATATGTTTTTTTTCCAATTCGATTCAATTTATTGTAATTATTGTTTTTTCTTCTAACAGATTCGCTACGTTTTATCGTTTCACTATCCTAACGTCCAACTAATCTAAACTTCGTTACATTCTAAGTAAGCCTGATGACAATTGTCTCCCGATCGACCCCTTCGACCGGCATCGTATAAGGTATCAAACGTGTTCGGTTTAACTGATTTATCGATGATGAAGCTGACGGCATAGCTGAAAAAAACAAGAAAATCGCATTAAAAAAAGGTAATTGGAAGGTGTAAAAATTATTATGTTCTAGCATCAAAAGCCAACAGTTCAAAGTTTTGTAGGCAAAATTAAGCAAATTCTTCCTTATAAAGACGTAGCTTTTAAAATAAGTAGATTTGAGTTACGAGGACGTCATTAAAATGAGCAAAATTTGGTCTGAAAACTTTCCAGCTTAACACAGAAACAAGTAATTTTTTGTAAAATTCAGTTTTATTTCTCAACTCGTAACTTTGCATACGTTTCGCAGCGATGCTCCCATCACTTCAATCCCTACAAATAGTAACTGGCATCTTGTTTTGCAAAATAGGCGTTTACCAATGTTTGATGAAAATATGTGTCCTGCGAATGAAACTTTGAGCTTAGGAAACGGAAAGAAAGATCTGGTGATTAAGTTGGGTGGTTTATGAATTCGAACCTTGATTCGTGAATTTTTGCGGTGGCCATCGCTGAAGCCTGTTAGACTTGCCTTGGCGGGACAAACCTCCACTTGTCTTGAAATGCGGTCGTTTTCAGGCAATTTCTGCCTTGTAGGGTATATTTCCATTAGATATTAAAATAAAGTACCTCATGAAAGTTAACATTTTTTTAAAAGTTTAATATGTCTTTAGATGTAGAATTCAGTTCGCTTCGGGAACTTTTTTCTGGAGACGCCAGAGATGTACATTTTAAGAATTACGTCGGCCCGGCCCGACTCGTTAGTCCTGCTCGTGACCTTTGTCAGTTTGGCCAAGCTTGACCCGATCGCTGGCCTTACCGATTGTCATTCCAAAAGTTTTCCTTTCTTTAGGAAAACACGGTTCTAGTTTAAGGAATTACATTATTCATATATCATTATCGATAATGGATTGTAGCTGCTAGTGCTGATGAATATGCATTAATTAAATAAATACAAGATTTAGGTTGACTCTGTGAGGGTTCATGTTGTCGGAAGAAATATGAAAGAAGGTCCTTTTTCCTGCAAGTTCTTTATTTTGAGCGTATAAATGCGACCGATTTCGTGAACAAAATTCACATAATCGGGCTGATATAGTTCTGGCCCGAAGATGTGAATTTTGTTCATGAAACCGCTCGCATTAGTACACTCAAAATAAGGAACTTCAAATTCAAATTAATATAGTAAGCACGGTAAAAAAATTACTTCAATACTTACGTTCCTAATTGACAGAATATAGAGGATTGTCCAATATCAGATATGCATTCCCTGCTGGCGTCGCACATATATTTTTGCATGCACGCATTTTGAACGGTACTCAACGACTTCATGTATCCTTTGACCATGCTGATACCCGCTACCGTGGCGTCGCTAATCGAATCTTTTTTGCCGATGTGTCTGGCGGCCATCGAACGGTGCGAGAAAGAAGTCTTCAGTGCGTCCAGCAAGTTCATGACGATGTTGATGAACTGTAAACGGGAGTAAATTATAGCCGGATGCCGGTAACGAGACGCTTTAGTACGTTGTCGCGTAATGATGCATGGAAAACGTTTTATCTCTAAGTTATAAACATATGTCTATGTATGAAGGAAAACTATATTTGGTAGCTTACCTCACCGGCTTGCTTAGCCAACATGTTCACCTGTTCAGGATCCTGGGTACCAACGAGATGTGAGAGTACAGCTCCCAGTATACCCTGTGTAAGCCAAGCGTCTACTAGTGCCAATCCGTCACAATATATTTACATTTTTTTTTAATGATATGGAAAAAAGCATTGATGATAAGTAGTTATTATGTGTACAGGATGTAAATGAAATACAGAAGCAAGTATGCCTAGCGTAAATAAAGGTTATCGAAGAAAACAATTACAAGTGCCATATGAACTAATGGCAAATAATTGTGGTGTCACAAAAAATTACTGATTAATTTTTTAACTTATTTTATCACACAATATGTGGGGTCAACTGTAAAAAAAATATGTTGTTGTTAAAGATATGCTTTTTAATTTTTGAAAATGGGTTGGTCTTGTTCTGATCATTCCTTTAATATAAAAAAATTAATAAGAAATTCATTCCAATTTATCGCATATTTTTCAGATAAATTAACATATTTCATTTCTGATCGCGTTGGATGGATATTCAGCGATAAATTTAAAATCTCACTTGCCAAAATACAAATATACTTTTCTATTTGTATTCACCTGCTTTCATATTTTGTTTACACCCTATACGTTATTTTGGGAAAGGGTAGAAAGTAAGTTTGCTGATAAGATTTCCTTGATATTACATGAAAATATCAATATCTGTGTAGAATGGTAATTAATACTTTCTAAAGAGGAGTAAAATGCTTCTAAATAAAATATACTATACACAATTTTAAAGTAAAATATGCTCCTAGTTTTTATCGTATGTGTGTACATTGTTGATGTTAATTTGCTAATCTGTACAATTGAACCAAATTTATTCGTTTGTGGTGAAATATTTACAAAGTTACGTTTAATGTTTAAATTACAATATTAATAAGCGTATACATGGATGATTCTGAATATGGCTTTAATGGCTGATTTTTTTTTTTGATTATTTTGATCATATTAGTTTATATGAACATATGGCCAAAACGGTTAGTTATAGAAACAGTATATTTATTGCTTCATTAAAGTTTATTGCTAGCTGCTGTTCTTTAAAATGAGTTACATAAATGATGAGGTGTCCGATGTAAGGTTTTGTCAGTGGTAATCCGCATGCAGCTAGATTTTATCGAGAACGATACCCGAACTGTGCAATCCCGCGCATCATTCGATACTTGCCCGTCTTCACCAACGCCCTAGTAGAACGGGAAATTAAAAAAGACGTATGACTGATACCGGGCAACCTTGTAGAACACAAATGGAAGAGATGATACTAGGAACATCCTACTGCAAGCACCAGAAACATTGCTTCTGGTGTAAGCATAAGTCGCAAATAGTAGAAATGTCTTTCGGTTGATGTCGTGTAGTTAATATCTTACTTGACGTTTCGCTGACCATGCTGTCAGCTTCTTCAGAAGATTTTTAAAGACTGTCTTTAGAAATCTGAAGAAGCTGACAGCATGGTCAGCGAAACGTCAAGTAAAATATTAACTACACGACATCAACCGAAAGACATTTCTACTATGGATTACGGTCGTGAAAGCCTACACTCAACTATAAGTCACAAATACTTTTTTTGCCAGGCGACTTCCTGTAAAGAATGGCCCCGTGTCAATGGATGAAAGATAAAATCTCCACGAATGCCGTTATTACCATAATAATAGCATATGGGTCGAAGAAGACCCGTCATCAATATTCTGTTTTCTGTTAATGCGAGGGCCAGAATTTTAGCGAAGGAATGGAGCAGTATATCGCAATTTTCTCGAAGAAGATCTGCCACTATTGCTGGAAGAAGTCCCATATAAATTAAGATTCCAAATAATGTGGTGCTCTAGCACATTTTAGCTCAATTGCTCGAGAGTTTTCGGTGGGTGCTTATTTAAACCGGTGGATAGGCCGAGGAGGTCTACGGATTTAAATATTTTTCGTTGGTGTTGATGAATTTCAAACATCTCCAATATTATGGAACCCATTCGCCAATCAAACAATTACTATAAGTTCATTCTCTTCATTTGTAAACTGTTAATTTATTGTCAAACATTCTTCGTGTTCATAAATAGGTTGTTTTGGACATGTGTTCATAGGAACTCTTATGATCGAAATAACCCAAGAAATCAGCGCTTAAAGTTTGTCGCATATGTATTTAGAATCACCCTGTATATTTTATAGGCAAAAGCATGTAATGTAGATACAGGGCGTCTCATATACGTACATCTACCAATTGCTTTTATTATGTTAACAAAGATATTCTAATGTATAACGAAAATAAAATTTTGGGGATTTACGCTAAGGGGTATTTTTTTCGTGTTTTCGTCAGCTTCTTCAGAAGATTTGTAAAGACTTCAGTCATTAGAAATCTTCTGAAGAAGCTGACAGCGCGCAGATAGTCAGCGAAACGTCAAGTTAAATATCAACTACACGACATCACCCGAAAGACATTTCTACAATGGATTACGGCCGTGAAAGCCTACACTCAACATTCTTGAATAGTATTTACTTTAATAAGTTATTGATCTGAGTTCTTAGAGTTGGAGCTACGTTAAGGTAATGTGTGTAGCGTGTTCATCATCTATCACCATACTACAAAATTATTTTTACACACAAAACGTTTGAGATCTTTGATGTTGAGGAATTTATTGAAATGTCACCTACCTGCATCGGAGATCCGTTGTCAACTTTATCGATTCCATCTCCGCCGCCTCCTCCACCACCCAGGATGGCCGTGAGGATCTTCAAACCTACAGTGAGGAGATTAGCCCAGGGTGACGATACGATCCCATTGTCGTCGATGTTTTCGGATTTGTTCGGCCCTTGCTGAGGCGCTGGGTTGAAGATCATCTGCATTACCGAACCTACAATATTTGCTTTGCCTTAGCAAATAATTACGAGAATTCGTTATTTAGTGCTACGCTACAATTAAGTAGGACATGAACAAGAAAGTATGCTGTATTTAAACGTAAATCCTAATCTCGCCGAGCACTTTAAAAATAACAAAAAAGGAAAATACAAATAAACAAAACGATAAATACTTCTTGCCGCTAGAAGAAATTACCGCTTTCCCTTGTAGAAAGCTCGCACGCGTCTCAAATATGTTAAGCGTCCGCGTCCAAAGCGCTTGTAAAAGGCGTGTGAAAGATTCTTAACATTTTTTTTTTATCTTACCTAGCAGACTAGACCACGTGAATCCGGATTCTTGGATTTCGTTCGTTTCTATGTCGTTCAGGTCATCCAGCGCTACCTTCTTGATCGCATTTGGTTTTTCGGCGAATTTACGCTCTATCCTTTGGGCCGGTAATTGCGGAGTCCTTGAGGGGACGAAATCTCCACGTTCAATGTGTTGGTTTGGATACGCCAAAGTGCTGATGATCGAGCTACTTGCCAATATAACTAGTAACGTCCATCCCTTTATTTGCCTGTACATTCTGGAATTGAGATTCTTTTTTATCGTTGCTAATAATAACAGAGCTGAATCACAAAACACACTAAAATATTGTTTTTTCTTTTCCTTTTAAATTATTTAGAAGAAATCTGCAGTATTTTAAGTTGGTAAAGTAATAAAAACGTACTCGGGTGTTTCGCCTTTTCGAAAGAAATTTATTTATTATGGAAAGGGGGCAAATACGTACTGACTTTACGCGTGAACCACGTCATAAATGAAATATAACCACATTGGAGATTATTTGATCAGTTTCTGATGTTAACTATTTTGTTTATCTTATTTGATAAGGATTATCATGTATTTTATGGTAATGTTAAAATTAATTGTCGTAGAGACCGAGATTAAGATCTTTCTTCATTTCCATCTTAAAAAAAAAATGATTTTATGCACAAAAAATCCCTTTCGGCTATCCCATTAATTCAAGAAATCAAGGAATTCCATTAAAAAAAAAGTTACATAGCTCCACCCAGCGGTGATTTATTGCTATTCAATTTAGAAAAATGTTACCATGAAACACGTTCCAAAATAAACTTTTCGGAATTTTAACATCTGCATTCCCGAAACATCGCGTTGTTTCATTCTTCGCCCAACAGCTCCCATATTAAAAAAAATTACGCATTTTTTAAAACATGTTTTTATTCTTTAATTGCTTGATGTACGCAAACATAAAAATATATATTACACTTTCTTCTTCGTAAGTACCACGCAAAATTGTCCACTTCGAGGACACAAGCGGCGACGAGCTTTCCGTAAGTATCAATCGAAAACTTTCGTCATGCGATGCTCGCCTAACCTACATTCCACGGTATGTATCGTGATCATCCGTTATATTCTTCGCGATCCAGATAATTGTGTTAGTTTAGCGAATTTTAGCTGGTCACAGTTACCAATCCGCTCATTTTGACGTTTTCCGTAATAAAACAGTTAATTTACAAGATAATTTTTTGTAAATTGTAATTATATCTCCTAGATACGTATAAGTCGAGACGCTTCTACAATGGCAAGAGAAAGTAAAATCCATTTAAAAGAAGTGGGATAACTCATACAGCGATGCACCTAATTTGAAAGGTAGAATAATGTTGGATGCGCTCTCATAACTTCAACAATGTTTTTATTTAATTGCTATAATGTACAACAAATAAATTCTTATTCCCTAAACAGAGCTTTTTTTTATATCCCTGCAAATTGACGTTTTACGACGCTCAAAAAAGTCTTTACGAGAAACTACTGAAATCCCTCTGCAACGAATACCTGTCGTAACATGACGGTCATTCACCGAATTAGTAGAATGAATTGGTATTTTGCCGAGAAAGCTGGCGCTTACGGAAGGTATTATGGTTGTTGACTTAGCGGAACAGGTAGTTTCTTGAGGTCGTACAATTCTAATGTAATCCCATTTGTCTCGCCGTAAATAAAAGATGTGACACCGGAAGAAGACGTAATAGTTGGTACATGAGCAACCGATTCTTTTCTGTTATAATTACAGCTTCTCACTCGTAAATGGTTTTGCGTTGTTTTGATGTTTATTTTGGAGATGTATTGAGATCAAATCTTTAAAATTAGACTAAAATTCAATCTGGAATTATGTTAAAGCGACGGATGGAACGTGACAATTACAGTCAGAAAGATTGTCACATTCTACCGGGACGTTTTGATTTAATCAAAGATTAAATTTTAATTTAGGTTGACCATTAGCTTTCCAACCTATAGCAATATGGCATCAATCATCATCATAAAAGCTTGTCAATTGAAAACTTTGACGCGTTAAAATTCCGCCTCCTACTCGATATATTTGAATAAGCAGTCTCGGCATCTATCATTATGCTGTAAACTCTTAGAATCCAATCAAAGCGAACACACAATTAGCTGTTTATGGGATCGTAAAAGCCGCGCGGCAATAAGCCGCAACGTACGTATAATTACATCAATTTACTAACGCATTTATACAATGTGATTGCGTTCTTGCCGCGAAATATCCCGTCTAACGGTGCTTGATGTACAAACTGTTATTTCTCCTATTGTTCTCTTTCAAGCTCAACGTATGACCGCAAATTTCTAACCATTTTTTTTTGTCGTAGATGCTCGTAAATATAGATAACTAATATTCTAGAGGGTAGACGCAATGTTCTATGACGTTAGTGACTTTATTTCTTTAAATATACAATTTGGAGTTGGAAAATCTACATTGGTTATTGTCTATACAATGCAGAGGTAGACACCGCAAGAGAAAAACAAGAAAAATAACGTTAAAACTAACGAGCTCCATCTTTCGTGTTAAACGAACTCTCTTTTCATTTGAAATAAATAGTTTTGCAGATATAAAAATTAACAATGATTTTAAAGATGGAATTTTCAATATCGATGAAAATGGTGCCTTTAAAATCTTGCTTGTACCATTCATTTGTTCAGTTGACAAATGAGATTGTATTATTACAGATAAATTGAATTAAACTAAATACTGAGGTTAGTTGACAAATTATAGGAAGCATTAACAACAATTAAAAATGTATCCAACGCGTGTAAGGAAGAAAAAGTTGCAGCAGATGGAATATTTGTAGAATATGTTTAGATTTGAATTATTTTTGGACACCAGACGTGCTACGTAAGTAGAGAAAAAATGAATTCAATTTTTGGAAGAATATTGTTAAGCTGTTGATTTCCTATGAAGGTTACTAATGGAAATTCCTCAATTTCAACGGAAAAAGGTGACTTTGCGGGTTATCGGATTTCTTGAAAAACCAAAAAGGTTAGTATGAAGCGCTCCAGAGCACTTCAAAAATTTTTTCGAGGAAAAATATAAACATTAAAATAAAGATTTCAAACTAAAAATATATTAAAACGCCAACATATATTGACTCAGGTACAGACTAACTTTGCATTTAAAAAGAAATCCGTAAAAATGCAACACCTTCCTAAGAATATTCCTTTGAAGAACCTTAAACGTTCGTAAATACCAAAACAGAAGATTGTAGCCGTTTTTATCTTATCGCTGCTTGCAGTAAAGGTACGTACATTACTAAGAAAACATTTCACGAACATCATCGATAATAATAATGGCAACACAATTGCACGGTTTAAGTGTGTTAAAAGTGAAGTTTCCGCCTTTCTTCTCTGGACGTATCTGGAAAGTCGCGTTCGACGAAGAAGAATAAGTAGACGAGAGGATTTTCCAGTCAAATGATTATGGTCAGGTTTGCACAAGAATGAGGTCAGCGCGTACAAAATAGTAGGCCATGTCTTAAGACCAATAACCCGAGCTCTTCGACGTCGGATGGTTATTTCGTTATACGAGTAGTAGTGAATCGTAATTAACTCAACCTCAATTTCTTTCGATAGCGTCGAATAGATGTGTGGCGTAGGAAAAGTTTTTTTTTTCTTAGAAGAGAAAAAAAAAAATGTTGAACCGTTACTTATTAATTGGTTTAATTGAGATCCTCTTAGTTTTCTTCGAGAATTATAAGCATAGATTTAATTTTTAATTTAATAGATAACAAATAATTTGAAAATTTTATTCATTTTAACGGAAAACAATTTAATAATAATAATAATGATGAAAAAGCCACTTACTTGTAGATATGTGTTCCTTCGCGTCTATACAATAAATTTAAGTGAAACCAAATCAAATAACCGGAAAACGCACTCCTCCTTCGGGTGTCCGTCCGCTACGCCGTAAAGATCTTCAATAATACACGAGCAAAGCACTTGGTGCGGACGATGTACTGTAAATGGCCTCCGCATACCTTGAACTTGTCTTTATATACACTGACCTACTTACCTGTCAGAATCCAACCATTTGCTTTAAATAGTCTTCCTCGATCGCAGCGGCAATACGAAACTCGGCAATGTCCAGTGGTCATACGCTTTCATGTACGAGGGGATGATAAAGTGCGCCTCTAGAACGAAGAAGATCTCGTTAGTCATGCATCGTTTGACGAGATCGGCGGTTCGCGAACGATTTACGTTCGCTGGGCAAGGAACCGCTTGGAATTCCTCGTTCGTTTCCTGATCTCTGATGTCGTCCAGTCAGATTTTTTAAGAGATACTTTGGTGCTTATGCATGCAAATCATCTATTGCGCAGGTTAATTGCGAGATTCTGTTCGTTAGTTAAAACAACGTCGTTTTTTCTTTTGTTAATTTTATGTTTCTTGGGTTACTTTCTTTTCTCTAATGTTTATTTTTTATTTACTTTCGATCTGTTTATTCGAATAATTTGACTATTTGCGAGTAGTTAAGGAGAATGATGAATATTGAAAAAAAAAATGTAATTTGAGACCTGATTTGCATATTTCTGAACATGTATTTGAGAGCGTTGTATTTTACATAATGAAAATTAATTGAATATTGGCAGCCTACATCTCCTTGTTTAGGGATTCCCCATCACTTAACCTTGGCACCATTCCTTTTGCGAGTACAGCGTTTCCACTTAGTGGGCGGGTGGTTTCCGAAACAATTTAAAAACAAAAATTTCAGATAAAAATGTAAGATAAAAGCTGTAGTGCTGCGCAGCACAAAATTATACTCGTGTATGCAGTGTTTATGTTTCACTGTACGCAATACAAGCTTAATGTTTTAAATAAAACATCCGATATTTATAAAGCGACCAACCACCAGTCGATACCCGACGTTAGAAAAGTTGTGCACCAACTGAGGGCTAACCAACGGTGTTACGAGGGTTGTAATTAGATATTTACTTATCTTGCAATCGGTATCAATTAACTTGTAGACCTGGTTTGCTAATTTTAGTACTAACAATCCAATATGGATCATTTTAAGTAATTTAGGTTTCCGGCTTTAAACCGCGTCGTAATTGCATGAGAATGCCGACGTTTCGCTCTCAGTTGCATGGAGTGGTCTCGCTGCTATAAGAAGAATTCTTCCTTAAAAGAAAACATCGACCACGGAAGTCTTCAACAACATGGATCATTTTAATTTCTAATAGCATATTTAAGGGTATTGGCGATGAACAGGAAAACTCATTAACATCCGCTCATTCATGCCAAAAAATAAATTGATCTTTTCTAATAGAAACTTAAATTCTACTCTCAACTATCTAGCTTGTTCAGTATATCGAGAGAAAAAAATCAGTTGAGCTAACCAAAAATTGGTTGATTTACCAATTTCTGATTGTTAAACATACTTAACACTCCATATGGCTTAAAACAACAGCATAAAGAAGGACGTCTTTATGGAACTCTGCGTCTGTTGTGTGAATTTCGTGGTTCATTTAAAGTAATGTATTTTGGAGCACAACTAACACAAATATTGCTTCGATTTAACAAAAATAATTGAACCAAAGCTAATGTGTTCTGTTAAGTTAAGCAAAGTAAGTTGGACAGATTCGCCAAAGTGTCGAATGGACACATTTCTAGTTGAATGCAACACTTCGTGGTTTCACGAACCAATTCGTTTCACTCTATGCGTGTATCTATGGCGAATTCAATAAATTTCCTAAAGAAAGCATCGCAGGCAAATGTCGAGAATCAAAGGATAACCAATCTAAATTATTGTATCGGCCTCATGCAACCTAGTTCCACTAGAGCGGTTGTATTATCGATAACAGTGCGTACCTATTTATTCACCCGATTTTGTGTTCCGTGTGACATAACGGAGTTTTATATGGCAGTAGTATATAGTCTTAACTGTAAATTCGTAACAATCTTGAATGAAAATATTAACACATTAGTGACTTCGTTTCGTCAGTTGGCCCCAAACAAATAGAACACACATATAAACATAGTTTCTTGTTATACTTATGAATTTCTAACAGTAAACGCTGCCCCGCAAAGCGACATCCTAGGTTATTGGGTATAACGACTAGTTTTGCTAGTTTACTGATAAAAATAGTTAGTTATGGATGGTATTATAGAAAAAAAAAGTGTTTAGGCTTTTAATCTATGATTTATTTTACCAATTTGCTGTTTTCTTCTTACGCTAGAAAAGAACGAATTCGGGTTCAAAAACTTGCTTCAGCGGTCTCGTTCGAGCGAGACAGTATCTTGAAGACCTGGTTTACATATCAATTAACTCTTTTAATTCTTATTGCAGGAGCTTAAATTAAATTGAGGCGCTTGTATTTATTGCATTCCTCACTTTTATTGCATCCGCCAACGCTACTACTGTTTCAATTAATTCCTTCATAATTCGTTCGTTATTTATTTACGAATCTTTCTCTATTATCGCCCCGCCTTTTTTTAGGTCAACTCTTCTCATGTAAGTTTATGCTTGCATTTATCGGTGCGGCGCTAATCATTTACAGTTAAAAATTAATTAGTGAATTAGTTCAACGATAAATGTATGTTGGCAGCGCCGTTAGCGCTACAAAACCATAATCGAATTGCGTGTTGGAATTGAATAATGGGAGCTAATATGTCTGGATTGAATTGGACATTACTCTTCCTCCGATGTTGGTAGTTGTTACAAATAACAAGAATTGACGAATTGTTAATGCTATGAGATGCTTTTTCGTTGGACGATTTTTTACGATTTTAGTAAAGGCCTAATATAATAACGTTTCGAATCGCGTCGTTTCATTTTTTTTTTGAAAACGAAGCGCCATCAGAAAACGCTGTTTACAATTGCTTTGCAGAATTTCGTCATGGTCGTACTTCGGTGAGAATGAATGAAGAATGAATTTCGTGAAGGTCGACCAAAATACGTTGTCGTTGCAGAAAACATAGATGTCCTCCACCAAATGACGATCGAGGATCGGGATTGATTTACGTGAGATGGAGGCATCTCAAAGACTACGCTATTGCTGAATGGTTGGAGCGATCTCGTCAAAAAGCTTTAGCTCTAGTATCGCTGGATTTGTTCTTCGTCAATCTAGATGCGTTAGAATTGAATCATTTATTATTATATTTGTTCATGAATATTATGAAATTAATTTAAACAAAGTGACGCTGTTTTTAAGCGCGTATTAAGTATTTTAATAATCGATTAAGCGAAAGTGATACATCTGGCAGAGCGATCGTTGTTCGTCCGATAAAAACGATGTGCACGAAGCTTTGTTTGTTTTCAATGTTGTAAACGTCGAATTAATACTGACATGTATTGTAAGCGAAAAAGTTGGCTGCTGTTACCAAACAGGTTGGTAACCATAATTAAATGAGATACTGCTTTCAATTAAACAGTTCAGTTAATTTAAGGTAGTGACTTAGTTACCACTAATAGAATTAATAAGTCGACACAAATAAACAATTTGGTTGTTTTTAGTTGGTTAATTTATTTATAGAACAGTTTATCTGCTTGAATAAATTGTACTGTTACTAACATCCGCTTCTTAAATGACGTAGCATATAGCTACCGCACATACTGAATGACAAAAATCTTCGTTTTTTACTCGCGGTTATTAAGTATTTAATTAAGACTACTAAACAGTTTTCTCCATGCGAAGGCTTTACTTAAATCTAGAAAGATGGCTAACGTTTTTCCTAATGTTCAAATTTTTATTTTGGTTGCAAACAGAGATGAATCCTAAAAACGTAGGCTTCCACGGCCAGAGTCAGTTGAAACTAAACGTGTTCCGGGTTTGAACCGTATCATGTCGTTGGTTAAAATAAAACTCGACGTTTCGCCCACAATCGTATGGAGCTTCTTCAGGAGAGTGGTGGCAACAGTTAGCACGGTTAGCAGTTGGTTTTCGCCTCTGGCATGGTTCACATGCTGAGTTACCGTGATCAACTGCTTCCCGCTCAGTTAGTTTCGCCTCTGGCGTGGTTCACACGTTGAGTTACCGTGCTAACTGTTGCCACCACCCTCCTGAAGAAGCCCCATACGATTGTGGGCGAAACATCGAGTTTTATTTTAACCAACTACATGACACGGTTCAAACCCGGAACACGTTTAGTTTCAACAGAGATGAATCATTTTAAAATTTGCAGCTACCTAATTTCGGGTTATTAGCACCGCTGCCAAACAGAAAAGAAAAGTTTCACTCGTTCTACAGATGTATACCGTCTATATCATACATCCAAACATAAAGCGATTCGAAATACAATGAACAATGCAATAAATTCGTAATAACACCTAATAACGACACGTAAAAGAAAAACAATCGTTACGAAATGTCGAAAGATTCACCGGTCCAAGCGCGAGATATCCGCAAGAAATAGGGACGTCGTCGTAATTTGTCAGGGTCCGGTTGAGAGGAAAGTTGTTCGAGTCATTGACATGACAATGACGCACCGCACGATACGTTCATTATTATTTAATAGAAAATTATTGCCGGATCTTTTATCCGATGCGAGAGAGGAATGAAAACGCTAACGGAAATCATGGGCGTAGATTCTAGGACAGCGCAGAGCTACGCTTCCGTTTCTTATTGACGCGTAATGTTTTCGAGAAGATGTAAAGCAGAACGGAGAGATTCGCTAAACTATGCAACGCCGTCTATTAAGATGTTGGGGCAATCGATCGCTTTAGGTTACGCGCAAATGAGACTTGTTCGTAATTAAAGGATGTATAATAAGGTGCGAATATTACAATTTTAATCGGTTATTTCTAACTTCATTATCGCGTTCGAATTACGTGTATTGGCATCGTTTCTTTTATCGTTTGATTAGTGCAAACATGGTTTTGTGTTATGTTGTTTATTCGTTTCACACGTACGTACTATTAATAGAAATTAATAATCTTACTGTTACGTCGGAACACCTTATAATAACTTAATTCAGCAAATTTATCTTTTTTATTTTCCCGGTTCTTTCGAACGATTCGGATTATGTAGACGTTGAAGCCATTTTGGGAAGTGGCATCCGACATAATTTTTTTCTTATACTTGCAAACGTACATGGTTACTACGGTAAGTATGTCAGTAGGCAACATGCACACTAATATTTAATTGCAGTTTGTTATACGTAAGTAGATTTTTTTTATGACTAGGCATGTCCAAATGTCGGTTGAATGAATGATTATATTACATGTCGAAGTTGACGAAATAAATATTGATCTTATAAGTAAGTAGTAATCACCATTAAGGAAACGAGATGACCGAAAAATTATTTATCCAGTTATAAATTAGCTTTTTCTAACGTTGGTTTTTATGCAGATCAAAAAACAACTTTTTTGGATCAGGTCAAGCAATGTTTTTTTTTGGTTTACCAATACTGTAGGCAACCGTTGTTATTATAGCTTAAAAGAAGCACTAATTCGTAAAGGGAAAAAGCTGCTTACAATTCCTACAACTTGAAAAAACAGCATTTACCAGGTGCGATATTCTAATCCGATCTAAACTATCTAGTTAGAAGATAATCAATCTTCTTTAATTAACATTCAAATAATAATTTAACAATTTGTAGCCATTGCTCAGTTAAGTGTGACAATCGGAAGTTGAGCGGTGCATGGTAAATTTTCAAAATGTCCAAAATTGTACATCGTGCAGTGGCAAAATTTCCCACATTGGTAGGAAAGGCAGCGTCCGTAATCAAAGACGGTTTATAGGCTTTGCGGCAATATATGCCATAGTTAAATACGAAGAAAGTGATGGCTATAATCTTTTGGGATAGCAGGCAGCATCTTACTAATCGACTTTAAAGATCGTAATGTCTTCTTCCAGCTTGCTACGCAAATTAAGGCAAGCCATCATCAGAGAGACACTGAGGAAAGCTGGGATGAAGTGTCTTTCTTTTGTGCTATAATGCTTCTATCCTTACAGTTACAATTACGAAAGCTACTGTGCCCCACCGCGGATTCAAATAACTCGTACAATCCCGATTTTGCTCCAAGTGACAATTTTTTATTTTCAAGATTAAAACTGAAGCTGAAAGGGAGAAAATTTAATACCGAAGAAGAGACTTTTAGAGCATTTTGAGGACAAGCAGTTATCGTACTTTTATGGTGATCGTGAAGTGTTAGAAACGATCTAAGATGTATTGAAATAGCAGGAGATAGACTTAGAATATCATTGCTAATCCTTCAGTTCCAAAAGAGAACGTACTATTCCCACGACTTCACTTCATAAATTGTTTTCTTTTCCTTTTTCCTTTAGGTATAATTGCTTCCAACGTATAGACCTTGCTCGATAACACCTTTGGGAGTAAATTAACCGAAAAGGAAGCTCAACCCTGGCAATTTATTAAACTCTCACTAAAAATTTCTTGGGGAATAAAAAGGGGGGCAATTCTAAAGACTCTTTTAAGAAAATTAATGTCCTAATGTCTTTAAAAATACTTTAAAAATAAAAATTCTAAACGTATCAGGCGAGCATCGAAAAAGATGCCCGGGTTTATCGATACTGTCCAAAAAATTAGAACAATTTTTTTACCGCCGTTTTACTGCCGCTCTGTTCACTATTTAGATCAGCTGCAGAAAGCTGGACATTTTCATGTTCCTAGAAATTCGACGAGGTTTTTCCTGAAAGAATTGCATCCAACTTTTGCGCTTCATCAATTGGACCAAACAAAATGAGATCGGTAAGGAAACAGGAAAAACCCAGGATATTGTGCGGTATTGACAGGACTAATAGCACCGTGTCTAGCGCGCAGGGCTCTTAGTTTTGGGGTATCGGGTTCGAACCTCAGAGTGAGGTTTTCCGTAGTTTCCCTTTAAATTTAGCGAAGGCTAAAAGTGAAGATCTTAAGACACTTTACGGCCGCAAGCGAAATGGTAAAAATTTGGAATCAAAGGAGGACGAACGACAAAGAGAAACTGATTTTATTGCAGTTATTTGTTGTTCTATTGCGCAGTAACAATACGTACCTCTTCAATATTGTATTCGCTATGCATTGACCTCACGCGAGGGTCACGAAATAACAGATCCTTACCGCAAGTTCATTGTTTATAGGATGAAGATCATTAAAGTTAATATGCTTATTTCCTAAGTCATCATACCTTCTTTGGTAGGTGAATTTGTATAGTAATCGTGTCACCACACGCTGTTATGCTTCTTTTCGTCTGCGTCAAACTATGCGAAAAAAAGTAAAATATGTAGGTTACGGCGACGAATAAAATTTTTAGTAACGGTATCCTCGCACATAATTCAACTGCAAACCGATGCGCATTTAGGTATGTTCGTCTACGAGATATTTTACTGCGGCGCAAAAGAAACGATCATCAATCAAATTTTATTTTAACAGTTGCTATACAGTAATATTTACAATTCATTTGACTTACAAATAGTAGTAAACGTAAAGAGTATTGTTAGACCTAGTTTAAAATAATTTACAAAAATGAGTTATAATAATATAATAAATAAATTGTGTCTTCATGTATTTTGTATCTTGGTACATTTTGACGTATTCTGTTCAATTTTCAAAGTTTCTTTTCAATCGCTGCTAAATAATTTTCTTGTTCGTGGGGTATGAATAACGTTTAACGCCCTAGAAAAAAATAATTTTAGTATAAACGTGAATTACGAATGCATTTAATTATTAATAAAGGTTGTGCATTATTGTATTAATAATAAAGATAATAAATAGTACCAAAGGTATGTACAAATTCTTATACCTGAAGGATCTTTATTACACTTAATACGGGAACATGATACCAAAAAAAGTTATTATGAATCATTTCAAACGAGAGGCATGGACAAAATGAGTAAAATTTGTCCAAGGAGGTTTAATAATTAGCGAGATGGTGGCAGTAATTTCTAAATGATTTCACCGTTTGGTCGAAGTTGATAAAAGTAAAGAATTTGGCAAAATAAGCAATATGAGCCATTTTTACCTTTAATTTATTGCTTATATATTAAATGGGAGCTGGTCAAAGATGTTAAAAAAATCCCGTAAGCAATATAATCGTATCTATCTTGTAATGCAAGTGGCGGACGTTGTGTTCGCTGCGTTCAAGACTAATTAATTTTTTTGTAGTTGTTACGATATATAAAGAAAAAAAATATTTCATCGCCAGGCAGATTGCCTTAATTATTAAAATGATATTGTAAAAGGCATGTAGGTGTGCTTAAAATAAAATAAGTATGAAATCACTTCATCGTATCTGCCTCTTATTGCCCTATATGGCTTTAATAATTATAAAAAAGCATATAAAGTAGAAAAGGCAGACAATTTTAGGATTTTTTGGAAGGCGCGCGTCTTTGGTACGTCAGATTTATTACCCAAGAGCGTCCTATTTGCCAATACAATCATGCACCGGCGAAATATATTTTTTTTATGTTAACGCCTATTTGCTATTGAAAAAATGCGATTTTAAAATTTAGGGGGAATTTTGTATTTTTACAAAATTTCATCTTTCTAAATTAAGAAGTTACGAGACTCCCTCTATTCTACACCCTTGAGGGCTAAATTTCAAAAAAGAAACAACGTCGATTTCAATAGTTTCAGCTCTGCGTTGATGAGTCAGTCAATCAGGGCTTCTCTCTCTGTAAAATTAGCATAGGTGGTGACGTACATTCTAATAATTTATAATTCCAGGGGAAGAATCCACCGCAACAGGTAGCGAAGATGAAAGTGGGACAGAAAATTATATTGTGAAAATAAATAAATATTAAATTAAAAATAAAAAAACAGAAAATCTGAACCACCTTTTTATGTTTTTCTAGAGATTCTACTGAAGGTAAAAATGTTAAAAAAAACACCATGAAATGATTTAATAAAATTTTTTGTTAATGCTCGGTCTTATTATTAAGAAAAGATCAGCCATTTAGACGCTTGGATTAAATAGATTTTAAGTCGCATGTAAACATTTAGCGATAAAGTTTATCTCAATAAAGTCTTTATGATTAATCAACAAATGATAATAAAACAATGGAAAAAATTATTGCAACATTGCAGCACATTAAAAAAATAGTATTGTTCGGGAACAATCTACATCTTCAAATTCTACTATTTACGCACCTGATCAATAAATAGGGAATAGGAATAGAATTAAACAATCTGCTTCCGCCTATATTCTAGAAATAGTGCTTTGTCGTGGCTGTAAATATGGTTGCATAAGTAAAAGCTCTAATATACCTGAAGTAGTATACTAACATTTTCAGACAAATCTTCAGCGAATATGTGCGAATAGGTAAGCGGATCCAGAGCGACATACGTTGGTTTTTTATGAATAGTCCTAAGAGATTGTTGCCTTTTTTTATTGATGTAATATAACACTAAGAAAACAAACACTGTCACTGCGAACGCTATAACGAAACTCGCAATAAACGCAGTGCAAACCAACGCGTAATCGTAGGCCGTATTAGGGACCGCATCATCTGTACTTAGCTCCATGATTTTTAACACTCTGCACGCGAAATTCGTTTGTTCACATGTAAATTTTTTTTCCGTTTACGCACAACGCAATTTCTTATCGTCGAACGTTAGCCGGCTATTATTTATTAGATTTGTTTCGTATTTTTTATGTTTATTTTCTTAATAAACCACAAACGCCGTGTAAAGTTTATAATACCACTTAATCGCGTTTATCTGTCTTTGATAAAGATGAGACGTATAATGCGATAGTGAATCATGAAACACATTACGAAATAACGATGATTTATCTAGATATCTACAGTCGAGTGCAAGTAGCTTGGCTGCTATTGTGAATTAAAAGAAAAAGTACACGTGGTTTTTAGAGAACGAAGGAAATTAATCCGGATGAAGGAATTATTGCATGTTCCTTTGGATAAATTTGGTACACCAGTGGTTTACAGCATGTTCTACAAGTTTGAGGACGAGAATCTTTTAAATAAGAAGGACAACAGTTAATCTTTGTTTCTTTTTAAATTGGTAGCTTTGTTAATGGGCACTGCTGAATTAGAATTGAATTGTGTTCCGTGATTTCTAGTTTTCAGATCTTTTAAATACCGAGGCCTGTCTGTAATATTATTAAACATCTTAATTGTTAGATAACCTTGATAAAAAGAGATCAACTGGCTCAAATCTAGACTTCTACTTCTCAATTTTAGCGGTCCAAACTGCCCAATTCAACACGAGATGATGATATTTCCTAAACATTAAACAATTTCTTCATCAACAAAGGCTAATAAGATATTAGAAACCTCTTGTTACCTTCTTCTCGTCGATATTCTTCACGAGGGATCAATCCCGAATGTAATAAATTTGATGAAGATCGTTCTCATACTTTGTAACTGGCAAATCGTATTTCAAAAAGGTTACATTAAAAGTGACGCGTTCGCCATTCGCGTCCATTAATCAAACGCGTAATTACTTCATTTCAAACGGGAGGTCCTTACACATCATCGGAATCATTTATGCCTTCAATTTCTTTAGTGAAGCCGTTCGCAATACGCCGTATAGGACAGCAAGCAGGTAATGGCATAGGCTACGACGTGCGCTTAGATCCTCGCAAGGAACTAATATGTATGCATCTATACACGATACTTGTATAGCGTTTACGAACGCTGGAAGAGGCGTATAAGAAGACACACGAAGCAAGAGAACCCATTTCGATTTATGACTTCCTCGCCGGGCAATATTTCAGGACGATTTATGGCCGACGTCAAACAAACAACCGCGTAACATACACTCAAATAATGTAAACACCGCTGCGTATATGTATATTTATAATAATTATTAAAAATACTTCTTATTATTTTACAAATATTACATTGGCATTTTGACAACGATCGGGCGTAATAAATTAATTTTTGCGTTCTTCCACATCCTTTTTTCCACTTGAGCTTCCATAGTATAGTACGTTTACGGATTGAGATTGTTGCGGACAAAAACGCTCATTTGTCTTTGTATTTATGTTATGCTTTAAAAAGAAAAGAAGTAAAATAAACACTACGTAGAGTCTAGTAGCTATAATTAACTCAATAGTCCTTGTATAACATTATCTTTCTCTTTGTAACTCTTCTAAATTTGTACTTTTCTGTATAGATCTAAACTGGTATGCGTTGGCACGCCGTTTAAAGAGGGCAAAATATAAACTTCTTGAACAGATACAGGATACAGTAACTATCGGTGTTTCTGTTATTATTGGTTTTCTTATCACTAAAGTTTGCTATTTTCCGTGCGATTCGCGAAATTGGCAAAGACTAGACGGACTCGTGTTTATTCGTCTCACGGGAATGGGTTCCTGTGCCTGGTTTCCCCGAGGGTCGACGAAACCCGAGTCTGTCTAGTCTCTGCAAATTTCGCGAACCGCATGGAAAATGGCTAAATTTTAAAATATTTGTTACCAATCCTTATACCGAAATAATCGTGATCTGAATTACGGGTCGTTGTTGCTATCCCCATCGTATTCCATCCATTTGTTCTACGAAAACAATCACTTCTAGAGCCTATATATTGCTTATTTTCGAAAGCAAAAGAAATTGAAACAACGAGGAAATACGAAGTACAATTGTTGGTTTTCAATGCCTTAATTTAAAAATTCCTGCTCTTAAATTTACAAAACAATATCATGGTATTTCAGCCTAAACAAATAATAAAAACAACAACAACAAACGCTTTCCTAAACATCTCAATCCGCGCAACGTACTGCACGATTTTAGCTACGGAATAATATCTAGTCGTCCGTCACGGTGTCGACATCTATGAGCAGCTCGTGGTCCTGCGTCGAATCCACTGTGCTGTCCACCGATTTGCCGGCCTCCTTCGAATGTCGCCACTTCATCCTCCGATTCTGGAACCAAACTTTCACCTGCGCGTCGGTCAGGCCGAGCGTGGCGGCCAACTGTCGTCTGTCCGGTTTCGTGATGTACTTCTGAAGCTGGAATCGTCTCTCGAGGCCTTTCCGTTGCAGGTTGCTGAAGACGGCGCGCGACCACGACCGTTTTCGTTTGCCGTTGCTCGTCGTCGGGTTAAGGACGGGCGCCGAATTCGTTGGCGAAGACGGTAAGGGTATGCGAATACCTGCAAATATAATAGACAAAGGATAAGTAAGTTTTATTTGAATAGTGTTGGTTAAGAATTTCTTTGAGCCAACGGCAAGTCTATGTAAACACCTTTGCGGTTTTTATGCGGAGTGCTTTGCCAGTTTCTTTATGGTGGGTGTGTGAAAGTTTACCCGTTAAAAAAAAACTGATGTGATATTGAGATTTCAATAGAAAAGACCTCCAACTTTTAGATGAGACTTTTCAACAATAAAGTCATCTTCATTTCCCATACTTTTGTGATCGTCTTCTCTGAAAAGGATGCCTATCCAGGTTCTTCTTTTTCTTCTTCTTTCTGAGGACCCTGGCATTCTAAGGGTGTCTTCCATTGCTTCCTACTTCTGGCCAGCTCCCTCCTGTTTTGTATTGTTTTTCCCTTTTTAAACCTATCTCTTTTAACAACAAAATTAGGCGAATCGGAAAATGCCAGTTTTTCAAGAAAGAAGTACCCAAGCTAGGCTGAAACGAGAGGCATTCTCGGTGGATGTTGGAATCAGAAAAGTGTTGCTTGATTTTTATTCATAAAAGACATCACAATAATAACATACGGAACAGTTAGGTAAGTTTATTATCATATGTGTGGTTAATTGATTCGTATATTTTTTACAGGAATTTATTTGTATAGCTTTTTTTTTATTAAAATGTACCCACACTTGTCAAAATCAAGCAATCTTGCAGGCATCACAGAAACAACCACGTCTTTAGCATTTGTTTTTCTTATTCGGTAAAGTAATAAAGTTTTCCTCCATTTTATGTCATTAACACGTTGCGCTTGTATAATAATAACCTGCACAGGGAACCAGAGGCAGAAGCGTTACGCTCATCATCGCGATCATCATCATTACACTCTTCCAAGGAAGAGTAGCAGAAGTATGCATGGTAAGAATAAGAGGAGGAGGAAAAAAGATGTGTAAACCGTCTTTTTTTTTACACAAATCTAATAAATTCACATATAAACATTGTGAGCAAGATAAGCGTATGAATACATCAACATATGCATATGGCCCGTTCGTGAAACTTAACAGACCTCGGTCGTCCTGATTGTTTATTGGTGTAAAAGACTCCTGACAAGCGGGTACATCCTGTGCACTATATAGGCCTAACTTTATATATATACGTTTGTGCGTCTGTGTGTGTATATGGGAGGAGTGCAGTACAAACAGAGCCAAGCATACCATCAGCGGCGTATGTAATAACAACGTTACGGCACGAAGGTACGTATTATACATACATAACGTCGTTTAGCTAGCAGCAGCAGCAGCAGAAGCAGATAATTTAGGATATCGATAACGCAGAGGTCGCACTCTGTCTGGTTTCTATCAAATGGGATGCCGGATGATTTATCTGGCGGTTTACATTATTGCTCTTTGCCACCGTTATTTTAGAGTCTTGAGGAACCCTTTCAGGACCGAATTGCGTGACTTGAAAAGGTGGCAAATACAAATTACCCTTTCAAGTGTTCCCACATCAGCTACATTGTAATTGTTTGGGAAAGAGTTATTTTCTATACTTAACGGAAGCCTTTTAAGTGAAAATAGTTTTGGAGTATAAAAGGCTAATATTTCAGGAAAAATAATGTTGAAGTCTCTGCAACACATAGTGTGTCACTTTTCCTTCTTTATTATTTATATTTTACTTCTTTTGAGGTATTTATTTAATTTCAGAGCGCTGGAATTTTTTTGTTGCAAAATTTATTTTCAGTTTTTTGACGCTGGGTATACAAAAAAAATTATTGGTTTTATACAGGGTGCAGCGTTTAAACCGTCGGTTAGCCAAATCATTACTGGGTGATATTTGATACTAATCTTTCCAATAAAAATTATGAAATTTTTTTTCGTGTTAGCAAAGATCAGTATTAAAAATCCTCCAAGACAAACTTTCAACATTCAGCTAGTAATAATTCATAGTATTCGGCTAAGCGACGGTTTAAACGCCACACCCTGTCTACGTATATAAATAAGCCGTTACTGCTGGCACACGATTGGAAATGCAATTTTACTGAAGAGAGTATATTCAGCTAGCTATTAGAGCTATCAACGGATCGTCCAATTATTTTACATTTAACGTTGCAATTGTTTAAACGCAGACGAAAATATATGATTTTGGAAGGTTTTACTATTATTCCAATCATTCTGTTTCTATTTACATTGTCGATATTATCGCAGGCGAGATTCGCAAATCAGTGATTTTTGTTGATAAATAATGGTATATTACTCTGTGTAAAGATTAAAACAATTTAATTTTTATTGGCTGTCTGTCGTGATTCCATATTCGTATTACTTAATTTTTTGTAATGCAAAAATAAGAAACATTTTTAAGCATCTGTTCATTTCATCAGTTCAGTGTTACTAATCTGTAGTACAAGGTTACTCTGAAAGTACTGAAACTTCGCACGGAATTGTCGACTTTGTGGCGTGGTGGAACTCGTCGTTTTGACGAATTGTAGGCAAGTTCGACACTAAACTTTTTTTTGTGAGATGAAAAAAGGGGATAAAGAAAAAACATTAGAACTCAGTTCCTACCCCAAAATTTTTTCGGTTTTGTCGATATTTCGAGAATGGCCACTGTTTGGAGAAAGTCACATGACCTAAGTTAAACTTTTTTGGGAATTCTTTCATGTCGAGGAGGCTACCAATCTCGAGCCCTACCACCATTTCCCTTCCGTGAGCGACGTTTAGGGCAACTTGCAAATCTCATATGGGAACCCCTTTTTCATTACAAATTTGGATTTTACCAATTTGTAATGAAAAAGATAATTGTACAAGTTATGAACAGTGTAACGTGCCATTAATCTTTTATTGTATTAAATAATAATAGCGTTTATTCCATTCTCTCATTGCACTGCCTTTGCCGTAAATAATTTCATTAATACAATGAGTATATCACGGAAGACATTAAAATAAGAGCCAAATTCAAGATACTAATGATTCTCTCCACAATGCCTGCATCAAAACGCTCACAACTTCAATAAAATAGCACGAAGCGGCTCTTCTAAACAAATAGGCCAACAGGTCAGACCATAGAATACATAAGAATGTCCGTACACAACACCGACAGGGAGAAGCCGGAAACGTAGACGCGAAAGACAAAAGAGCAATGAGAAGATCGATTTGATGAAATTTAGACAAATATAAAAAATGAAACGATCCTCACACAACAAACTAAACGGAAGATAAAATTTAGGGACTTACGAAGTCGGCAAGTCTAAGCAGAAACTTACGAGACAAAGTTACGGACACTACAAGATTAAAATTAATAAAGACCACCTCAATAAAGAACTAAAATTATATAAAGAACTATAGAAGAAATTATATAAAGAAGAAGAAAGTTGCTGAAAAAACTATTGGAAATTCGTTGAACTAATTTAATTTAATTTGTTCGTTTTGTTTTCAGTTGAAGTTTTAAGTTTGCACTTTGCATTGATAAAACGTTTAGGTCAAATTCTTTAATTTAACTACTACAACTCGTACCGGTTTTTAGATGGCTCTAAAACCGTCACCGCCTCCTGTGCAGTGCTTAAATTTTATATAGATCCGGTCCTGACGCGATCCTCTTTATATATCTCTCCCTACACACGCGCGCGCTCAGCTAACTACTTATATATTGTGTGTATAAACGTATAAAATAAAATCGCTCCTTAAATTGTTTATTAACGGATACGCTTTAATTACGTTTTCAGTGGGTACTTGTGTTCGTTCTGTTTATACGATTTCGACAAATATACAAATACCACACGGCCGGCGGGCCCGCGCTCCCGTTCGATCGGTCGTCGGTGCATTCTTTTGGGCAAGGCGATGGCGGAGGCGGAACGGAGGAGGAGGAGAAGGAGGAGGACGACGAGGCGCTCACCATCCAGCAGCAGCAGCCACATCGAGCGCAACAAAAGCTTACACGATCTAGACATTATTTGGCAGTTGTTACGTGTTAATATACTGTAATGTTATAAATATCGGGAATATGTGAAATTCGAAACAATGTTGGTAATACGGTTCGAATATGTATGTATTTCAGTCGAAGAGTGCTTATACGCGTTTTTACCCGCAAAGAATTTTGCATATGTTTTCTATTAACGACTCCTTTACGCAGAGGACTATTTTCAGCATTAACAAGTGACAGTATGTTTCATTTTTACTATCCACCATTGAGATCTAGATCAGGAATTCCACACTTCTTCCGGGATATTTTCATTTTCGGACGCCAATTCAATAACGTCCCCAATTCTTATTACTTTTGTTCTTAACGACGGAATATCCAGTGACTCAACAACTTCCCATATCCGTTTCCAAGAATTGAGATCACTTCTTATTTGGGTATTTCATGTAAACTACGAGAATTTTACACCCACCCTTAGAAATTGGTTTTGCATTATCTCAAACCGCTGAAGATGGAATTCAGCAAGGCTATTCCCTGACACGGTCACGTAGGTAAGTATGTGTCAGAGCCATTGCTTGTACAGTAGCAATATTACTTCAATGGTTCCGTGGTCCAGCGGTAAAAAAGTCTGCGTCTGACTAGAGTGTGTTCGAGCTCAGCTATGATCAAATTTTCTTAGTGCAGTTGGGGGACAATTAATTGTGCACTTTATGCACAAAGTTTACACACAAAGGCTCCTGAAGTTATGACATCTCGCTGGACCGTTAACACAAAAGAAAAATCAAAGCGAACTGCCTCTGCAAACAACAGGATGAACCTCTGAGGGTGTTTACGTAACATCTTTTTTTCCTTACGTGTGGTGACGCCCTAACGGGATCTATAAGCTATAGGGCTTATAATCGCAGAAGCTTGTAGCGTGTAAATGATGGGCACAGTGTCTATCGTCCTTGCCGTAGAAGGTGAAACGCAGTGAATTGTTCGACATGCAAGTGGTGACTTGAGATTGACTCACCAGTCACTGATCCTGTCACAGCTCCTAATTTTCTAGCAGTCACGAGAATGTCACATTTCCCAGTAACATATCTTCATTTATACCAAAAAATTGTTCACTGCGTTGCTAAATTTCGTGAAACTGGTGTTAAGTTGCAAACCCGGTAGTGGTAGAAAAAAACTACTGCAACGATCGCGGATATAAGGAAGTGGTAAACTAATTTGTCATATTTTCCCAACGTATCTTTGGGAAAGCTGTTGTGTGTGTTGGAAGAACTCAGGTCCATTGATCTCGTAGTGGAAGAACAATACCGCAATTGGTTTGAAAGTCACGTTAACAATCTTATTAACAAACAAACTGTGCATATATGGTCCGGGGAAAATCCTTATGTCAGGATACAGAAACCATTCCATTGTGGAAAGTTTGGTGTTTGGATAACAGCTTCACGGAGAACAATTATTGGCCAGTTTTTTTTTTTTTGTGAAATAATAAAGCAGAAAGAAATTGTAACAACTTATTGAGACGTTTTCTAAACCAGTTGCATGACAGCGAACTAGCGAACAAGATCGAGGAGGCAACTGAGCATTTACTATATTTTTTTGCTAAATTCTACTTTTACTACGAAATAATTCTTTATTCTGGTCAAACGTAATTTGAAGTCTTAATCTTGATATTATTAAAAATAAATAAATAAATAAAACATGGTCTTTTCCTTTAATTATCTAATTGGCTTAATAAAAAGCTATGAAGGTCCACGGTTAATATAAAAATTCCACAATAATCGATGACAGCAAACAATAATAATATATGTAGAACATCGCCTACTCAAATACAATCACCGTTAGCACAATAAATAAATAATCAAAAATATCTCTCGATTTCCCACCTAAATATAATAACTTGAAAGAGAATTTTATATACGTACGCAGTTAATATAACCATTTCATAAAAGAAACAGGAAATTCCGAAATATAAAATCTTACTAACCTGGCTTTTATTTGTTTAAAAATAATTGAAGTTTAGTAGGTTCGGATATCTTTAAAATAATAGCGCGCCTGTCAAACAATGGATTTTTTACGATGCATCATCTTTTTCCAGCGGAAATTGTTTACACTATTATGCCTATAACGTTAATAATAATTGGTGTTTAAGATCTTTTCGTGCGCTCATATAGCGTCCTGCGCGAAATTGCAAGCTTATGTATGTAATATAGCAGGTAATCAGGATTTAGGCGTGAAATTATAAATTGTATACAGTACAGTCTGCGCAAGTGGGAATTGACACATTTTTTGCGCTTGATATGATGACGGTGTTGGTCATCAAGATGTAGGTTCAATATGCTAGAATTATGGTGGAGATTTTCGAATCTTTGCGATACTTCCATTGAAGTCTCCCAACAACAAATGAAACTCAACATTTTCGTCAGAACGGATTTGTTTGATTAAAAAATTCTTTGATTGGGGATGCCTAAGCGATAATGGAACCATGTTAGTTGATTACAACTTAGGCTTTATCGAGCCAAGATCTTTTTCTTTCGTCTCATTGAAGTACTTTTAAATCCTGATTCGTTGCAATCGTTGTCGTTGGGTCTGTGGTTTTGCTTCCACAGAAATAACTCCATCGTCGTGATCTAACGCAGTGGTTTCCAACCGGTGGTCCGTGGCTATCGTCTAGGTGGTTAGCGAGACTCGGTATAAAAATGGGCCGAACTAAATATGGATAAAACCCTTCATATCCCTTCAAAAGATTTATACGAAATTGTGTTTTTATTATTATATAATAAGTGGTTCCTGAAGAAGTTTTTACTTTAGTGGTCCGCTACCTCTCATAGGTTAGGAACTACTAATATAATAATAATAAAGCACGTAGATTATATATAAACAAGTTTTGTTTTTCTTGCCAAACGCCCTATCTTTATTACCCTTCCTTATCTCTTTCTTCTATCCTCCATCATTATCTTTCATTGTTTGGGTAGTATGACTATGTCGTCGGCGTATGCATTATATACTTATGTCTACCCAAGTCCATTTAAGACTTCTTTTATTTATTTTTCTAGTTACATATTCTATTGCCAAATTATGAATGTTCCTGTCTTACTCTGTTATTTTCAATTAATTTTCTTAATTTGGCGTATGTCGCTACTCCTTTTGCATTGATGGTAGCGAAAACTGTTGGAAATCAGTGAAAAGCAGCTTTATGTCAATTTGGTACTCCTGTGCTTTTGGTGTAATTAGCTTCACTATATGTACGGCATCTGTTCTCAATGGGCCCTCACATTAATATCGCCCTGTTATCTTTTTTGTCTTTCGCTTATCTACATTCGCTACATTTAACAATAAACAAATAGGACTAATAATTAAAGAATAAATCAAGTCTCTAAGACCGCAAAATAAAAGGTGGTGGTTTTTCCTTGATACGCTTGGCAAATAAAAGGAAAAATTAGCAATTGGTAGTAACAGTACCTGAAATAGATCAAAGTAGTCGTAATATATATACGAACATGTAAATTCAACACGTTTCGTCCAGAATACCACCCCACACGACGATAAATTACCTCCGTAGTTCATATTTTACGAACGTCCCGCTGTGCCGAACATCGAAACGTACGTGCATTACACGAGAGCCACGCCAAAGTCTCCCTGAAGGGTCGATAGGATTTACACTTTTGTTAAGAGCGCATTGAATGTGCTTTATTCTCAAATACGAACGTTATCCTCTTTTCCTATCGTTTCTCTTTGTTCGGGTTAAATGGACTAGTAACGTAAACAACAAACATTCACGTATTTTATTATTTTGTGGCAATACGCACAGAAAAGTAGCAAAAAGTGATCAATTTTAGGACGTTGTTTTATTGTTTTGGAAATATCGTCTTTGGTACAAATGAAGATATATGAGTTAACAGAAGGATCAAGGGTTCATTACTGCTTAAAGCGATTTTTATTTTCATTTTGATTTTTTTATGTTTTCAACTGCTTTGCCGGTGCCAACAAATTTAGGTGTGTTTAGATAATTCCAGTTAACTTTACTCGCTTGTTAGAAATCCGTATTGATGAAATTGTGAACTGATCGTGTGGAGAGCTTTAGGCGAAAATGATCTACAATTAATCGAAATAATTACGAAGGATTGGAATATCGGACAAATAGTACCTGTACACAAAACAAAAGGATCAAGAAAACTTGTAGAACACAAGTTTGATAGAGTTCCTAGTTTGGAAATGTCTACAATAAAGAAAGATAAACAGTAAATTAATTAAAGATGTATAATGACAACACCAACTCTATCAAGACTAAAGAATAGGAAGGCGGAACTGTTTAAAACCAAAGGGGATGTGAGACAAAGGGGCGTACTACGCCTGCTAATGTAAATCGAAATTAATGAAATTGAATATAGATTATAGACAAGATGTAGCGAAATGTATTGAAACGGAACCACTGTCGCCCGCAAAACATATCTTTTTAGATCGGTCGAAGCGGCCAGGGACAATCATGCAACTACGCAAACACACTATCAAATATTTTCTTTTTTATTTTTATTTAGGATAGTTCGTTAATCCTTGTTTTTTTTTGTGTATTGAATTATTGTAGTTAGTTGTTATAGAAAATAAAAGCTTTTGCATTCAAAAAGTCTAATTTCTCGTACTTTTTACCCAGCCAGCCCTGCAACCTAGAGGTTCGAATCCAAAATAGTACATCGTGGGTAACAACCCATACAGTGAAAAGAATCTTCAGAAAAACTAAGATAATCATGAATATGAAAATCAGTATGAAGAAGACAAATGTGACGATAACAACAGCAAGATATGAAGAAGGAATAAGAGTATGCATTGACGAAGAAAGAAAACGGCAAGCTGCAAAATATTTTTGTTAAATCAAACCAATATTTGATCAATTACAAAATTCACTTCATACAACAGATGCACAACAGAGATCCATAAAAACATCCTTCTTTATTTAAGATAACACACCTTCAGATTTGCACAATCGGCATTTTTATCCATTTTACTTTCCCTTTTTAAGAATGCTTTCCTTATGCACACACCTTCATTTTTGTTCTACGCATGCATTATTTTTACATCCTACCATCATTCTTATATAAGTTGGTTGAACCTACTGTGTGCTCTTGTTTTAAGCCGTACGGAGTGTTGAGTATATTTAACAAAGTTCGTTGAGTCGATCAATTTCTGGTTGGTTTAACTTTAACAAATTATGGAAACGTTATCTCATCATGATTAATACAATTTTATGCACTTTATCGCAAATTTATTCTTTTTATTGATTATTCGCAATTACTCACATTTCCACAACATTCATATTAGCATTATTTTTAATCCTAAGGAAGCTGCTTGCTTTGATATTATTATTAAAAAGCGTTACCGAAAAAGAGAGTTAATTGTTTTAGGCAACATTCCACGCCATGGACCCGTTTCCCCAAATAAAACAAAGAAAATCAATCACTCCTGGTTGGAATAAAGTTCAGTTTCTTTTTTTTTTTGGCATAAAAACGCGCAATCACATTCGGAAACCACTTCGTCATTTTACTATTGAATAATACAAAAACTTACCGTAAAAACATCTATAATTCGGGCAGGAAACACTTTTGAAGATTGTTATGGCTGCGTAATTTTTTTGATCATTCTGGTTTTCTATTGCCAGTAAAATTTAGTTAGACATACACTTTAACGGCCCCAATAAAAAAGAGGAACCTCTTCGCTTTGTGTCTGTTTAAACGTGTTATTCCTCTTCGTATTGCTTCTATCTACATATATATACGATGATGCAAGAAAAATCCAACAAAACCGGCAATGAGTTATAAATTACCGATAAACAGATATGTTTACATCCCAGACGTGGTCAGAAACTGAGGAAGCCATATATCAAGCCGCGAACGCTCGCGCGCACACACAAGATAGAAGGAGGTTTATCCGAACCTCAAATATAAAAATACGCCTTTGTTTAAATTTTCAAACTTAATAACCCCGCGGAACGTAAACAATCCGGCAAAAATTGATCATAGAACGTATATACAGATACATGAGCATAAATTTCGCCCGTTAGAACTCAACACTTACCGCTGTCAGCACGTCATTTTTCTTTGAGAGTGAGCAGCGGAAAAAAATAACAATAGAAAGAAATATAGCCCGAGTTCGATGGCGGAGGCCCGTATTTAGTACGGACGCATCGATATGGATGCTTATTTCTGTAGTATTTACAGGAGTCAGCCTCATTTACCAATCAATACGGACGATCCAATCTACGTCCGATTTATTTAAAAGGTGATTACAATTGTGTAGTAACGAAGATTCACGCGTAGGTGAAAGAGAAGCCTGAGCATAATCTCTTCTTCTAATGTCTTTCTCTTCTTTTCTCTTTCCCTTTTTTTTCCGTCTCCAGAGCGAACGAGGAAAATGTGGTAGTTGTGTAGCAAATAAAACCAAATGTTCTCAATATAGATACATGTCTATTAACATTTTATAAACACTTAACAATCTTGTGTATACAAACTGAAATACTTAAACCTAGCTGCTGTAAACTAAAGTGTCTGAACGTGTTTACTTTACCAGTATTAAAGTTGTTTAGTTTACAAAATACATAAAATTTGGGGCTCATCATCGGTTTAAGACGCGCATAAATCTAAACCAATTAGGCCCACATTTTAGAGTCGCTAAGGGGAAATTGTCTCTTTCGTTGCTCGCAATAAATGTCGTGTATATTGTACGTCTGTACATGCTTATGTATGTGCCTGCGTTAGGTTATACGGCGTTGGATTGACGACAGGCCGACGATGATACATGGTGGAAAAGGCTACGAAAACATTTGACCTGCCAAGACGGCACTAGACACTGTGTCAACTGCGTTTACTTCGGATATTTTGACATTCACGTCAAGTAAATGTGCTTCTATAAGTAATAAACGCCGAAAGAGAGGATATTAGGGTCAAGGATTGAAAAGACAAAATAATATTTATTCCAATAAGCGTATTATAAAATTAGAAAAATATTATCTCAGGGCTTTAGTAAGTTTATTTAATGGAAAGTACAACAAACACATTCATACCGAAGGAAATCATAGTTTAATTGTAGCTACGAGATCTAACAATTATGTTGAGACGTAACGTAATAAAAATGAAATGAATAATTAAATTAATAATAATAATAAGTTTATTCGCCCAACAGCGAAAGCCTATTACAGGACAACTTAATAAAAAAATAAAATTAAATAAAAAAATAAAATTAAAGAAAAAGGACAAGAAATGTTAACAACTAAAAGTTACGATGCAAAACTAATGACTCCTGATGTCTCCTTTCTTAATTCGTTTTGCTTTTACTCTGAAATTAGCAGTTGTTCTTAGTAACGGTTGCTAGGTTTACGTTGGGCGTTAGAACGTAATAATTTGATTACTTTAACGTTACACTTGAATGGAACGCCAGTGTTACAGTGAGACATATAACATTTAATAACCACAAGCTGAAAAACAAACAAGACAAACGTGAAGAGAAGATTTTATGTGCAATAATGGGGCCTCCAAAAATTAAACACAAATAAATATTAATTATATTAATGAGGCATAATTTATAGTGATAAAAAATATATTATTTAAACAATTCGGAGCAGATTAACACTGACGCTCAGATTATCCTGTGTGTTTGGCGGGGTTGGAGCGGCATTGTGCATGGCGAGTCACCCTCGTCAAGCAGAACGATAGATTCTGTACTGCCGGATAATAAATGCGAATACTCCTAGCAATTCAAAAGAAACGGCCGGAACTGGTCAACAAAAATGGTGTGGTATGATATACTGCGCTGACAACAGCAGACCGCACATACCTTTAACAATCTGTTAGAAATTGAAAGAACTTTGGCTGGAAGGTTTTAATGCAATCACCACATAACCATATAACATGGACCAGTGTTGGCCAAGATAGGGGAAATTACTAAATTTTCAATGTGACTAAACAGACTCATGTTCTATCGAGTCTGCCACGAACACGACAACACGTACAAAAATTTAGTAATTTCCCTGATCTTGTCCGTCGTTTGTTTCGGTTTCTGCAGAACTCCCTGAATGGTGATAAGTAAAGTTCGCCGCTTTCCGTGCGCTTCACGAAACTAGCAGAGACTAGACAGACTCGTGTTCTGTCGACTCTGGGGGAAACCAGTAGGCAACACGAACCCATTCTCATGAGACGAATAAACACGACTCTGTTTAGTCTCTGCTAATTACGGGATGCACAACTCGTTTCTGCAGGCTCTAATGATTTTCCTCGAGTGTTTGAATCTAAAGAGACAGGAAAAAAGAAAGACGACATAGAGAGCTC
>LR737381.1:35252741-35334337 GCA_902655005.2 Marronus borbonicus | reverse complement strand
TGCAGAAACGAGTACACTTTCCGTGCGCTTCACGAAATTAGCAGAGACTAGACAGACTCGTGCTTTATCGACTCTCGGGGAAACCAGTAGGCAACACGAACCCATTCTCATGAGACGAATAAACACGACTCTGTTTAGTCTCTGCTAATTTCGCGATACACAACTCATTTCTGCAGGTTTTAATGATTTTCCTCGAGTGTTTGAATGTAAGGAGACAGGAAAAAGAAAGACCACATAGAGAGCTTTGGAAGAATGAATCCCGTACAATTGCCGAAAAAAGAGCGGCGAATTCAGAAGAAGTAAGTAATAACTTGTAGAAGACAGAAACGGATGAAGGTAGATATGGAAAAAGTCAGCTCCAACCTAGTTTTACATCAAAAGGTGCAAAAGGCTACGGATTAAGTCATTAAGGAAGTGAGTATTTATTAAGCCTGCAGAAACGAGTACACTTTCCGTGCGCTTCACGAAATTAGCAGGGACTAGACAGACTCGTGTTTCGTCGACTCTGGGGGAAACCGGTAGGCAACACGAACCCATTCTCACGAGGCGAATAAGCACGAGTCTGTCTAGTTGTATATACGTGCAGAGGTCTTTATGGTTTAGCTTTAGAGTAAGAAGACATTCTGCTCAATATTTTATTAAGAATATAATAAACATATTTTAGTCTGCGCCTCATTTCCGTTTCTCCAAGATAATATGTCTAGAATATGCATTAAGTACCACATTTTTTTAAAAAGTGAAGGGGCGCATTGAAGGAAGCTTGGGGCATATGTTCAAGAAAATTCTTTCTCGTGTCAAAATCACATTAGCTATTGTCGTATTAAAAATAGTTTTTTTTTAATTTTTTAATAATAAATAATAATTTTTTTAAATTAATTTTTTAAAAAAATTTGTAATTAAAGTGTACGTTTCCGAAGTTCAATTTAAGCCAACTGTTGAAGTATTGAAACTAATTACCCATAGGCAAAAGTTAGAAAACAATGATCGATGTTAACTTTCAAACGTGGAAGTTACGAAAATCCACATCGCATAACAGGCAGTAGCAGTTGGAAGCCTAAAGCCTACTTAATTAATAATTTATTTTACCTAATAAATCACCTGTATGCAGCGTGCGTCTCGAAACAAAACGCAATTTCAATTTGTATACGCGTTCAAATAACGAGGGATACATATATATGTAAATTAACTCACCTATTATACCGTATAAATTACGTAATTCGTTATTTTCGAAGGTGTTTCGGGAACGGTTTAGGGATCTAGTTTCGACACACACGATCTAGTAGGCAATAAATAAACATAAATACAATTTCTTAAATTGGAATGTTATACATTATATATCATTCTGAGAATGTAAATTCTATATACTATACCGGCAATTATTTTTTTAAAATATTCAACGGATCTACAATATAAAATATTATATATTACCGGTTAATTTAACCGATATCTCGTGATTTATCGCGAAGAAAGCTCACGTATATCGTTGTTTAAATAGCGTTGACCGTTTAATTAAGCGCGTATATATCCGTAATAAATTAAACGTGTTTCTATTGAAGGAGAACATATGCTCAAAAATTCGTGTAGGATGGTTATAACGCGACATGCATAGGTGATTATGCAAATATCGTAGAAGAATGGGTTTAATTGCAGAATTATGAGATCGGTGAATAGATATTACGGTTGTTGAATCAGAACTGGTCGATATAAATCAACCGCACCAATAAATCCTACGAATAGAAGATTAAATTAGCGAATGTTTCGCAAAAAAAGAAAGCAAATAAGTACGAAAACAAACAGGATATTATGAATATTTTTGGACATTATCATATTAGATACGAATAACCATTTATTAGGTTACTTTTGCAAAAGATCAATTTGTAAGTTGTCATAGTTAGCATCTAGTTCTAGAAATAGATACAATTAAAAGATGTTACCAAATCTTTAATGATTAAAAACACACAAGGAGGATCTTCTTTTTCAGAGCTACACCACAGGCTCCTTAATCTGTAGAGTAGGCCCTCTATCTCGCCGGCTGATGTTTAGAGATGATCAAGCCAGGTGAAATTATTACTTTTTTGCAGCGGCTAGACAGACTCGTGTCTCATAAGGAAGGGTTCGTGTTGCCTACTGGTTTCTCCGAGAGTCGACAAAACACGAGTCAAGTAATAATTTCACCTGCCTTTGTCATCTCTACCGATGTTGATTTGCAATGCGGTGTTACTTTTTAAATGTGCAAATTAGGTGCTACCGGAGAATAATGTCTTGAATCACGTGCAAGTTAACGTAGATCAATTCCTATTTTCGGTTTAAATCAGAGAACAGTTGAACACGTTATGGAAAAATTCGAAGAAACACTGAAATATGTAAATTCCTTGGTAATCTCAAGCATTGGACCAGTTTGTGGAAAATTTTACGAAAATATCTTGGTCCACATGCTTACAAGATTGCTTTAATTCAAAAACTCAAACCAAACGATCATTTGTTGCGTGCAGGTTCAATAATTGGGTTTCAGAGAAACGAAAAATTATACCGAACGAAATCGTCTTTATCGACGAAGCTCACTTCTGGCTTGGCGGTTTTCTGAAGAAGCGAAGTCGCCGCATTTATTCTGAAAATTAGTTAGAAGCAATACACGGAAAAGCATTACATTCTCTTGAACTGACCGTTTGCGCATTTGGAGGAGTCGTTGTTCCTTATTTTTTCTTGACGACGCGGATAAGTCCCTTATTGTGAATGGAAATCATTATCGTTTAATGATGATTGGACTTTCCTGGAAGACGACCCCGCCAGAAAGAGTCCAGTCAATTATTCTCTTCGCCCGTGTGACTAAGCACATCTAGACTTTTTGTAGGGTTGTATTATGTCGTTAGCTTTTGTCAAGAGGCTATTAACACTATGTAACTTGCAGACCAATAATGAACGTGTCATTTCAGGCATTCGGCTCAATCTACGTGAAAAAGCCACGGAAAATTAGGTTTAGTGGATTCATTCCTGCCAGCACTTCTGAGCAGGATAAATGAAATGTGATCAAAAATATCGCAAGAATACCTTATTTTTTAGGTTTGAGTGTTAGATTATGTTAGTAAGAGCATAAAGTAGTCATGTTTGTACGATTTACGTTGCCGCCTTTTTGTGTTTAAAGTAAGTGCGAAAACACAGAGGTCCCGCTACATTAATTTAACAGAAAAAAGAAAGTAATACAAGTAAGAAGTGGTGAATAATGGAGTGTCTCTAGCTACTTTGATCTCTCTGGAAAAGTACATCTCTCAATTTGGTCAAGTAAATCTCTCAATCATCTCTGAATTGACATGTTTTAGTGGGTTCAGAGCAACCTTTGTAAATGTAACCAGGAATATTGTCCGCCGCCGGCCGATTTCTTTGCATCTAATTTTTTAACTGCTAGCCTCATCGCTAATTTCATCGAGACAAATGTTTTAATTGTAGCAGCCTTAAATTCTATCGCGCTTAAAATAAATTATAATTATGTAATCTTCAACCATTCATCCATTTTAAGTTGGCGCGTATGTGTAATCGTCTGGGCGTTCCATTGACAATTTTAAATAAGAACCTATCTTCCCGACTTTTCATTTGTAAATCCGAGCAATCGAACGTTTTCCTCAGCCAACCTTTTATGCTCCCATTTCAAACACAGCTCAACCGATATAAAAATATTTTCATTAACTCAAAACCCAATTTTAAATATCCCTGCGCCTTACCAATTTCCTGCAGCGTAACAATTTAACTGCGTCGTTCTTCTTGCAGGCGCGTCTGTATATGTATCTTAGGCGGTCCAATTAAGAATGTGTACACATAAATGCGCCATCGGGGTTTGATCGCGGCGTCTGCTGTACGCGCCGTAATTCATTGTTTAAAATAGTTCGAAATAGGTTACTGTGCTGTTTCAGCCGCAGTGACATGAACAGCAGGTACTGAAAAGACGTTTGTTTAAAGCGCGTTCTAAACTTAGCTAGAAAAAAACGAGGATATTTGACAGAGTAGCATCATAGTCGCTGAAGTGTTGTGGTTATAGATCAGCCGATGCGAATAATAGAAATGTGATCCGCTTCTGGCGCACAATTCCAGGTATCGCGTACGCTTTACGAATGGTATTGAAGGGATATGCAAGTAGTACGGTTATGGAAGTGGTCGAATTTAGAAGAAATTGTAACAATTCAATAGTCGTTATTATTATTGTTGAAGTGGTTCATGGGAATGGTGCCTTTGGTCATTGAGACATAGCTAGATTCATTCTAACGGTAAAGGATGGTTGGAAGCTGAAACTTCGGAGTTTCCTTTGGTACTTTCCGACGTAATTAATTACATGAAAAAATGTCCTGGTAGAGAATCGAACCTGGCATCTCTTAAGAAAGTCCTAATTTTTTTGTCTAAACCAGCTTCCTGAGTATTATGAAAACGGAGCTGGATTGCCTGCAGATTATATATCAGATGCTTCTTTTGTAATTTTTATAAAAATTATTTTTAATTTCAATAGTGTTAAACCTAACTCGATACTGTAGCCAAGAAACATTTCATTTTATCATATAACTCTTGCACTTGAAAGATTGGCTGTAACTGTCTATAACTAATATTTATTCGAAGTACCTGAAAATGCCTAGGTGATAAACTATAGATGTTTAAAGTATACAGTACGACTCTATAATTTACTCAACGTTTTTATTATTAACACGGCCATAACAGTACCAACCAGTAAAACGAATGTAAAGAGATACTCAAGACATATAAAAAGTCAATTAAGTTTAAATATTACCGCTCATAAAATTATCTTTTTTAACTTGATCGTCTTAAATTTTAACCCTAACAGATTTTATGGTATAGTCGTATATTATTTAGTTAATTGATAAATGGATAAACGGACCCGAGAAGATTACCTCAAATAAATAATACGTTAGGCATATACGAACGCTATTCCCGCTCCATCTTCCTCTCTCCTCTTTTGCTATTTTTTTTTCCCTCCCGAACGATAAATGAGAAAATGATCATCTTCGCGTAAATAAGTACGCCTCTCGTCCGCTGCGCGTATCAATGATGCGTTTCGGTCCTCTCCTATTTTTCTCCACTTCATTCCGTGCGTATAGACGCAAAGTCAGGCGATAAATCATCCAACATTACATTTTCAATAATAATAAACAAGAATATCAAATAAATCTTATAGGAATAGGGTACAACGTGCGCCGTAAATTATCGAAAGATATCTTCGTAAATATGTGGTCGCGCATGCAATCATAAAATTAATTGAGTAATAACATATAACTTTAAAATAATTAGAATCTGAATCGTATGAGTTGTGTACGCTCATACGTTTAGTGGGGACATCTTTTTTAGAATATTATACAGAGCTATCTTGAAAATATTCGCTGGTTAAATAAGTTACACTAGGCTAAAGTTGTTTTATGAACAATAAATTTTATTCCACTTGAATAATTCATAAAAGTTTTCAACTGAAAGTTTGCAAGATAGATGGTGTTGCTTTAGGCCATTTTTGGTAGCGTTCCGGTAAATAGGTACTCTCAACCCAACTGTTAAATGTCGAAGGAGTGTTCAGAAGATAGGGAAAATTTTAAATTCAAATAGGTATTGGATTGGTCGAATGCTGGAACTTTAGTTCAAGCAAGCAGATATTTGATGACGCTGCTAAATAACTTTTTGAACATTTTAGCGATAATTTTAGTTGTTCTAGGTGACATTTAGGGGTTATTCTACGATGTCAAATAGGTACCTTCATCGATCCATTTTGAATTATGATTTTGAACATGTTTTGACTGGCCAAATTGTTGTTCTTGTATTGTTGGGCAAAGTCCCAAATTACGGAATACACTTGGCACTTCTAGCCATCGATTACTATGACGCCAACCCTAGTGCCAAACGTTGTCCAAGAGAAAATTTTTATCCCTGACTAAAAACCAACCATCTCGGTAGACAATTGAACCAACGTCGTTCGGATCGAAAGGCAAGTAAGCTAACAGTTCGACCATCAAGACGGTCAGGAAAAACTGCTGTGTTACGTGGTTAGAAGATTGTTGGTGGAAAACATCTGAGATAATAAAGATTATAAGCTTTTTAAAGATCAAGCAAGTTGCCCATGAAGTGTAATAATCTATGGTGCACATTGTTAATTAGAATTTGGTTCGAATGGAAAGTTCTGGAATGTTTGGAAGATTTTTCCACAGTAACAAGCGGGTTTCATACGCTAATTTATTGTTACAAATGAAATTCGAATCCAACATTATCTGCTAAAAATAAAACAACAAAATACGCACTTTTGTTTCAATAAGCCGCAAAGTAATAATGGCCTAAAACAAAATCAAGATCAAGAAAAAGTAAATATTAAGGAAAGCAGTTCGATGTAGTGCTTGAAGTACTTCTACGGCTTCAAACTTTGTGCTGCAATCACTGAAGAAGAAATTTATTACTTGATATTTAAAATACTTTGTTTAAATACTTGATACTTTGCAGTACTTTTAAAGCAACTGAAGCCTTATTTTTTGTATTTCAGTGAGTATTGCTTGAACCGATTGCGAAGTGTTTGAAATAGTTTTAACCGTGCATCAAGCACTTTTAACAGTACTCGAAATACTGCAAGAACTTCAAGTACTTCGTATTTCATATTTCTATTGTCGGTAGTTAGTACTTGATCTATCTTAAAGCCCTATGACAACGGGAAGTGCTGTCAAGTCTTCATTTTCCTTTCTACTTCTTAATTATTATTAAATGTAACTTCATAGTGCTATCGACCATAAGATTTAGAATGACTCTGTAGATACAGACACAATTGTATTGCAACGGATAGTGGAAAAAAAAAATATGAAAGCCATAATTAGATATAATGGCTTTGAATATCTCGTTAGACGTTTTATTAAAGACGTCGCAGTCATTTTATTACGTCGATCAAATAATAAAAATATTTACGATGGAACTCTCGATGAGACCGCGCTCTTCCTCCTTCACGAATGCATGCTTAAGAGAATTGATTACGTACGCTTTAATCCGCATATGAAACGAAAACGAGAATAAACATAACTTCGCTTATTTCAGGCGAACGGCTCTTACGATGATCTAAACACATCAGATCGCATGGGAAAAGATTCATATGTTCCTGGCAGCGATATTGAAGCTGTTTTGTGATGTCGATTCAAGTGCCCGCAAAAGATTCGAAGGTAGCTGGGACTATGAAAGCTGTATGTGGTGGCTATTTACTTTTAATGGTGCCAATAAAACACTTTAGGGATAGTATTGTTGTTCGACAAGCTTGACATTTATTTTGTACGCAAAAGGGGGATTCCTGGAAATCTTCGCAGGATTATTGTTGTATGAACAATGATGCCGATAGAATTTAGTTTGTGATTTTTTTAAACATAGGTGCTTTTATCTTTTTAATCCGTTCAAATAGCAATTGGCATTTACGAACGTGGTCCTCATTCGATGAAATCTCTTTAGTCCGAGCGAATTTTTGAGTCTGGGAAATAGAAAAAGGTCACTGGGGGTCCCATCTGATGAGACGGGCGGGTGGTCTATTAATTCGAATGGCAACTCATGATTTTTTTGCCATAGCCGGGACTGAAGTGGGTCTTGGTGAAGCAAAATTTCCTTCTCCAAATGCGGCCGTTTTTCCGAAATTTCTGCCTGCAGCTTCTCAAATAATGATGCGCACAGTGTTCCTGTTATTGTTTTTTCTTTTTCAAGTTGGTCGATTTACACAAGCCGATGACTATCAAAAACCAGTCGCTAATATTTTCCCATCCGATGGAACAGCCTTCGTCTTTTTCGGAGAAGATTAATCCTCCGCAGTCCATTGTTTCGACCGTGCCTTGGCTTCAGGAGTATACTGGTGTATTCAAGTTTCATGTATTGACGCAAAAACTTCGACTTAAACTGCTTTAATCAAGGCTTTGGAAATGTTCATTCGAATCCCGAGTGAGGAAGCAAGATACCCAACGCGGGGTTTATCTTTTATACCCAAACGAACAACGAAATGCCTACAGCCTCTGCTATCTATCTAATTCAGCGGTCGTCTAGCATTATTTGGTGAACTTTTCCGGTGTCTAGTTATTAATCTTTTACCTAAGTCACAACTACTCGAGAATCATACGACCTGAGAAGCTGCGTGCTACGAAAGATCTAAAAGAATCCCATTAATATTTCAAAATAAGCATTTCAAAATTTTCTTTTAGTTTGCAGTACCTCGTTGTGCGGCTAGCACCGTTGCAAATTGTAATCAAGATAAAAAAATTATTCACAAAAGAAGCGTGGCCCTCTCCATTTCGTTCTTTTGTGATTGTGTTTGTATATTTTCTTGTTTACTTTGTTATGTTAAATAAAGGAATTTATTTTTACTTCTGCTAACGTAATTCTAAGAGTAGCGCAATCTTCGCTTATATATGTTAATTTTCCATATACTTGACGATGATGCTAATAATTTTAATCAAAGCAATTTTATTATTTTGTATATGTAATTTCTCGAATTTACAAGTTCTAACCACAATCTTTTCACACGTCCAATGTTTATATTAATTATTGTTGAAACTTTCATAATCAATTAATCTATTTCATAAGGTAAATAAACCTTAATGGTAGCGAGCTATGTAGAACATTTCCATAATTAATTACAAATTTCCAGCTACTGCATTGCCACAGAGACAAATGTGCGACATTATTTACCCTTTTCGTTTTTGCGTAACGTAATTCGCTAATTTAAACATTACACACAAATATTCCATTAAGATCGATAAAATATTACAAATAACCATCAAAAAAGAATCTCCCTAATTAAAACAACTAGTCAGCGCGCTCCGTATTTTTAAACTGTATTTTACAAATCTTCTCTTCTTCGAAAAAATCAAGACGTCATCGAACACATCAACACCAAATTTATGGCAATATATTTTCGAAAATAAAAACGTGTTGAAAAATAATCTATTTTAGCTTATTATGTCTGGCGTGCAGCGAGCGGGCATATTCCTGCCCGCGGAATAATTTAGAGCAAATTTAAACATAATTGTATAAATAAATTTCGTGTAAATAAATAATATAGAAGATCAAAGGCGAATTTTAAATCTTTCGTTATTGATCCAGAATTTTAGTTGTTTAGATTGGTGTTTGGTAATCTCAAATAATAAAATCTTACACGTTAAGATGGTTTATTCGCTATTTATAATTTTCCGAGGCGATGCATTGATGTACGATCGCCGTCGTTTTCCTTCATGTTTACGCGTTAGCTACAGCCTCTTTCAAAATTATTCGTCATTTCGAGCGTTTATATTATAGGCTGTTAATCGATGCCTTTGCGTCGTTAAAATTCGTGACGTAACGTTTATATAAGGCTGTGAATGGCACTTGTCTTGTCAAATGAATTTCAGAGTTACGTTAACACTTGAGTTCACTGGTATTCAAATATCTACTAAGCTTCTTTAACGGATAGCTGGAAAAGCTGCTGGAAGACTTTGAAAGAGGTTGTCATGCTGATATATAGTGTAATGCTAAAGCTAAACTATAATCATTACCTCCTCCAAGGTAGCAGACAGTATCGCTGATAAGGCAAATGGGGGGTGGCAAATCCTCATGTTAAGATCATTTTTCTTTTGGAATTATTAACGATATTGGAACAAACATCGTTCCGTTGATGGAGAACTGACGCACATCAAAATAAATAATTTTCCAGTAGAGCCATCTTAAAATTCTTCATTACACGACAGTTAATGGATCTTAAAATTAATTAAACAAGTCGCAGAAGAAGTACATTTAAATAAATGTACAGTGCTGCAGGTTTAAAAAAGATGGGAGAATGAACTCAGTGTAAGTAGCAAACGAGAAACTGGTCTTCAAAGTATATGAACTCATGTACATGATTTACAATATTTGAGAGGAAATCCGTTTTAAAGTGCAAAAACAGCAGAAACAGATTTTCCTGGCTCTCGGCGAACGACAAATCGGAGAGTCAAAGATAGTGAATTAATTGCAGCGACCACTTTTCAAAAATGGACCAAAATTTATTTTTTCAAAAGGATCCGTCACTATAATCATTAAAAAAAATCTTGCTCTGAATGAAGACAATCCTGATAGGTGACTGCAATTTTGTGAAACGTTTTAGACGACGCTGGCAAGCAAAGGCAATCCTTCGGACAGGTGAGCCCATATATCATTTGAATGGAAAAAATAATGGGCACAATTTTTATAATATTAATGAAGAAGAAGATGGAGAGAAAAATATTGGAAAAAGATCTGAAACACGGTGGAATAGGAATTTAGTCTGGTGGAGTAAAATATAACAGGCGATGTGCATTTAACATTGTTACAAGAAAAAATAGTTCCGGCAGTTCAGCAAAATTGTCCTCCCGACATAATCTTGTAACAGGATGGGGCATTAACGCACTATGCTAGACCTGGATAGGAAGAAGAGGACTGGTGAAGCGGCTTACGAGGTCATGTGATTTGACTCCTCCAGACTATTGCGTTTGTATCTATTAATTTTGGTTTTTTATTCCACTGGAGCAATATGAAGCAGGTAACAGCATGGTACTCCCCCCAGTTCTCATAATTATCGGGAAAAAAGGTAAAAACTTCCTCCAAATGCTAGCGAATCAATGAACATGTTTGCTCAACGGACCAAAACTTTTACAAACAACTGTATGCCGTGAATCTTTCAGCTAGTGTCTCCTTTGCGTACCGGAATCGATATTTAGTTCGAAATAACGTAAACGTTTCCCGTATTCGCATCGCAAATAGAACATTTAACTTTCCCGAATAGATATACTTCAATCAAATCAATTTCTTTAATTTCGTTTCTCATCAAAGTCCAAATATTTGAGCGCGCGCTAAAAATGTATATTTATTGAAGTCGAAAATGCGTCCGATGAAAATGAGTGGCTCTTAAGTATTCTTTAATAAGTCCTCATCTGCGCGAGTACATCGATACATACGTTCGGGTAAACAAATAAAAAATGTACCCGTGTTTGATGTTTTTCTTTTTGATGTTTCGACGAAAAGGTAACTAATATTACTCGTGAAGAAATGTGGCGGTATAAATTCGATTTTATTTAATACGATTATATCGAATTTAAACTTGGCGAATTTCTTTGATAAGTTTTTTTAAATTACTTTTAATCATATAAGAGCTCTAATTATAGACAGCACATTTTGGAGGTCTTCATTGTTTGCTAGAGCCAGGCTGACAGCCTCTTATCATTCTGAAACAGTTTTCCATCTTGGCCGTTGGTAAAAGTGTTACTAGCGCTTACGTCTCTTTTGCCGTTGTCTTTGATAAGAACTCTGTCAGAAATACGTACTACGTGCGGAAAGGGTGGTGGGCGATCCTGGTGGTTCTTCAATAATTCTCACGAGCAGAGGTACTCGTCCATTTCCATATTCGCTTGACTATCTCACCCAGATGTTCGGTGGGACCAGCAATTTTGAGGTTTGCTCTCGGACGTGTTGACGATAATAAGTCCTTAACTCTTATGTTAAACGATCTTCCGCTCGAATATGAAAGAACCAATCTTATTAACTCTGCTGAAACCAATTTTACGCATTTTGAAAGCGATGCCCTCGTGCCAAACGGTATCGAACAGCCCTAACGGTCTCTCTCCACTCTAAGACGTTGTGAATTGTTTCCGAGAACTGGAGCGATTGGAGGTTAGCAGATAACTCTGATCTGGTTCTCTCTTCTCTGATTCTTATCATTTGACTTTGCAAAGTTTCCAATTTCTTTAGACGGCTAGAAACTACCGCGGACCAAGCCGGTGCGCCGTATTCACACTAAACGTAGTGTTTAGTTTTAACATTCAACTGGCTTCTTCTACACAATAGTGATTTTGACCGTGGCAAATGACCCGTTGCTTCCAATTAAATCTCCTATCGAGCGTATCACAAAGTTGCTTAACGGACCCTGGTCGTAGATGGCCGATTCCTTCGGGTGAAGGTTAATATTGAGGTTCCACCCTGCTGCTCACTCAACAAGTCTGTAATACTGCTTCCAAACTCACCACAGCCAGATTCGGGTACATTTGATGTAATTAATTATTAAACCAAAGTTTTATTTGAAAAGCAAATATTAAAATTATATGTTAATGAGGAGAAGTATTGTCAGCACAAATGTTTGCTGGAAATATGTTAAAAAACATTTTCTAGAACGAAGGCTTGATTGTTTTTGGGGGTACTTGTAACAGCACCAACAAGCCTTTAAACGCCAAAATAGAACAAAAGGAATGAAATTGATGATATATCAGGGTCGGACGAAATAGAAAGGATTTGAAAGCAGTTACTCGTAAGTTGATCATTTTGTTAATAATTTACGGGCGCGTTTCATTTGTTTCTAACAATAATTTTTCAGAAGCTAGGTATCATATTTGACAATTCTCAGCAATTTTAACCATAATCACTTACCTTAGTGTATTTCCTGTACAGAATAGCATGAAAAAAAAAAGAAAATAGTAACATTTAACATTGGTAACAGCAACTTAAATATGCTATTCACATGAATTAGTTCGGGTACTCAGGTTATTAACATTCTCGTTTTAATACGTTCAAGTGCTATATTGCGCCATTTATTTTCTTCTCGTAAACGCCAGCTTCTTATCTCAATGAAACTTTTCCTTACAATAGGTGCGAAATACTTTTATTTTATTTTAACACTTGCTGTGAGAGTGTACTTTTTACAATTTTGGAGACACAACTTAACGTTCTATTCCTGGTATCAAAGTTGATCCAATTACTTCTGAACTATTTCCAGGTTTGATGTCACTTTAAATAAAAACTATACCCTGTCTAAAGATGTAACAAACTGAAGCACTTATTGCAACTTATTTTGAAAGGTTCCGTTTCAAAGTTGTACAACTTTTAAGCATTCAAAGGAATAAAAAATAATATCTAATACACGCTATGCTGAAAATCCAAAATATGTTTTGGATTTTACCAAACATTACTGGGGAGATTTGTATCTCCCGAATAAATCTTCATAAGGTGCACCAGCAACTCCTAAAGTCAGATTTCGATGAAACTGTAGAGACTGGAAGAGTATCATGGTATCAGAACAACACATTTTTTCAGCGGCTGAATCTTTCGATTTCAAAGTACAGTCCCCCCATCAATTTTCACGGTTTTCAAATGTTTGTAAATAGCTTGGAAATACCACGATACGTTTTTGTTCTCCACGGTTTCATCGAAATCTGAATCTGGAGGTTGACGGTGTCAAATTATCTAGGAACAACCTGATCATTAAATGTGCTTACCGGGTCTCGTAGCGAACGGTCTAATCGGTTGGATCGTGTAAACATTGTTCGACGTCGAAGGATTCGTCAGGCTGTGATGATTGTGATGGTGATGATGGTGATTCATAAAACCGTTCGGCGAATGTTCCCTACAAGCATTCCCACCGCCCGGACTCAGGCTACAACATCTGAACAGAGAAGTTACACAATCCGAACAAGGAATGGCTACGGTTGGATGTGGTTTCGCTACCTGATGGTGGTACGTTTTCGGTGCGCTAACGGTGTCCGATGACAACAGACGATCGATGCCGAATTTTAATTTGATAGATTCTTTTTCCGATTTCGTGTTGATTACCGAATCTTCGGTATCCATTATCGTGGAAATCTGGAAAAAATAGGAGAAAGTGAATAGTATTGATTTTATATTTTTAGATGATATTACGTCATAGGAAAGTCCCGTGAAGTTTCTGTAATTATAGATAGTTAATGTTTGATTTATGTTACATGCGAAAATAGATTTTCGAGAAAACCAGTTTTCCCAAAAAAATTGTTTTGTAACCAAAGATTAAATTTCTACAACTATGAAAAACAGGTTTTTAGAAAACCTTACTGGAGTATTCGGAAAAATTTTTGCCGACCCAATATTTGTTGTGAATACCACAATTCAGTTATCAGGAAAAGTGATTGTTTAGAGAATAAAGAAAATACAAGTAAGTGCTCAAAAAACAAAAGAAAATGTAACAGATGAAAGGCAGAGAATCAAGTCAAAAACAGATGCAATCACTGGCCTCTACAGTAGTAAGTCTTTATTTTAATTTTTAACAGGCAGGCCTTTAAACTGGTTGGGTAAAGCGTTATAAGTCTTAATAATGAAAGGACTGCAAAATATAATAATTTGCGTTGCGCCATGTTCAGCCACATATTATATTTTAAAGTATGTGAAATTGGATATGCCGTGCGTAAACCTGAGACAAGCATTCTGCGTTTTCTATATTCGTCACATCTCGAGGATCATATCGTCGCGTAACATTCTCAGTGCTCAAATGCTCTTTGTTACCGTAGAGTATCTTAAGTTTTGCATAAGCCAATCCAAACAACAAGGTAACATATTTCTTTAACCTCCAAATTTAATCCATGTTTTTTCGGAAGATTTCGGAGATTTCGGAAACAAGTGCCCGATCTTCATTCATTCTTTGTTTCCACGCCCTCAGCATACAAGTGTGCCCAGTATTTTATTATATTACTCAATATCCTCCTAGTAACTTCTTGTTGCTCCCGAATGTCAAACGAAAAATGCACGACGATTCTTATCACCTCATGAAGCGGTTGAAGGCTTCAAAAACCATGTTCAGGAGATATCATCTTCATAGATGGAGAACATGTTCCCCGAATTGGGTGTAAATCTTAGTGGCGAATATGCTGACGAACAATAAAATCATTTGCACGAAAATAAAATGTTTCTTTCAGTCCAATGATTGTTTTCTGCTCGTATCTTCTCATAACGAGAATAGGAGGAATCTTCAACGTTTCACCATGGATCACAAAGTATTATTTGGGAGAAATACAGCAAATTATCTCTTTTTTTGCCCCCATATTTGAAACATTTCGTAATTTTGCTTTGAGGTTCTTTTAAGTAGGTTTATATTTGTATTATGTATTTTTTCCTTTCATATTTAAAACACATGGAAATTTTGGCCTTCGTGTTTTGCCATTTTGGTGCAGCGTTAATCATATGATACAAAGACGCCACATGGGAGAATTATAGTGACGTTATTGTAGTAAATTTCAGTAATAATTTAGACGTCTTATCCATTTATAGAAGTCCATAATGTAGAAAAATCATTCTTCGCACTCTAGATTCGTAATGCAGCGTATTATTCCAGATTTGTTTTTCTTTTTTGTCAGATCGTTTACAATACAACGTATACAATGCGTCGCATAATTCCATCCATCTAAAACATACGTATACGGAAAACGCGACCCACTACGATCCATACTCACTTTTCGATAAGGCCATAGGTAGGGAACAAATCTCATGAATAATAATCATATATTCGCCCGCCCACCTTTCCCGTAATAAGTAGAATTTACCTTTACCGGATGGGCGTCTTATACGAGTTTTTTCCGCTTTTGATCAAAATTATTCGGCATCGGAGAAGAACTATGTCTTATTTAGAGAAAATTTGATAATCTTAATAAATCGACGAGCTTCAAAGTTACTCCGAGATTATTTAAAGGAACTTAGGATGGTGTATGATAACGTGGGCGGTGTAATTCATTCTTTTGCAGCGATTAACATAAAGGTCGATTTCATTTCCATGATTTGTTGCTTCATTCCTATTTTTTCTGGTTCTTCGTTTAATATTTGAAAGGCGTATTATTTCAGGTGGGTTAATATAAATGGACGTGTAATATGTTAAATGTATAAAATATTCTATATGATTAATTGCATGGGTGATCGTTCACTATTAACCGTTATTTTCTTTTTAGTTGTTCTATTCATTATTAAAAAATTGAAAGTAGATGTTGCCTATTTTTAAAGGTTCTTGAACATATTTATGTTAGAGAAATCAAAAGTTTTTGGTGGACGTGGAGAACTTCGTTTACTTGATATTTTGGGAGGAATTGGTACTGCGTAATTGCAGCTTTTATAGGCTTCAGTGTCGCTTCTCACAGTATTGTTCAAAACTATTGATTAAACAATTCCTGGCCCTCTAATGTTCTCTATATCCATCAGTTTACCTTACCAACATGAATTGCGCAAGATACATATGCATGCTGATGATAAGCAGCTGCAAATATTGTTTTCTGTTGGTGATTCGTTCAGCGCTGTTGATGGAATCAATTCAGATCTGTGTTCAGTCGCAGAGTTTGTTGAGGACCATACTTTGTTAATTAATCCTACAAACAGTATTGTGGTTCCTTTTGGAAGAGAATCTAACATCAGTTGGGTTAGATGTGGGCAGCAAATTAAAATATGGGGCTTATTGTCAATAACACCTTTCGGTACCGATCTTACATATGGATCTGCGTACAAGGACCTGAAGCAAACTTACGCTTACAAGAATCACTTTAGTCGTGGCGTCAAATGTATGTTGTGCGAGAATATGGTGTTTACCTTCTTTAATTGCTGCCTGCCAGTTTATAGAGCATGTTTGGACACGGTTACAAACTTACAATCATCTTCCTGATAAACGCAAGGATCTAAATTTATTTTTTACTAAAATTAAAAATCTTGTATCTGAGCAATATTTCTACAATCCTTTACTTTCTAAGACTTTTGAGGCACACCGAGCGTACAGTATGTGACATGCGTCATCGTTGCGTAAGATTGACATTTATACATTAAAATATTCCTTTAAAATGCCATAAAAGATTCTCATGCAACTAGTGCTGAAGTGAATATAACTTCAAAATAAGGTACGTAGTACCTCGGTAATTCGGGCCTCTCACAATCTTAAATTTCCAGTAATTGTAATGCATTGGTGTTACCATTTATGTATATGTCTTGTAGTCCGAATTTTAACAATTCTATAAATCGAAGCTAACGGATCGGATTTATAAAATGCGCGCAATGCATCTTGAGCTTAAAATTTTGATGATAATTAAGCGTCTTAAAATAAAAATTATAACAGGGGGAGAAGAGGAAGGAGAGAACCAAAATTATTATTAATTAATTAAAGATTAAAGAAATGCATGACAAAATTGATCGTGAAGATGTAACAGAAAATATTGTATTCGACAGAAGAAAGATGATAAAGTATCAAGAAGCCAATATGTAAATTAATAGGAATAGTTTTTAATGCTCAAAGAAAAACGCCATCAGATATAATTGAAAGATAGTTTTTTAATGTACAGACATGCTGTCTTAAATAAATTTTTGTAAGTTGTGAAGTTGCTTATTTAATTGGGAGGCCATGGCACAGATACGTTTGGTCACTTTGCGACCTTAATAGATCTATTGTAACAAAATACCCTTGTGTGTGTTAGAATAGATGAAGACTTCTAATAAACTCTAGGTTCTTCTTTCTCCAGTTCAGCAGATGCGAGAAATGGCCTACGGACCTGGTGGTATGGTGTGCGACTGATGGCTGAGAATGCGTTCTGTCGTAGAAGATAGATTTAATCTTTACCTTTTCCTAGTTTAAATAAGTGATATTTTTAGGCTACTTTCCCTGTGAGAAATCCTAAGGTGTCCTTTGCTGAACGATAGCACTGTTTTTGCTGTCTTTGGTAAGTGTGAGATGAGTACTTTCGTCTGTTTTTATCCTGGGCCACTTTTCCAGTCCGAGATCTTCCCATGTCTTTATTGAGTTAAAGGCTTAGTTCAATAATTGTTTCAAACTTATTTAAGTTGTATGTAACATGTAAAATTTCATAATCATATTTTTAAATATGCCTGTGGTAGCCTTGGTGTTCCACAGAGATCAGTCGTTGAGCCTTTGTTTTTTCTAATTAACATCCTAATTCAGAATTCATCGTACGTGCCAACGATGTAATAATAATGATAACCTTTTTTTCTTTAGATCAGGAAATCTTCACGGCATTATGTAGCACGTACCCTTAAAAACTTGCTATCGGTTTTCATTCAGAATTCTCATCCAAACCGCCCAAAGAAAAGTGAGTGCTCTGTAATTTTTTCATGTGTTATAACGAGCTCCATCATGTTGAAAAATTATTCTGTTATTTATTGAAATTCTTTGTATAGCTGGAAGAATTGTGTCAGGCATATTAACTATTTATTTTATATTTTTTTTACTTATATTTTATTATTTATTTTTATTTTATAAAAAATGGACAAATAGTATGATGATGCCAACTATTCTTGCACACACGTTCACTTTTTGGGGTCATTGCGTGTGTGTGCTTTGAAAGAAACCATGTTCTAGTATTTTGACTATTGATGCTCCCACTGAGCAAAAAAATCAACAGAAAAGACAATTAAATTTATCACTTTTCTTTCGCAGAATTTCATTCGGGAGAAATTGCCTTTCTTTAGAAGTTGCTGAGAGTTGTGCAGTTTATGGCTTTTAAATCGTCCACGTTGGAATGATTTATAGCAACTAGTTTTAGATATCAGGAATTGCCGTGATAATTTTGTCATACTACCGGAAGACCCTTCTTCAGTTGCTGAGCAGTTCAGTCACAACACTGTTTCCTGGTTTTTTCTTCTAACTGTGTTCTGAATTTAGGCATCCATGAGCCATAAAATTTCAAATTTGGACAATTTGTAAAAACGATCTGTAAAATTGTAACGAACCCGTCTGCTCGAAAAACCATCAATGTAATATGTCGCTATTTTTACCTTCTCTTCCATGGTGGGTTTTAATATCTTTCAAAAATGTAAAAGCATGCAACACTTCTGATTGATGAAGATTAGTTTATTACCGTCAGTTGATAGGCCCCTACTAGGTAATTAAGTGCAACTTAAAATGAGTTAGAATTATCTAGATGTCTGTTTTTAATTCAGCAACCCAAACAAATTATCTAAATTCCGGTAATAGTAAAGAATAAATTAAAACTTGTATTTCTAACTAATGAGGCTCTTAGAAGCTTTGTAGAACATGCTGTAATCGGCCGTTGTGCCAAAAACCATTCAAAAATCTAAAGTGAAAAACCCGTTTACGCGAGATGTAATTCCCTATGAGATATCCTATTTACAAAAGTATCCAGCAAAACCTACATTTTATTTTTCGAATTTTTACACGCCGGGTGTAAAATATCTCTAACATCTCATATCAAATTGATTTTCGTAACAATATGTAACTTTGACCAAATTTGGTGTTCATTTTAACGATTTTAGCGTTATTTCCAAATGATATATTTCCCTATTACTATTAACCTGACATGATTCTCTAACAAAAATGTTAGAGAAGAAGAAGTCGCTTGTCTAACGCTGCGCTTGGAAAGAATCATCAGGGGTTAATCTTTATATTTAAATGCATTTTTTTATGTACAGCAGAAAGGTGGGCAAGAACGCACGCAACTTTTCCCAGCAAGCGTATTACATACAAGACTTTCCGAGCAAAATACATGTAAATATACGTGAAAGTCCTTAGCGGTTTCTATAATTATTAAGACGAGAGAGTAAATGAACGGTCGTAACTTTATTAGAAATAATGTAAATTCGCATGTGGCGTATTGTAAATTTACAGAAATGTTTTTATATTGACGGAAACCGATATTTTACAAAAATATTCGGATTAATTAGCTCAGAATATTAAGTTATCTTCTTATTTGAATTTATTTAGTTGTAATAAATAGTAGGAATACAAACGTACCTAATGATGCCTTTGTTAGTCCTTTGTGGTAATCCCTTATCGCTTAACTTACTCACAAAATCTATAGATTCAACGTACAGTATCAGATGTTCGTACCTTTCTTAATCAGCTATTAAGTTCACCGCGTAAAGTCCTTTTCACCGCTGTCCTTAATTGATAAGCACGAAAAATCATCAAGCGCAATGACGATCAACACCTTTCAATTACAATCTCAGATCGGCATCCACGCTTATTAATTTTGTGGATTTAACTTCCCGAAATACCATGAACGAACTGTCCGATGGAACCATCGGAAGAGCGCGTTGCGGACTACGGTATGTGGCAAGAGCAGGACGGCGAGATAATTATCTTTCCTATTTTTTTTCTTCTCATCCGCTCGCGCACTCTCCCGTTCCCGTGAAAACGCACTTCACTTGTTTTTTAATCGGGCGTTAATAGCACACTAATCTGCCTAATCGACAACACGAGCCAGCCTCTAGACCCGATCATGGGAGGAGCGTTACTAAGTGTTTACCTCATTGGTTTCCGCTTCTTGTGTTCGAGGCGGGTTATATCTGCACAAGTCGAGTCCGGACGGGACGGCGGCGTACGTCGTGCAGTGGCGTGTCTCGCGGCACTTTGGCCCGTAATTGTTCATAATTAATTGATAATTTTATTGCCGTTTCGCGTGCTAGGGGACGTACAACGCTGGGTTGGGATATCTGGCCTGGCGTCTGCTACATGACGGTTATGCACGACCGCATTTCTGCCGATAAATTCTCTCCGGTAATATGCTTGAATATCGTTCCTTCTGCGTTTATCGACTCTATGGATCGGCGAGATAATTCCAATTTATTTGTTTACTCCTTAATGGCTATTATTACGTGGTTATGGGTTTCAAATCATTGCTTAACATATACATATAGACTATTTAGATTAAATATGTGTTTTCTTTAATTATGAAAGCATTTCTTAGAGTTTTAACATCAAATGAAGCTATATAGAAGCTACATTATAATTTTTTAGAATTTTATTATTATGATATGATATCTTCAATAAACATTATCTTTGCAGATAGAATGTTCTTGTTTTTAAAGATTTAATTTCAATTTTGTAAAAATTGATTATTAATGCCAACAAGCTTTGGGTAGCTATATCGTTCTTTTTCTCTAACAGTTTGCTAACACAAACAATGAATTAACGATTTTATTTCACCTGAATTATATATGGTGGATGCGCCTCTTGTCCAATCAGAAGAGATGATCATCTCCATATTTATAGTAGAAATGTCTTTCGGGTGATGTCGTGTAGTTAATATTTTACTTGACGTTTCGCTAAAGACTTTAGAAATCTTCTGAAGAAGCTGACAGCATGGTCAGCGAAACGTCAAGTACAATATTAACTACACGACATCACCCGAAAGACATTCCTACTATGGATTACGGTCGTGAAAGCCTACACTCAACTATCTCCATATTTGTTAATTTTGAGCTTAATTGCGCAGTAATTGTTAACAACTGTAAACATATGCAGACACCCAATAAATATAAACGTAAGAAAATCTTCAAATGTGCTTGTATAGCGTGTGACGAAGATTGCTATTGAGCAAAAACAGATGAGGATTATGCTTTATGGCAATTCTAGTTAGATGAAACCTATACTTCATTTTCCAATGTCTATCTAAAGAGAACGCGTGGTGATAGGCGGCGCATGAATGTGGTCTACAAGGAGGGTTAAGTAAAGTGTAGGTTGTAAGATGGTTTGACTAAGGATTGCTATTTTCTGTGCTTGTGGGATGGGTCTGCCAGCATTGTGATATAAAGGAATGGCCTTCAAGAAAGCAGCTTAATCCAGGAACTTGCAATGTTAAAAATGAGCAATCAATCCAAATTTGGTAATCCTGAATTCGTAAAAGCTTTGGATAAAGATCGAATATTTAAAACAAAAAATGTTCAAAATTTAGTAACGCGGTAATTAGAGAAGTTATACCTGTTGATCTTTAGTTAAGAAAACTACTGAAAGATATACCTAACATTTCTTGAGAAATTAAACAAAACAGAACTGGATGCGTCGATTTTATTTAAATCAGTTGTTGAAAGATTTCGTGGCAACAACAAGGATCAGCAATACGATATAATAATACAGGAACTATGAAACACTTAGGATGCCGAAGGAGGGAAATGCGTTTCCAGCTTAACACTGAAACAAGTATTTCTTTAGCAAATTTTCTTATAATAAGGAATCCCAGTGATACTACCATATGAATGTGATGAACCTGCTCATTCGATGAAAATCTCTTCGAGCGAAATTTTGAGCGTACGGAAGAAAAAGTTGCTGAGGGCCAGATCTGGGAAATAGGGTGGGTGGTCTATCAATTCGAAGCCCAATTCATGAGTTTTTGCCATGGCAAGCACTGACGTGCGAGACGCAGTATTGTCTTGATGGAACAAAACTTTCTTTTTCTTTAAATACGGTCATTTACGGGAGTTTCCGTCTTCGGCTTGTCAAAATTGATCAACTCCATGATTATCCAAAGAAACTGTCGCCATCACTATTCACGCCGATGGCACAGTCTTCGTCTTTTACGGAATTGATCGTGCCTTGACTTCAAGAGTGTACTGGCGTGTCTATGTTTCATCGAAAGTTATTAGTCATCGCTGAAACACCGACATATTTTGCTTAAACTGCGTCAATAGGATTCAAATGGTAATATTAATTCGAATTAATACGTTTTTGGTCGTGAGTAAGCAAGAGTGGTACCCAACATGCAATGTATGACGAACACCTTGTTCCAAGATGGCTACGGCCCTATTTCGCGAACTTTAATTCGACGGTCGTCTAGCACTATTTGGTAAACTTTTCCGGTGTTATCGATGGTCGTTCCGGTGTTATCGTGGTTGCAGTTTTTGACCATCGCGAACGTTCATCGTTAACCAAGCTAGTACGATCACGCTGGCCAAAATTTCAGCGTTTATCTCGGTGTTCAAATGCAAGGATGTAATGATGGCTCGGTATTCGATGTTTTCCAGAAGACCGGCGCAAACGATTACAAACAGCAATTAAGAAATTTTTGATATTATCTTTCAACGCATGCTGAATTAGTGAGCCCATCTTCACGGAATTGCTTGAAATTTTTCAGACTACCCTCGTATGTTTACGTCAGAAATAAGTATGTAGTTGGGAGTTTCTTTAATCAAAATTTCCTACTTGTTGTATGCGCTTTATGCCATAATGCTTTTAATTGTTCGCCTGGCTTTCTGCCCAGCATCTTATTTAACGTAGGTTGTGCCTCATATATCACTCCTATGATTACCTCTCACCTGTACCTTCCAGCACTTAAATTATTGCTTGCCGCACACTAGCAAGTCTATGATCAACTAACAAAGATTCTGGTTCTTGTTGAGGTGTTATGTAAAGAGACTTTAGAGAGAAGAGAATTTAAAAATTACTCCACCATTAGGACGATCCTATTTATTTGAGATGCTTCGCAATATGCCTTTAACTTAAAAAATATGTTGCAGAATAATCTCACTTTCAAAGTTTATTTTGGGCTCTGAAAACTTCAGGTGCCAATGTTCAAATATCGATCGGGAAGTAAATTTATTGTATAGATTCTTTTGTAGATAAAGACAAAATGAAGTTATTTATCAACAGCGTGACTCCGCAATCTATTGTGATACGCCATTATAAAGATGCTAATAGGATTACAAGAACCAATATATCTTTCATCCGTTTGCCATTGCATATAAAATAAGCAATTACTACACAACGAGGTACATCCGCTAATAACTAAAATAGCTCCCCCGCATGATCAAAAAACGTATATCAAAAACGTCCAATATAATACTTATTCAACATCCAAATGCAATAAATCTGAAAGATTTACAAACGAAAAGGTTGAATAGATTAATCCTCTTGTCGTTTGCGTAAAATATTTATCCTTCTGTTTCCATTCTATTTATGAGTCGGTGTTGCTAATGCATGATTGAAGTACGATGCCTCCACGAATGTAAAAAGCAATATATTCGCGTGCGTTATTTAGGATTTCGGAAAACGACATTTGAGAGATCGCCTCTAGGAGTCTCGTCGGCGATTGGCTTTGAAATACACGCTCCTGAATGCCGTTGCTCTTGCTAGTTGATTGAACAGCTTCGGAAAGCCCAATGATTGAAATATATTTACTTTCGACGGCTACGATTTTGATATTCGTGTGTCAGGATAGTCAATTGCTATTATCGCGCTAAGGAAGCTGATCTATTTGAGGAATGGATCCGAATCAAAGGTGTGGTACAAACATTAAATTTATAACCTGAGCAGCAGTAACACTACTAGCGTAATATGCCTGGCCAAAATTACGTATTATTCCCGTCAAAATTGTGTTTCTACGAATTTGTTTAATCTCGTTCTTATGCACTGTTTTTTCGTAAATTTCGACAATTACAGAATTGCCAGATGGACAAATATAAGTCTCTACAAGAAATTGCAGCCTATATCAAAATTTCCGCTGATATCCACTTCTCGGCCTTCTTTTACGGTAACAATGTTTATTTGCATCATTTGAAGCGAGTGTGAAAAATGATTCGTCGTCTATAATAACAACGATACCATTTGATGAAGGCGAAAATTCATTTTCAGTAAGTCGTCTTAGCTTGCGTATTTGATCTTGTAGCACGTAAGTGCTTTTGGCAATACTTTGTTGCTGATTTTCTCGTAACTATGTAATTGTGGATGTGATACCTGCGAGCAAGCTTTCTAAGTGAAAGCCCCAATCTGCCATGAGCCTACTCGCATAATGCTGTCTCTTTCGTGGAAGTTATTTTTCCCATTACCCAAACAATAAATGGTCAAACGAAATAAATGTGACCATGGCTTATTGTGAGATGTAACCTTCGAGCCTCCACAATTGTTGATAATACTTAGCTTAGTTTTTGAGAAATCAAAATTTGAAGAGTTCAGAGAAAGACAAGACGAAAGAACAATTCAAATTTTTCATTTCATAAACATCTCTATATTTTTTTTAATAAATAGTTCTTCCTAATTTAAGATGCTATATTTTACGGGGAAAATATGTATCACCTTATGTAAGATGAAAAATTAAAATAATTGCTACGCTCCAGTCCAATGAGCACGACATAAATTACCATTCTCGAAAACACTTATATTTTAAATGTCTAACCAGCGAATAATTCAATTTGAAAATGGTGATTCTATGTGTAATTACAATTACATGGACCTACGTGCAGATTGCGTTGCTAAACATAACTCCTGGGATACCTTTTTATGCTACGTACACTTGGGGAAGTGATTTTAAGTACGTCCCGGATGCGATAATCTCTATAAAATTACTGTTTCTATTAAAAAGCTACAAAATTTTGAAAAATTAATATATTTTTCAAAAATATCGTTACGATTTTGTTCAGAAGTTTTGCCCATGCCAAGAGCATACAGAGAGGTTCTACCGGTAAGAAATTATGCAACCAGCTTTGGTTCTAAATCCTGCTTGAGTCATTTTTAAAATGATGGCCACGTCCAGAAACACCGCTCTCACTATTTCTTTGCATTTCAAAGAATCTATAATTGCTTCGGATAATCAGGGAAATTGATCAGTTTAGGATGAGGTTAATATCTAATGAGTTCAGTTCGCTTCCATACCGCTCGTTCAGCCACTTTCGATAGAGTATTTTCTAATTTCGATTCGGCTCGGATTCGCTTAAATTTGGTTTAGTTGAATTCATTCGGGCTTCAAATTTCAAATCGGATCGGACTCGCAACTAGCTTTAATTTATGCCAGGTCTAATTGGGATGAATTGTGGTAAGTCTAGCTCTTTCGTTAGAACAGAAAACGGCAAATCGCAGATCCTTCTGAATAGTCTCCCATCGATTTTGGGGGATCCTTAATAAATCCAAAATTCCAAAATTTGAAGCAACCTAATCCATTTGTTACATTGTTATCGAACAATCTGCTTAAACCTTATAAACGAAAGCGGAGTCCAACCCAATTTAATTTTTTTCTAGCAAAAACCCGCAAGCAAAAAAGCCGCCGCCAAAACAAAGACAATGTTATAAAACCAGACGAGGTAATTCGTCCTAATGTTAATTGCCGCAAGTGTACAGCTACAAATGTACCTACGTACTTTAGCTTAACACGGAATTTACATAGATTATAAAATATCGTTGTTTTATGTAAATGCGCTCACCTTACGACAAGTGAAACATAAATTACGTTTAAGCGGATATTTTGGTATATAGCTCTTGCATTACTAGCGATGCATTTGTTTTAAATATCATTACACGTAATAGGTGTGATATATCATAGCGTCTGATATACATAAATGCATGCAAGATTAACGTAATATATTACTTCTATTAAATATTTATCGAATCGAAGGTAAATAATTTATTAAACATTTACTAAATAAAATATTTGAAAGGGCTTTTCTGAAGATTACATTGGCGGAACAGCAGTTCTGCGATACGTCCATTTAAAGCAAATTTTAGCACTAGTTGCTGAAATAACGCCAACTTACCAATGATAACCAGAAGAGCACAAATAATATCACACCATTAAAGGTTTTTATTTTTTTTACTACATATTATAGATACACTTTAGATCAAGGACGTAAAAATAAGCCTCACTAATCCCCTCTTAGGTGCAGGTAGGCGGCGGTGTATCAGTATGTATGTATGTAATGTTTCTCACTTTTACCGTTCCCCTCATCAAACGAAAACTGAAGAAGGCCTGGCAGTAGTGACTACGGCTTATTTTTATGTAATATAAGGTTCTCTTCTATTTTTCCCTTCTAGGGCAGCCTTTTTGTAATGTCCACCAATAGTGTGGCAGTTACAGCGGGATTCGTATCGCTCTTCCTTTATCCTAATCTCTTGCTAGAACTACTCGATCAAAATCGTTCCCAATTTTTCAAAGTTTGTTAACGTGCTGGGGACTGCTCTCGGTAGCTTTGGGCTTTATGGTTTCTCTCAAATATTTTTCACCATGTGGCAGTTATACTAAAACTAAGCGTGTTCCGGGTTCGGACCTTGTCATAATTAATCGAAAACTCGACGTTTCGGCAACAATCGTATGGGGCTTCTTCGGGAGAAGATAAGGTGGTAGACTACAATTAGCACAGCAACTCAATGTGTAAGTCACGCCAGGGGCGAAACTAACTAAGCAGGAAGTAGTTAGTTTCGACTTTGGCGCGGTTGTCGCTACCCGTACTTTCAACGATAACATTTCTAATAAAACGCATTCTTATTTCGGTAAATTAAATTACTGGAAAGCAGCAAACATTATTAGAGATGCCACCGAAAAACCGAAAGAAATAAATTCTTTTTGTTTCCCAGCTTATTTGTGTATTTATTGGCCAGCGAAATCTGTGCAAACAGTTGCTTAATGCTCTTCATTTATCAGCTGCGCCTGATGTGCGAGATTACCCTTTCGTCACTATATTTTCTCGACGAATAAAACAGATTATAAAAGTCTAAAGATAAACAGCCTTCTACGTAACATAAGCGTATTTTATTTAACGCGCGATGAGATGGTTTATACGGGCGCGTTATCGTATCAAACGTCTTAATAATACAACCCTATAAAATTTACGTTCGTTTCTTCTCGGAGTTTTTTCAATACATTTATGAAACTGGAGTACCTAAATAACGAGGAAAAGAACGGGAGAAACGTGAAGTTTATATTCGACAAAATGTGAAAAGGACGATCAAGTTTCGTAGAGAAAAAGCACCGATTCAGTTACACACGATATACGCGCGCACGTTTTATGAGCTATCGTTTTAAATAAAGTACATTTACACCTTCCCGAAACGACGCAAGAACACTTGGTAGCAAGCCGTGAAATAAATAGATGATTATAAAAAAAAATTAAGAGAGTATAGATGGCTTGTTTTTTCGAAAAATTCGTCATAAAATTACGGGATAATATAAGAAAAGTGTGCCATATTAAACTTAATTATTTCGTAGAAAAAGTTGTTTTGCATCGCATCAGTTGGTATTTAGTCATGATTATTGACTATCCGTTATTCTTGAATAATTCATTCAAGAATAATAGTTAGTCATAACTAACGGTTAGTCAAAAAAACACTAGATAAAGAAGAATGGAAGACAGGTCCGCCTATAAAGGCCGAATCCATCTGGTACACAGACGGTTCAAAGACAAAGAATAAAGGAATTTGTGGGAGTAGACCTAAAATATCTAAATCACTAAGCCTAATTCAAAGCGCCACAGTATTTCAAGCCGAAATAGTAGCAGCACTGGGACGTATTGAAGAATTAGACCGGCAAGCAGATAACTATCGATCTGTTGCTATCTATTCAGACAGTCAAAGCGCTAGACTCCACGCGGGCGATTTGGAAACTGCTGTGGGACTGCATGAATGCGCTCAATACGATGGGAAGCCCAACTAAGGTGACCCTGGCCTGGGTACCAGAACACGAAGGCCATGGAGGGAACGTAAAGGCAGACGAATTAGCCCGAGCAGGCTCGTCAACTGCTGAAAATCGCCTCGAAAATGCACTCGATGGGAATGGCTCAAGACTGGTGGAAGATTGGACACAGGCCTACATTCACAGCGGATCTACTAAGCAGAGACAAGAAATCCGTTAGAACAATGGGGCTGCTAACAGGACATGTTTGCTCAAGAAGCACATGAGCAATTTGATTGTACTAGGCAGGAGGCTGCCGTTCATGTGCTGTGCGACTGTATGCCATTGGCAGGCGTGCGGCTCTCAGAAATGGGCTCGGAATACCTGAAAGCTGAAACCTATGTAGAGGGATTAGTCATGGCCAAAATTTAGTCGAAAATTTTACATGAACGTAACTCTGCTTCAGACCATGACCATTTTATTTATTTTTTTACTAATTTTACAACAAACGAGTAACTTGAGAATGTTAAAATTCAACATCCGTGCTCGGTTTTAAGTTTTTATTTCTACGTTGCCGGTCTCTCACGAATCTAGGACTGAATCGACTATAGAAAAACGTGGTACAGATTAGATAAAAATTGCATTCATTTGTGTGTTTGTGTACATACGCAAGCATCGTAAACTTTACGAGCAGTTAACTGTCGTGGGTTAGCCCTAGTTTCTTTTTACGATTGACTCGAATTTCCATCAGACCCCGTCGTATGAATGCTGGCGACGATTCGCTATTACGACGCCATCTCGCGTATTGTTTACATAACATCGGTTTCAGGCGATCGGATCGCGAAGTCAGACACAGCTTCGGTAAAGGATCTATGTATGGTTGTAGATACCGAGATCAATTCTCCTCTTTACGAAGATTGACGTAAATCACTTTTATGGTGCGTCTGCCATTTCTTTTAACGCACGTTCCCTGCGCCCGATGAGAGAAACGCTGGAAATGGGGTAATCAAAATTGTTTGCCTCGAATTCTTACCCGTAGAAGATCGATTCGAATAGTTGATTTAGCTATTTCTTTCGCTTGCGTCAAGATGGATAATCAATGAAGTTTGTTTATTGGAAAATCGATAATCTAAGGAAATAAACGCGAGAAATTGTCTTACACTGCGACTTAATTGTAAATAAATCGAAAAAGTGTTTGCGATAACAGCTGAAATTATCGGAGGTGTTACATTCGTTGAACGTCATAGAATGGATTAAGTGAAGATGGAAATGACTTGTCAACGTAACTCTAGCTAGCAGCAGAACCAGAATTAACGATAACATTATTAATTTTTATTCGCGTATCATCCAATTATAGAACAATAGAGTCGTCCCAATCAAGCTGCTCTTGCCGAAAGGCTTCCGAGAGAATTTTTGCCGTAATAATGCACGCCCAAAGGATCGATAATTTAGCTTATTACCGACAGAATCGCTCGTTTAATATTCGTACGCGAAATATTAGGATTTATCTTGAAGAACAGCAGGATCACTAGCGATCCTAATGTTTTCGAATTCTCATTAATTTCAATACTTAAGTTTTCAGCCCTATTTTCTCATGTCAGCACTTCTAATATCCCGAGATTAAAAGAAGTCCATTTCCTTAATGGAAAGCACCCTTGCTTTAAAATAGAATTGAAATATTGACACAAGGATATGGCTTCTTCTGGATTGTCTGCCTTGGTTAAGATATCGTTCACGTAAAAATCAAACGGATCCAAGGACTTCCATATTTAATCTAATATTGAGTGGATTTGTGTTCTTTTACAAAAGTTGTTATAAAATAAATTCTTGAAAATAACTTGAAAGTAACGAATGGGAACATAAATGCAAAATCAATGCTTCAATTTCTTCGTTTATTTTTTTTTTAACAAGTTCGGAAATATACGAGGGAACCGAAGCCTTGTCATTGACCTCTCATTTACGTCGTCACCAGCCACCGCTAGTTATAGAGGATTATATTTTTATTTTCGTTCCAGAGACTTTTTAACTAATCCCCGTACAAGACGGTGTTATTTCAATTTTGAAAAGGTATTGTTGTTGAGGGAATTTTAATTCTATTAAGCTTGAGCAAACCGAGTTCAGCACAAATTTTCTCTTCTTGTTTTCTGTTCTTTCATTTCATAAATCATCTACCAAAAATCGGAAGCTTTCGCATTCAAAGTAACTTCGTTAGCGGCCATTGTTATTGCATAAAATCCTACGAGCTTCGTACTTTCATACGCAACAAACAAAGATCGTACCAATTATGCGCATTTTAACTGGTTTCATTTGCCTCTTTCCACATAACGAGCAATCGCTGTAAAACATCTTTTAGTTCGAAACGGCGAAACAAAGAAAATAAAAAGGGGAACGAAATCTCGTCGTAGCTAATACCATCGCTTATGCAGTTTAGCCATACGGTGCGCGCTGGTTAGTGGTGAAATAACGATGCACGACGTTCGGGCTGCTTCTCAAAAAGGTATTAAAAACACCTTAAGAATTCCGAAATGGCACCAATAAAATTACACAAGAATGTCCCCATAAACCAATAATAATCCTCATTAAAAATGTGTAATGTGTATATACTGATTGAAATTTACACATCGCCGAGTGGCGGTGGTCCAACGGAGGACCACGGGGGGATCCGAAGAGCCTGAGACTGGACGCGTCTCGCATTGGTGGCGGCCGCATCGCGGTCACATGCTGATACGGGGCCGTGTTATTAGTATGTAATAAAGTATATAGTTATTCATTCGGGCAGTAATTCTCGCCGCGGGGGTCGGTCGGCACCCCGCCGCTAAACCTCACCTTTAATAGTATTATTTATGCTGGTGCAGGGGTCGCGCAGCGAGAAACGTCCGAGCACCTTACACATCCTCAGTCAGTTCGATGAAAAGATGTTTGTTTGCTAATCACTTATTTTTATTTATTATTATTGTTGTTGCCGTTCTTATTATGTGGGCTTCGGTTCTATTCGGACGACGTCGTTTTTAGTGTATTATACAATCTGTATGCGTCATCGCGAATGACTACTTAAGAGGACCACCTTTATATTCTGTATACTGCAGGATTTACATAGAGTGTTGCACTTGTTTGAGAAACATTTGAAGACCTTTGAGAAAATTCGAATTTATTGCCACCAATTTAAAGAACAAACATATGATGTTAATAATCGAAGATGACCGAGGCAGGTGAAATTATAACTTTTTTGCAGCGACTAGACAGGCTCGTGTCTATTCGTCTCATAAAAAAGGGTTCGTGTTGCCTACTGGTTTCCCCCAGAGTCGACAAAACACGAGTGTGTCTAGTCGCTGCAAAAAAGTAATAATTTCACCTGACTTTGTCATCTCTATTAATAATACATCAAAGGTTATGATAGCGCCGTGTGGAGTGACTTTTACCCAACTGCGATCCGAGCGATCCTCGTTTCTGACCGTTCAGTGGCTTAAATTATTTAGTTCCTTTCCTTCAAAGTGTTTGGTTAAAATGGAAATTGCAGCCATTTATCGACAATACTGAAAAGCGCACTTAACTGCATTAATGCCATCCCGCGCAAAATCAATATGAACTTTTGTTGGTAGAAATGTGAGGATGCGCTCCTGTATCAACTTTGGGCTAGGCTAAACCGTGTAAATGCTGAAACAACGTATGTGGCAGATCCGTAATTTTTCAAATCAACATGAATAATGTTGATTTGGAAAGTTGTTGTCTGGTTAGTGTCGTTTGGCCAGTTACTTAAGCTAAAAAGGAGGACAGTAACAATGTAAAGTTTAGAACATTTTAGAATTAGAACAAATTTCTTGTAAGGTTACAAGAAATTTTTGTATTTATTTTGGCAAATTAATTTAAAGCAAACTATAATCAAAGGAGAAATGGGAAACACTTGGTACAGCAAATTCTAAGAATCGTGGAATTTTTATATCAGTATTTGTTGTTTTAAGATGAGAAAAAGTATGTTTTATCGTCTTTTGATACAGCTACGCGCTGTGCATATTTTCCCCAGAGATACGACGATGAAATAACAAATTTACTAGCTAATAACGTGCCTGCGAGCTTTTAAAATATTTAATGGTTTATTTATAATTTTTCAACACTTTCCCGAAATTTTCTTAGAGCGCGTATAAACCACGATCGTTAATGGGAATAAACGCCGGCGACGATAACATAAAAATTACGGGATCGGAAAAATATATCTGCCGCTAAAAGCGCTACGTTTCGTGGCATAACGGGCGTTAATTAATCGTTGCAGGCATAAATGAATATCGTAAACGATCGTACATAAAAGCGACGGAGCGTTGGTTTTCTGTTATACGCGACACGGGCACATTTATCAAAAGCTCTTACACCATGTTCGCACGCTCGTATAACTTATAATCGAAAATGACGAATAAGTATGTACTTACGTATAATGGTATTATTAGACTATTGCGTTTCTAGTTATGTTACGTTAAGTTAATAGGTGTAATTACAGACATTACATTTATGATAAATAAATTTATTTTAATAAGAATTTATATACAGTGTGTATAATGCAATTTGAGCTATATTAACCTGCTAGGGTTAATAATAACATAACTAGAAAATAATTTTAACTTAAAACTTATTAGAAAATAAATATACCAGATATACGGGGTGAATCGGGAGGAACGGACCTAGCCCCATCCAAAATTCCCTGTGGTGCTCTAAATTAATATATTTTAAACAGAGATTATCGCCCTAAATCATAGCATGCGTCTATTGGGATATTCCTCGCTCATTTATTCCAGAAATCTCGATGCTCATGATAACACCAGCAGAATATCGGTAAGTAGAAATTACGACTGTTAAAAGTATATTTCGTGGAAGGTGTACGCGCAACACCCAAAAATACGTGTATCCGAGCCCCTCCTTCCCCCCGAAACATGTCCATAAACGCGCAGTAACGAGAAGATTAAGCGGAATAAATCAATATTAATAATAAATCTGACGTGGAACCGTGAATTAATCTTCGACCAGAAACTAAACGCAACGTCTGTGTGGTCCTTTCGAATAAACACCAACAACAGTACATCATCGTCTGGTTAGTTGTGGATAAGTCCGGCGGACCGAGTAGTCCCTGCTAACTTATTTAATGCTCCTGCCACCTCTTTTGCTCCAGTTTAAGTCGATCGAAACGATATATATGTACATAAATTTGGCCGTATTACACGAACAGATGCTTGCGTTGTATATTTATAAGGATTAAGGCACGCGAAGAAAAGGTTAAAGAGAAGTAATAAAAGAGGAAAGGTTGTTCCAACAGGTAAGCCATTTCTTCCGAAAAGTTTTGCAATGAGTCAGAATGTCGGGTAGTTAATCTAATGGATAGAAAATCGGTAGTAAAACAAGTAAAATTCCTCCCACTCTCTCTCTCTCTCAGGGAACGCATGAGTTCAGCGGAAGTAAAACTAGTGGGATCAGCTCATCTAAGAAATTACCTTTGAGAGCTCTTATTTTTTATAAAATCGTAAGCTGTAAATTACCAACCATACTTAAAGTACTCACAAAAGAGAGGTTACAGGAAGCTAAGACCGGTTAAATTAGCAGACTGCGCTTTTGCTGATGAGCTGGCGATATGTGTAAGGAGTAGGTCTTAACTGAGAGAAAATTTAAAAACGTTAAATAAGACTCTTTGATCTCTTCGGATCTTTAAATCTAAATCTCGCTCGACATGAATTATTATTATTTTATTGACGCTATTATCCCCACTATTCCTAAGCTATCGCCTTTTAAACTCGTCAGCTCAAAGCAATTACCGATTCGAATACGAGACCCGTCGAATAAATTCCGTAATTATCCTCTACGCTTTGTACAGGTTACTTCCCCGTAATCATTTATCTATTGAGCGGCGAGCATAAATCCATTAAATCGAAGAAAAATGGGAGAACGTCGTCCGAAGCTTCGTATAGAATCTCCCAAACGTCCGGACAATATCTCCTAATATATAATTAATAATCGTCTCTAAGACGAACGCCGTGACCTCATAATCGTTTATTATTCCTCATCTAAAAGTCACATCCCTATTTGTAATGCTAATTGATTGCGGCGATAATTTACGACGTCCAGTGCCTGTTAAAGATTCGTTACAATCACTTAGGCACCACCACCATCGGAGCTCGTCCGAGCTTTCCATGCGCCGATTCTCATTAACGAGCGTAAAATCTAATGAATAAATCATATGTATGCCGCGTTCTGAACGAAATGCTCATTCTAGCGGTGGCAGCTTTCGAAAGGTGGACAGGGTAATTGCATTTATGTCAATGTAATAACTAAAAGTAGTTTTTTGCTGAAAGTGTTGATGTGAAAAAATATCTGAAAACATGTAATTTTTAGAAAATGAAATTGGTCGTTTCTTCACTGGCCTATTTTGGAGTGATCGACAAATCTTATTATTTGAATGATTTAAAAATGTTAAAACAGCCCTGCATTAAAAAACAGGCATCCATCTAAATAAAAAAGAAGCATTATGGAAATTTCCTTCGAACAACAAAATAAGCGCCCTATGCAGATGTGATTTCCGGAATATCTCGTCCAAACGAACCTACCGCATCCCTTAAAATAAAACAAACCCATCGCGGTAATTTACGCAAAATTTTAACCAATTCACAGCGCAATATTAACGCAAATACCCTCCGCAGCGTTAATAAAGTGTAATCATAATATTAATAACGCTTATGGGCGCGATAATAAAGTGTAAAGTGATATTTTCCCGCTATTTACGACGACTATACGATTACCGGACCTGGCCATCTTAAATTCATTAATAATAATTTGGATTCACGCTGCGGTAGATGCGCGTAGCTCATATTTCTTTGTCCGGGACCGTGTGGTCGTCGCCGGTCGGACTTTTACATGATCTCGTTGGTGTGTAGAAAGACGCAGTCAGTACCTCGAGCTTTTCGATTCTCTCTGTTACATGCATTTATAGAGGTAGGTGGATATGAAATATAATTGCGTATTTTCGTAAAGGCGTTACAATGGAGCGTGTGTTTAACCATAAGTTATGTAGATTCTTATTGTGTACGTACGGATATAGGTACGAACGTGTTTTATGGTTTCGACGTCGAAAGGTGTTGTATTTTCGGTATGGTTTGTTACGTTTCGGTGTTGCCCGAAAGTGGGATACGGAGATGAATCGCTCCGAATGTCCGATTTCTAATGTATCAGGGCATAAAATATAGCTTTGTAAATACGTTCGTGCTGTGGAATATAATAAATGGCCTGATATTATACAGTCATTAAACAGGACAGTACATGAGAACTAAACATTAGAAATCTTTCCGAATTAAAAATAGTTAATTCCAATCCACATATTTGTCTGCCTGTGATATGCTGTGTTAAAGGTACTGTGCAGGTCACGATTGTATAGAAGACAGACAAGATTAAACATGTAAAAAAAAAGCTCTGTTAAATCATTTCATCGTCTCTTTTCTTGACATTTTTATCTCCAGTAGAGTCTTTGGAAAAATATAAAAAAGGAGGCAAACGTGAGAACTTCTAATTGAACCTTTTGTTAAAAATATTAAAAAATTTATTCAATAATTTTAATTTCATACAACAGGCGCGATTAAATTGTTTACCGCTCTGCCTTTTTTTTAGTGTCTTTGACGAGCTCTTATTTGATATTCCAGCAATATTGAATCTATTGAAAAGATCTTGGAAACGTTTATTCGATACTATTTTTTTAGGTCTAAGGAGAGAAATAAAACAAATAATCTTTATTATTACTATTTTATTTATTTATTTTTTTCATAAAATAAAAAAATATTTGAAGTCAACCATATTTATTCTTCACTTATCTAAGACTTCTTTTATTACTCAAGACTTTTACGTAATTTGGGCAAATCCGTCTTGATTTTACATAAAATACTAAAGTATCGGTACATTCCGCACCGCACAAATAACTTGATTAGATTTGGAGCAATTGCTTCAAGAATTTGTGGATTTGCATTGTCAACCCAACGATTGAATTTAAGCGTGTTCCGGTCGATGCTTTAGGGTTCGTCTTACTACCCCGCAGTCCTTGTTATCGTGGCTTGTTATTTTTTCGAATGTTTTTGTAAGATTCATCCCTTTAAATCAGTTTTGATAATTATTTCGAATTCTAAAGAATCTAAACTTTTTAGTGTAGATTTACAACAAAAAGGACAATTTTTTAATTAAACGCTTAATTTACCGTACCTCTAAACTCTACGCTTACCATTATAATTAAATGGTTTGAAATGCTTGGTATGAACGTTAGTGTAACCTTCCGAAATGGAAATTAACGCTTGATACATCTGCTCGACATCGATTTCGTCGTGAAGTCCAGAAATTTCTCTTTTCCTAAGCCTATGAATCGCTGGACGTCTCGTGGAAGGATTTCTGTACCTGATATTGGGTCTTTGCTTGTACCTTATGGGCCTTTTAAACGATTCCATTACTATCACTTGTTGGGTGTCGTTTTTACCATTGATAGCTTGAGTTATTAAACAAACTAGGTATCCTCCGAAAGCCAAGAAGGCCAATGCGGTAACGGAGATTTGGAATATGCTCTGGATGCTTCCTTTGTCTTTGGAATCTTCTGCGTAATCAACGCGTTTCACCCCCTTGTTGTTGGCAGTTTTCAAAGCAAGAACATTCGGATTGTCCTCTTCGATATTTAACGACGTTGTTGTGACGTTTTCGATTCTTGCGTTGCGGTCGAGATCATCATCGAAAGATAAAGAGTTCTTCACGTGTAATAATTTATCCAACGGTAACTCGCTTAAGGTTTTAATATCAACTGTTGGTGTTAAATCTTGCGCCAGCACTATTAAATACATCATGAGGAACTGGAGTGGAATCGTAAGAATTATGTTCCTCATCTTCACTCCAGTATCTAAGCACGTAGGGTACTGATTCTATTAATGCGCTCTTGCGACGGTTCATGCTGTTATGATTAAAACGGTAGAAAATTGTTCTAATTGCCTCGACGTTGCGCATGAGAAGTCAACCCGACGATATTCCGCGACGTCGCATCTAAATCATTTTCGAACGTTCGACCGACAGCAACGCCGTGAAAAAGATGAAATATACCCGACTCCTCGTATCGTTCATATTCCTAGCGGTTATTCTTGTTAATGAGGGCTTCTGCGGGCAAGGTATATTGGATAAATTAACGTCGGGTTTCAAACTGGCGGGAAGATTGCTGGGGTTGGACCGAGTTGCGAGTATCAGTCAACTGGTTACCGAAAGTTTCGGAGGTCATGGTCAAAGAAATGGTGGCGAAAACGAGGATAACGCTAATATCTTTTCGAGCTTCTTGAGAATATTCGGTTTTGATGCGAAGAAAATTGGAGCTATTGCTGTTAATGCAATTATATTCGTAGCCCAATTGGTAAGTTGTTAATGTTTTTCGTAGTGCTTTAGGAATCAAAATAGGGACCAATTAAAAATCACCGATAGACTTCTCCTGGTAATGTTTAACGGTATATAACGAAGAACATTTAAATAGGACGCACGTTTCCATGGCTAAACTATGATCTTTAGCAGCAATACAACACTAACGGTAATTCTGAATTAACATGTAGCGCAAGAAACATTTGAATTGAATAAGAATTAGAAATGTGAGCAAGTGATGAAAGTAATTAAGTTACACAAAATGTTTTTTTTTAATTGTTTTTTTAACAAATGATAATCTCCAAAACATTCTAGGAAGACCTAAACACCATCTCGATAACATTAATTAACAGCAATTTATAAAATATCGTAGTCAAGTTACAATAAAAGATGTCTTTCGGTATTCCAGCGCTTCAGTGTTAGATGTTAAAGTTTTTCATTTAAGCGCTTCAGATTTCACTCAATTTATTCAATTCATCAGTTGAAGGGGAAAAAAGGATGTCGTCTGTATGACATTTTTTGCATATTTTATACAAAGCATTTCGAATACTTGCTTCTTAATTAGCCTTCCAGACCTTCAGCTACGTTAATATGGTTGCATAACTACCTAAAATAGCCATTAAGCTAGTTAAAAAAAAAAACTTGGATTATAAGCTGTTCATCTGTATTTACGTTATTAGTCACTTGCAATAGCAAAGACAAACATTAGATACACGATGACGGACTTATACCGGGTGTTGAAAGGTACTTCACAAAACTATACGCAACTTAAATAATAAAAAACTTTATTGTTTGTTCTCAGATAAGCACCTCCTTAGGAAAGGTATCACCACCACCAACGCTTAGCGACGAACGAGCCAGAGAAATCAAAGATGGCGATCCATTCCAATGGTTATCAACCAACGCTCACATGACAGACATCATCCATCATGTACAAAACAAAAACCTATCCGATTACGTAATAAATTACATAAAAGAGCGCTCGTTAGATGAGGAAACCGACTGCGTCCAATTGCTGATTTGCAAACTATCTCCTTTCATAGATGGTATGCAAAGATCTCTACCACAAAGTGGAGGAAAGGGAGAATTCGGAAAGGAAGTTCTTTTCAAATATATGCCTTCGATCGAAGATGTTACCGAAATCGGCGATGGATGTGAAGAAAAACATCCGTACTGTCGATTAGTTTATTAGCACCAACTGGTATCTAGCTATAAATAGAAAATTTGTTCCTAGGACTAACTTATTTAATAAATTAACTTTAATATGTTAAGTTCTGAAGATTTCTTCCAAATCACGGCAAAGATGGTGTCTGTAATGGGATCTTCCGGATTTTAGATCGCAGAGAATTTGCAGTTTGCACTTGTTATCACATGCTGGTCTAGTTGGGCTATCTTTGTAATAGTATCTAAAAATAATGCCAAATCGATCAAAATAAGTTAATCTTTTATGAGAAATACCATAATACCTATAAAATTCGTTGAATAAATTCGAATTTGTAATCATGGCGTCTAATAATTTCGACCATTCTTCAGGTCTTAAAGTTTGGAGGCCATAAGCTTCCCGAGCGGAATATAATTTATACCATTCCGGCTCGGAATTCGGCTTGTTTGCCTTTTCCAAATTAGTTATCCATGTTTCATGATCCAAAATATCCTAAAAAGCGATAACAGAAAGCGATTTAACACAACGGTATTGCTTACTCTGGTCGTTTCATTATGATCTCCATCAACGTAATATATTCTGTAGCCCGGATTCAAGTTTTCGTATGTGGTAATTGAAGGACTAATGTAAGCTATGCTCGTGGGTCTTTCTGCAATCCAATCGTAAATTATTTTAGATCAACGAATTGTAAAAATCTACATACTGTAAGTTTCAAAGTCGTAGAAGACTTCGAATTCATCAGTATGTCTGTGTCCATAAAATTGAGCAATAATCGTTTGCTCATATCTTTCCATTATCTTGTAGAAATTCTCGGACCACACCTTTAAACAATCAGAATCGCCTGGCGGAATATGACCTAAAATTCGTAAAATAAGGGAGTGCGCGAAATTCCAATTGGAATCTTGACTTATCTTACCAATGATATGAACTTTTTCCCCATTATCTTCAGCCTGTTGCAGTTCATATATAAGCCATTTTAGCTGCTTTGCGGGATCAGTACTGTTGACTATCAGCCACCTAAAATCGTTATTCATTCAATTACACCAAAGTAAACGAATTTGGAACGTTATATTTATAGTAAATTAAAGATTCTAGTGATCTGAAATTAAAGAAAAGAGATTTACCAGTTGACCGAAATGCAATAGTTCATATTCAGTGAAATTAATCTAAATCCCGGTCGAAGTAATACTGAGTAGAATGCCCCATGGAAAACGGTGTTATTGACAGAAGCTGGCAGCCATTTGGACCACTCCTTGCTAAGTTCTTTATAAAGCCATGCGGTTGAAAGGTCTTCGTCGGTAATCCAAGGTGGCGGAAAACTAAAAGCAATATATTTTGGTCATTAATTTCTATTTTCTATTTATTTTTGCGAGTTTGTTTACAAAAATTAAAACAGGAAAAATATATTTTATCAAGCAGCAGTTGTTTGCAAAATTCTCATCCGTCAAGGTAATTTATCCATTCAAGAATAAAATATTTATGTAAAGGATTACGCTGTCAGAGATACCGAATTATCAATAAATAAAAGTATTGTTTGCATGTTGTTTCTAAAATTTTGAAATATCTTTAAAAAATGCAAAAATGCAAAAATGTATTAACGAAAATCCTGTATCTTTAAAGATTAAAATAGTAAAAGATTACCTTCCCGCTGGTAATCCTTCATGATTACCCAATGCTGGAAAAATTGGCGTATTGGGAAAAGCCTCCTGCATCTGCTTAACCGTTTCTTTCAAAATATCCAGATTTCCCTCTTTGGTCTGGTTCCAAACATCGTGAGGCGGGAGATCCCCGGTCCATATTATATAATCTATATCCTGCAACGTTCGAAATATAAAACATTTTTTGAGAATGAAAAGAAGCTACCTTATGTTCCTCAGCAATATGCTCCAATAAATTCTCGATCAATATTCGAGGCATGTCACATTTACCGTAACTACCCCACCTAAAAGGACGTAATAGCCGAAGAATTGTAAAACGGTAATTTCGATTTAAAAACGTACTTACTTGCCTGCTGGCTCCAAGGGTTCGCTGCTAGATGGTGTACTGAAGGGATGGCAACATAATGGTTCTTCGCAATTCGCCGGACTGCCTTCTTCATAGTTGGGATCGAGATGAGTGTCTGACAAGTGGAGGACTTTGAATATGGGAGCACCTTCCTGTACATTAAATGTTATTAAACATTAGTCGGAATCGTGGTTTTCTTCGTTAGCGTATGTAAATACGTACAATTTATATACAGCGCATTTTTTTTATAGATAGGGTTTAAACTTGTTAGATCTTAGAGAACATGCTGTAAACCGCAGGTGGTCCATGGGAAAACCATTAACATGAGATGAAGTTTTTAACATGTAATTTCTTATGAGGCATCTATAAAAATGCGCTTGACAATGCGGATGACTTGTACTTTTAGGATTCCATGTATCAAACATGTTTAAAAAATTGTTTTGGGAACACTCTGTGTAATAGATGATGAGTCATATAATTCTTTATGATGTTCATGGAAGGTTTCTTTTACATATAGAACTAATATGTACTGGCCCATAAAAATTTTTTAAAATTTAAAAAAAAAACATTTTAATTTGGTAAAATGATTTTTAATATTCCTCTCTTTTATACACACAACTAGGCTTCCTTACAAAAGAATTATTTGCTCTAATTTTATTCCCTACGTTTTTTATGAAACAAAATTTCCAAGGTTGTATCAGATTACCTACAATTATTGAATAGATGACACACTTTCGTTTGCAATTCAACGCTCAAGCAATTTAATTATTTATCTTCCACGTTAGACGCTAAATTAATGCAAATTACCTAAACAGTTACGTAAGTATCCACAACGCCTTTCTATTTTGATAGAATATTACATTAGCAAAAAAAATCAATACATGTCCTTTCTATTTTAACGAGATCCAGTATTTTGTAAATCTGTCGTTGCGAAATAATTTTTTTATGGTATTACGTACCCTTATATATTTTAAAATTCCTACATGAACTACATTTATAATAAATATAAATTATTTAATAAAATAACATTTTACACATACCGCACAATTTTAACTCATCAACCGATAAGTATTTCTTTATCTTCTAGTACCATCAATGTCACCGTTAAAAAAATGCATTCTTACTGATATGAAACCTTAATAAATACATTCCGAAACAAGTTTAATTAAATATTGATAACAACTTCCCAAAACGTATCTATTTATCATTTTACAGGAACGTGTAAACAACTACGTTAATGAAAAAAAACTCCTTATTTTTACAAGGTTTGGCACTTTTTCCTATCGGAAATACACGGCTTATTTCGCGTACGTAGATGTAGAATAACCTTCGAAATAATCTTTGTTTCACGGTTGGTTTGTTTAAACTTTCTTTTACCTGAACCGGCGTGCATTAATTTAAAATTAGGTAACTTTATTAACCAGTTGACCGTGATCTGTTATGAGATGCGGCCTTTATTATCAGACAATTTAAGAAAATTTAAAAATATGACATGGTTTTTAAACGTTGTACAAATTAAAAGCAACGAATTAAAGTTAATTACATATACTGGGTGTCCCAGATTTTATTGCACAGCCAATATGATGGTTATTTGAATTGAGATTATTTTTTAGAAAGTTCTGGGGTAAGAAATGTGCTTCCAAGTTCATCTTACGATGTCAATAGAGGCTGGTTCGGAAATGGCCCAATGATTTTTTTTTAATTACATGGCATGGTAGTCAGGAACGAGCACTGTTATCGCACCCAGACGTTAATTAATTAATTAATTCTTCTTTTTTTATAGAGCAAATACAATTCCTCAATGTCAACATAATTATCGACGCGATTACAAGTATATTAAACAGTATTTTCGATCCAATCCAACAATAAATAAGATACTTACCACATAATCAATCCTTTCCTTTAATACTGGTTTTGGTACTGAGGGAAATTTGATTTCCCAATCGTGTAATGGATTTTCTACATCTCCACAAACCTCTCCCAGACACAAGCTACAAATCTGCGCGACACCTAGATTTTATAAAAAAATTATAACATTATTGCTTTTGTTGATGATTGATTCAATATTAAGAATAATTACTACTAGGAAGGGCAGAAGGAATTCTTGCGCGCAACATTTTTTCAAAGAAACAATTGGGTATTAATATGTTAAGAATGTTTGCAATTTTCCTTTAAACGAGATGTAAATAAACAATAAAATATTTATCTAAGAAGTCGGAAAGAACCAAGAAACTTTCAAACGTTCACGTGATGCATATTAATGATTCCAATCTTTTATAGATGATATCTTTCGAAAATATGGTGCGTGTTTTGAGATAAAAATCATTTGTGGACTGCATCTTTAATGTATTATGTTGCTGTTGCTATACTTCATTATAACGGGCGTCCCAACAATAACCACACGAATATCTTTTAAATCGGTAACTATCAACGTAGACTTGATCTTTAAGAAAACCCCAAAGGACAAAGTCTAGTGGTGTTAAATCATACGACCATTCGGTCTTCGATTAAAGACAAATCAACAAACTCCACCAAGTAAAAAGGTAAAAAGCAGTAGAAAGTAAAAGAAAACTTGAATTCCGAATAAATGTTGAAATATGTGAACAAAATGTTCTACAACTCGAGTTGTTTCCACTACTGCATTGTTCTATCAGTACTATAAATAGATAAAGAAAGAAAGTGATACAAATTAGGCTTCTCTAATATTTCAACAATTTCAAAATTCTATTTTTGAAATAATTCTTTTTCAATAATTGCAGGGTAAAGATTTTCTAAGTTGTCCTTTTTCAAGGTAAAACCCCGAATTGAATACAAAATACGAAGTTACGGATTTGTATTGTTAAATATTGAAGCGATCAATTTACATATATCACGAAAATCTTTTTTTTTAAGTATCAATAATTATCTTACAACCAGTTTCGACTAGTATACAACATATACATGTAGAGTTGGCGTTATGTAAATTTTTGGCGCCGATTCCCTTTCCTAGAAATGTCGTTAAAAGTTAATAATCCACAAATCGTACTTACGTCCCTCCAATTAGATCGCTGGTGATTGACTTACGTGGCCGGTAGTAGGAAAAGGGTTTTAAATAGGACTGTCGAAAACCGTTTTTTTTTCAGGAATCGGGTAACCGTCCAACGCAACACCTGGTTTCGAGTTACCCGGGTACACAGTTCTATATATCCGGGTACTCGAATTAGAATACCTGGAAGCGGGTATTTTCTAGAACCGTTTTCGGGTAACCGTAACCGGATACCAGAAATCGGGTAAAATCGATGCTGAAAAAGTATTCGGGTAACCGGGTAACTTTTTGTTCTCCTCCGCTTTTTTAATCTATTCAAGTATCATTGAAGTTGTATCTAATTCAACATGCGATACTTCTTCCCCAAGTTATCACGAAACAGTAGAATATTTAAATTCTCTATCGGTAATTGCTGTTATTATCGCAATCAATTTTCTGAATTACTTCATCGCCAAACCTTTAACCGCTCTTCCAACAAATAAATAGCTTGCGCAGCTCTCCTCACTCATTGGTGCACTTTCTTATTGTTTAGGAGCCCTTGATCAGAGGGCTGACCACCACCTTTTGAAAGTAGCAGCGTATCTTCACAAACCACTTCGTAACCACCTATTTTGGTCTTTTTTCCGTCAATAAAGGTGTTAAATTTAATTTTCAGGTCGTGCTGCGTATAGGAAGTTTATTCTATTATCAACATAAAAGATGGTACCAAAAACTTTCGTATTATTGCCCCACCATGAATATCTTTGATCTTACTAGTTACATCTGTATAGTGACACAAAAACCATTAACTTGTCCAAATCAATCCCATTTAAAATCTATAAATAAAACTATCTAGCTTATATCGCGGATACCTCATTTGAATTATTACGCCGAGCTAAGACTAAATTATTTTTTATCTCATTTCATGCGAGCATATGGAATTATACAACACGTGAGTATAGTTATTTTTTTTTTACCGGATCGCCTTGAGCATTTGTAACGAATTAAAACTACCTACGTAAATACCAAGTAACAAACAAATAATTAAAACGTAAACTGTGGGGATTTCTATCAACCTCCAAAAAATTAACGAAAAAAAAGTGTTAGACTTACTAATTTTCGTCACATTGAGAATAGGCAATACATCCGGCGAGAACACATCAAAAATCCCAGAGCAGACGACCTCATTTTCGATCTTGAATTCGACGCATATCGAGACGAATTTTGCCTTGATCTCATCAACAGGAGTCCCTTGTTTCACCTCATTTTGTAGAAGGAGAACACCTGTTAAAAAGGAAAATAATAAATTGTTATTTTTCGCTATGCAGCAGTGATCGTTAACTTTTTCAGAAGAAGGGAACGCGGAATTTTACAAGATTTTTTCAACACCTGATCTCATGTGTGATAGAGTCACTCTCACTTTTCCTTATTCTATATTTATCAGCCTTTCATGTTTCTTTGTTCAAGCTCGCACAAGTACAATATAAAAAATGAGCTGAAGATAGACGGTCCACACGACGATGTTCCATTGAAATTTATAAAAAAAATAAACGGGTATGGGGAAGTGAAGTTTCGATACTGCGTTTGAATCATCAGAGTTCAGATAGGCTGAAGAATCTCTTTACTTTATGCTGGAAATATTCTGAAGAGCTCAGTTCCGCTTATCGATAATATTTTCTCGATTATAACGAGTAAGTTAGGGAAAGTTGGAAACTAATACTGCCAATCTTCAGTTAAGCTAGAATGCCCAAACGTTATCGATTATAAACGAGGAAGTTAGGAGGTTCAACCACAGTGTTCCGGTTCTTTTCCGAGCAGCTAGTTATTAAAACGTGTAATATGTTGTATTAAATTTTGTTATGCTTTTGAACTGGCTCTCAAAGATCATGATGGCAGCGAAAAATTCGCAAATTATATTCACTGCTATTCCTACCAATGCAGTGCCTGTATTTTTTTATAATTTGTCAGCAATTCCTCCTTTTTTTTTAATTCGCCATGTTTAATATTAAGGTTTTGTTTGAAATAATATTTTGTATTTCTAGCTTTTTTAGCCTATATCTAAAGCATTAAGTTAAGTTAAACATGTCATTGCATATATCAATAATCATTAGATCTATTGGTTAATTAAAAAATTTTCCAGTAATTCATTATCAGAATGTACTTGTAGAAAATAAGAAATTCGCAATTGTACCATCGTGCAGCGTACATAAGGATTAATTTTACCTACACTACCTACTGTTTTTTAATCAGATTAAATAGAATTAATATGTAAACGAGGAGTATACTTATGCACGATTCACAATGGTATAACATGTCGATGTTGGTATCGCCATAAAAAACGACAGAAAATCAGCTCATAAAATAAAATTATTCGGAATATATTTTCGTACTTATTTTTAAATCCGACTAATTTAAATTCTATAGCAGCTAGAGATTAGATATACAAGTCCTTATTTTGGAATCGTCGAGAATTTGAAAAACACATATCTCCAATATTGATTCGTCAATTGAAAACATTCCTATGATAGTTTTTTCAAATACCATTTTTAATAGAATACAGTAAAAATCAGTAGGTACCTACGTATGTACTTATTATCTTGCACTACTTTTTTTTATTGAGGACATTGCATCGATAGTAATAGTGATTACGATAAATTCCTTTTATATGAATAAAATTTTATAGATACGAAAAGAGGAGATGTAAAAATAACACACCCAAAATTATTTTCGGGTTATTTACAACGTAAGTATGAGTAATATAAAATTTCTTAGTAAATTTTTGTAAATAACTGCTAATTAGAAGGAAAACATGAATAGAAGCGCATAAGATTAGAACGTCAGTGCAAAAAAGGTAAGTAAACAAGTAAGCTTATGTATAGAAGTAGTAGGCAAATTCGGGTGCGCACCATTGGCGCAGCTAACGAATGGACTCTCGCATGCGAAACGCTAGTCAGTATCTAGTTCGCTGCCGCCTGGAGCGTACGTAATAGTAGCAGCGAAGTACTCTGTATTCTGCTTTTAGTAATGTCGAAGATACGCGGATTGAGAAAACAGTTATTAAAGACAGTGAATAGGTTCATTAATCATAATAATATCAAAACCGGTGTCACCGCAAAATACGAACAATTCTGATTTGATTTATGTACAATGACGATTCAGTGTAATGTAGTGTTTGCTTTGTTAAACAACGATTCATTTATTTCATTTTGGAACAAATACGCCAATATTACATTACTGAGCAGGACCACGTTACGAAATTATTTACCATCTATTCGTGTAAATTTAGGAAATAAAATTAAGGCTGAAACAACTGATTGCAAAAAAAGATTTGTACTTAATGTTATGATGCGCAAAATGAAACCACATCAATCGTCATCTTCAATTTTATTGGCTCCTAGACGAATGGAAGCATGTCCTGCCCAAATAATTTCAAACGTGGTGCACATTGGAAAAATTTGAAATATCCAAAGATCAAGGCTTAATGTTTATAACAGATGGTGCCGCAACCATGCATTTTGTAGGCCGGTCTCTTAAGGTACAGTGTGGTAACTTTTTACATATTACATGTAAAATTCACGCTCTACATCTTGTGGCAGAAACAATTCGTGGATGTTATCCACAGGTGGATGCGCTAATTTCGAGTACAAAAGCGGTGTTTCTCAAATCCCCAAAATGTATTCGCGAATTTCACCAACTATGTTCTCATACCTATGAATCACCGTAACCGATCCTTACACATTGGGGAACATGGTTACAAGCGGCATTTTACTATCATAAATATTTTGCGAGTATAAAGAAGGTGGTTCTATTATTCAATCCGAAAGAATGTGTAGCTATCAAAACAAGTCAGAAAAAAATTGAAATTTTTTGAAGAAAATTGAAAAATTGAAGGTACATTAAAAAAAGAAGGTTAAAGGCAGCATGCGATATCTTCAGGAACACGAATTTTGGGTCAGAATTTTGTCTTTCAACAGGATAATGACCCAAAACACACGTCCAAACTATGCAAGGAATATTTGCAGCGTTTGGAGACAGAAGGAGTTTTAAAGATTATGGAATGGCCACCCCAGAGTCCTGACTTAAATCTAATTGAGCTGCTGTGGGAAGAACTTGACTGACACGCACATCAATCAGCTCCAACGTCCGTTGGTAGTATGTGGAACGCACTACAATCAGCTTAGGTGAAAATAACCCCAGACACGCTCGCAAAACTGATTGCAAGAATGCCGCGTCTTTGCGCTGCATTAATAAAATCCAAACGAGGTCACATTGACGGAACAAAAGTTTAAACTTTGCAAACATTTTTCTTTCTTTTTGACGTGTATTGCATAAAACTACGAAATAAATACATTTATGTACAATTCTGTCTTATTTTTCTATGATTTATGTCACAAATTTAGGGTGCCGAAATAATTATGAGCGGTAGTGTACTTTGTTATCGTGATACTAAAATACGTGCAGCTACTAAAAGCACATCCAGAGGTACTAATAAGGTGCATTTCTGCATATTAGTGAAGATTGGCAGTCTAATGTGATAACCAATAAACCTATGAGACAAGAACACATATTTAGTTTTAAGGCATATTTTTATTCAGTCTACGAAAATTTGCTATTTTGTCATTTTAAATAATGCCAGGCGCAAGTAATGAAATTAGTACCAATTTGCGGTAATTTATCGACAAATCACGTTCATTACGCGATAGATAAACATTACGAAATTTCAAGAAACTACGCCTTACCCGATGATGATATTCTAAATCTAAACAATACGTTGTGATCTTCGTTTTTTTTTTGGCAGTAACTTATCACCAAACAATGTAGGTATTAACCGTAACTACGCGAATATTTACATAATATAAGCATGTGTGTGTAAATCCTTGGCATATATTTCATTGGAAGTTGTGCAATGGATAAACGGAGAATTTTCGTTATTGTCATCTTGACGACACAACGATTAATTTTGCTGAATTGGCGGTTTGTTACAGGATCGTAAAGTATTAGCGAAAACCGCATGCGTAATAATGTAAGATTTTTTGTTGTTGTTTTGTTCTGCTGGGATTTACATAACGTCTAAAGATTAAATAAATTATTAGATTATTGATTATTTAGATCCTGTTCTTTGCAACAAAAACGCAATCAGCAAGTTATTTGGAGCTTTTATGAAGGAAAGCAATAAAAATAATCGGGAGCAAGTAAATCACTAAAATGATCTTTTAGCTGCAATAGTCAGGATAACGATAATAATAACTGCAATTCAAACAAAAGAGAATAATTAAAATTAATTTATAAACAAACTACAACAATTAACATAGATTATGAACAAAAGCAATAACTAAATCGAAAATTAGATCCATATTCTGAAACAAAATAAACTTTTTCTTTAGTCCAATTTGTTCCAATAATTCCTTCGGAATTTTTTCACTTTTAGCAGTTTATTTAGAACACTTTGTATAAAGGTAGGTATTTTATTATGATAATCAGATGTCAAATACCCAGGACTATGATCAATAATTATTCGGTCACTGGTTTTGATGAGGGCCATTCGTGTCCTCGAAACGGTCGTCCCGGAATAATTATTATATAATTAATTAAACTTGTGCGGTGCGGAGGTTGCCGATACTTATGTATTGTTTACCCAGACTGGTTGCTGCTTACCACAGGATCTAGTCTTTGATCAAGCGTCCCTATCATGAAATATAAGGAACTTTCTAAACAGCTACAAAACAGAATTTTGCAAATATCTTTAATGATATAGTAAAAGAAAGGATGGTCGCTTCGCATTGTAGATATTTTAAGTTAGACATATTTTCAGGTTACGCACTCATAAATGCTGAATACTTTAAATTCCTGCAAATTTATTCCCATTTTTTCAAGGTGGTCCGTAAAGATCTGGGAATATTCATCAAAGATACACAAACATTTACGTGATTTTATTTTTTTAATCAGTAGTTAAAATGTAACGCATCGCTTTACCTCCTGTATTCTCGTAAATTATATGAAACGAATTTCCGGGAATTTACCACAATTCAAAGGAAATGTTTAATGAATTTCCATTTTTTTCTAGATTGGTAACGATGTTAGCTATTACAGTAGTCCATTAAAGGATCAATAACGCTGAGTAGACTGAGTACCCGTGTATGTACGTACGTGCTGTAAATGTCTGTAATTAGCTAATGAAAAAGGATGTTGGATAATTACATATTTACGCGCTACGGCTTCTGTTTTAATGTTGTTAGATATTCAGGATGAGAAGTGATTACTTAACTTTTTTTTCTTTAATTTATAGATTTTTCTATTTGTTTTAATTAATTTCCTAAATTAAATATGAAAATGCGAATAAAAAGAAACACACTAATTCTTAAATTGTTGGAATCTGGTCGCATTAAACATTACGGAAGCACTAATGGAACGAGCATCATTAACCTTGCCCATTATTTTAACTGCAACCTTCATAAATAAATAACACTGCATACAAGAATATTTGTACATATGTAGGTACTCAAGTTCTGCGAAATATAGCAGGAAGTATCTTTTTTGTATCCAAATAAAGTCTAAACGTTCATTAAAATCGATCAAGAATTAGCACAAAACTTTGATCCTTCAGTTAAAATACCACTTATACAATTACATATAGATTCCATAAGCTGAAGCTGAATATTAAAATAAATCATGCGCGATATGAAGTATCTGTGAATCAGACGTATCTGTTTCTATGTACACTGCCGTTCAGAGAAGTTCGGTCGGTTAGTAAAAAACATGAAAAGGTTACAGAAACAAACGAAACTAAAAACAAAATGCAATTTTATTGTATGTACAGGTGAAAAAGACAAAAACAAATAAATAAAAAGTTATTCTGGCCTAATATCACATACTGAATTTTTTGTTTTTTTTCATCGAAAAAACCTCCTTTGCTGTTAATCACCGCTCGAACTATTCTAGGCATTCTCTCGATAAGTTTTGTTAAAATGGATTGTGGAATATTAATCCATTCATGTTGCAGAATATTCCGTAAATGTTCTCGTGAAGTTGGGCATATTTTTCGGATCCTCCTGTCCAGTTCATCCCACAACAACTCTATAGGGTTCAAATCTGGGCTTTGTGGGGGCCATGTCATTACTTTCAGGGTGTGCTGTTCTTCTTGCTCCTTTAGATAGTTCTTACACACTAACGCAGTGTGTTTTGGGTCGTTGTCATGCATGAATGTAAAGTTACGGCCTATTATACGCAATCCTGATAGCACTGCATAATTCTGGAGTATTGCAAAATAATTTTCCTTCCTCGTTACACCCTGCATTATCGTCCCAGCAAAGGAGAAACATTCCCACACTAACACAGAACTACGCCCTTGCTTCACTGTAGGCACAATGCAGTTCGGGTTCACTTTTCGGTTTTAGATCTTCGGACATAAACTCGTCGATTTTGCCCAAAAACCTCAAACTTTGACTCGTCACTCCAAAGCACGTGTTTCCAATCATCTAACGACCAAGCTCGATGAGAACGGCCCCACTGTAGCCGTTTTGCTCTGTTGCCCCGGCGTAATAAGGGTTTTCGAATGGCAATGCGTCCATGAAGGTCCGCTTGTTGAAGTCGACGTTTTACCGTACTCGCCGAAACTTGTTCTTCACGGCCGCGATTGACTTCGGCTGCTATTTGTGGCGTTGTTAATTTTCTATTGCGTTTGTTTGATAATACAATTCTCAAATCTTCAGCTTTTGTTGTTTTCCTAGATACTCCGGGACGAACACCATTTTCTATAGTTCCAGTTGTCCGATATCGCTTTATGATGTCATTTACTGTTGAACTTCTCATATTTATTTTTTCAGTAATTTGTCGCCCCGAATATCCTTCTTCAAACAGCGTAATAATGCGTGAACATTTTTCTACACTGATGGGCTTGCCACGCGCCATTTTGAAGTAAATTTTCTTAAAACTTTCGCGCAAAAACGACAGATGCACATCAACACACGTTTAACAGTAAAATGAAGCAAATTTATATCTTTACGCCTGCGATAAATAAACAAGAGTGATGCTGCGGTATATTTCCTAAATGTATTGTTCGTTAATGATCCCCGAACGACCCGTTTCAAAAGATCGGTACTTCCGAGAAATTCTTGGAATGATAATAAAAGGGACTTTATTGTGGTCGTCGCAATATTTCTACTTTACATAATAATTTATGGCTTTAATCCCTTAGAAAAGAGTGTATGCTTAATATTTTTCTAATTTTATGTATTAATAATTGTATACAGTGTGATATAATAGATTTTTATTGTATGACCGAACTTCACTGAACGGCAGTGTAAATCTTGTAAATGTATGCCTTCGAGTAAGTTTCAACAACTTTCTACGGCAAGTCTTTCGTTGCTGGTCATAGACAATACATTCTCGGTGTGGTAAATGCCAAGTGCGGTGAACTATGCGTTTCGGTGAACACACGAAATAGTACATTGACTTTCAATTGAATGAACCATGCAAACTTAAATTATTTGATCACGCTAGAATAAAATATATTTCACTTGTAAATTCGAAGATAAACATATAGATACGGAGTGAGTCACCTCGGCGGGTTTCGAAAATTGTGGCTTCGTGAATAGAGATTATTTAGAGCGTTTAGTTACACGAAGTTGTTAAATTCTTGGGCAAAAAATGTTCGTAATCGGTAGTTACGAGTTTAACCAGCTTAAAAAGAGACACGAAAACTATCTTCTCCGTCCTCGCCAGTTACTGTATATTTTCAGCTTAATTTTAATATAGTTATATGTAGCGTGTAATCTTTATTTTTAACGCACTCCATTAGTATATTACCAACATTTAAATTAGAGATTAGACATTAAGAAGTCCTTCAATTATAAATAATTACGTTGATGAAAATATTGCGGTCAAAACTGAAGTGGATTCCATGGCAGTCTTTATCTCAGTTGATATGTCTTATGACCAGTGCAATCATCAACGGATGGACCAAAAAGTTTGGGATAAACGCCAAGATATTAATCAATTTGAAGCTCAAAGTCTCGGATTTCTTTTAAAAGAGGACAACGATAATAATATTGACGCACGAGCTGTTTATACCAGAAAAAAAACAAGAGGATTTTTATTTTTGCCTGCCATTCAACACAGTATGACGACGAAGTAACATTTTCCACTTCAAAAATTAGAGCTTAAGAACTTTGTAGTGCTCAAGGCGAAAATGTAGAAAAATCTTTTTCTCCAAAAACTAATTCAGTAAAAATGTCGAAAATTTAAGTTGTGTTTAAACACCCACCTCACCCACAAGACGTAAAAATTACATCGAATTTATAGATTTTTTTTCTGACTTCGGGTCCCAGAAGGATATAGATGCAAAAATTTTGCAAAAAAATAAAAATAATTTCTCCGAAATAGGAACAAGTGAAGATTTAATCCCGAAAGCCCAGATATGTTAAAAATAAAGAAATGTTCAATGAATTTGAAATAAAAACTTTCGATAATATTATGTCATATCAATCGCAAATAAGCTTAATCACGTATATGTAAATATAATCATTTCTGTAAGGTACATTCCCACTTCTATCTGAGCTTATCTTTAAAACGCGCTCACAGTATCCTATTTCAATCTCAACAGGTATCTGTTATTTTGATATAACAAACGACGTTTAATTTAATTATCGCCTATTGAATAATAAGAACAAAAAGCATCACTTACCAAGTTTACACACCGAGCATGATATTTTCCTTCTAACTGCATCGCCAAGTTGGGCGTTCGGCGGGTTGACACGATTTTCTTCAATAATCACTGGTTTATTGATAGACTAAAACAAAAATATTTAATTTATGCAATAACATCAAACAAAGAAATTAAGTAAACCCTACCTGAAGTTTTGCAATTGCCGGTAAAATATGTTGGACTACGTTCGGTGAAAGGAGCGGCTTATCTTGCGGTGGTATTTCGTAATTCCATTTATCTTCAAAACCGTGTAGCTTCGCCGGGTTTCCTGCAAATTAATCGTCGTAGAATTAATTACCGGTTAACACGCGATTCTTTTTTTTGGTTTCGAACCATAAGTTGTTGCAAGGTAGCAGAGGAGAAGATTTAAAATCTTATGATGCATTTTTCGGGTACAATTTGCAAAGATTCTCAGCAAAGAAAAACACTGTCGCCAATTAGTTTTATTCCTATTTGGGAAATGGACGGATAATAAACAAGCAAAACTATATTCGTGTTTTGCCGCGATCGTAAAACGTACGACTAAAAAGAAACAAAGCTAGGAACACAACTGGTAAACTCTGCGCGTATCATCTTTGGCATAACATTAAGAACTGTACATGAATATATATTTACTATTTTTCCATTCAAGGCTAACTCCTAAGCGCATGTAATGTAACAGGTATTATTTATAAGTTGTAATTAATATTTACAAACATACAACCTCCAACTACTCCAGGAAACATGATCTTGCTGTGCTGAAGGCGTTGTTTGTTTAGATTAATTAACGTAAATATCTATTGGCGACACGAAGTCTATAAAATACGTTATGGTAATAATACAAATTGGCTAATAATGCTTGGAAAACAAAGAAAGCTGAAAATATAAGTTTTCAGCTGAACAGAGAATTTAAAATTGAAAATTACAGTGCTGCCAGCACCAAGAAATAGCGGATAACAGCATAATGTAAGAAAAAATTAAAACTATTTTCAAGATTTATTAGAATTGATAAATTAATTCATAGTTTTTATCAGCACTCTAACTAGGCACCTTTCTTCCATTATATCATTAAATAAAGTATAAAATTAACAAATTTTCACGAGAGACAATATGTTGGCTAACCTGTTCATCTGAACCTCGATTCATTAATCTACCTCTAACCTAATATTTTAATTTCAAATAACATAAAATAACCTAAATAAACAATGTCTCGTGTAGATATCGGATTTGCAGAAGAATGTGAACCGTGGCAAGTAGAAAGTAGCCAATTTCCAAGTAAAATAGGCGGAAAACCCGCTTGGTTAGATCTTCAACATTTACCAGAACCTAACACGCTACAATGTCAATCTTGTCAAAAGCCGATGGTATTTTTATGCCAAGTTTACGCGCCGTACGAAGAAGACCCCGATAATTTCCACAGAACGCTATTCGTCTTTATTTGCAGGGATACCAAATGTTGTGTACTCAACAACAGCAATAATGTAATCGTACTTCGTAGCACTTTAAGGAGAGATAACCCTTTTTACCTATACGATCCACCAGTTGAAAGCCCCGAAGAAATCATAAATGCTAGTAATTTCGTTTCGCTATGTGAGGTTTGCGGATGTCTCGCGCCAAAACGTTGCAGCAAATGTAAAAAGTCAGCATATTGCAGTCGCGAGCATCAAGTATACGATTGGAAGAACGGTCACAAAAACAACTGCGAAAGTTTAAGAGCGCCAGCGAATATACTGTTCGATGAATATGAAATGGTAGTTGATCCCGAAGAATTCGAAGAAAATCCAACAGTAAATGAGGAGAAGGAAATGCAGGAATATAAAAGAATGGAAGCCGAAGGAAAAACCGGAACATTAAATGATATTTCTGTGACGGAGTTAGAAGCGCATGCCAGTATTGGGGAAGATGAAGCGTTCATGGCATTTCAGAAAAGGATTCTTAGCAATAAAGAGCAGGTATTACGATATGAACGTGGAGGTCAACCTTTATGGATCGCAAAAGAACCTAAACCAGATAGTACACCTAATTGTGAGCATTGTAATAGTGAAAGGCAGTTTGAGTTCCAAATTATGCCGCAGATGTTGACTATTTTGAAAGAAACCGCAATCGATTGGGGTATTTTAATAGTGTACAGTTGCAAAAAAAGTTGTAATGAAGATAATTGTTATAAAAAAGAATTTATTTTTAAACAAGATGTGAGTGCTAGCTAAATATGTGAATGTAATTTAGAAGAGAAATAGATTATTTGAATCAATGAGTGCAGAAGGGTGGAGGATGAGTTTTGAGAAAAATAGAGGAAATTGATCGCAACATATACCCTTTCTGCATTCAATAGCGACGCTCAATGCGACACGCTTACGAAATGAAAATGAATTTCTTCTGCACTCAATCGGTTGGCATTCGTCTAAGGAAGATTAATCCGCATTAAACCCAATTTTGACTAAAATGGCGTTTATACCCTTTCTGTAATCATCGATTCATTTAATTTTTAACTTGTAGTTTGAATTCTCTCAAGTTTACAGTAAGAATCTTACCCGAGTATACTAGCGACATCTCTCGCTATACTTTTTAATTGTTTGAAAAAACAATTGAACCAAAAACATTTGATTTTGCAAAAACAACACAAGTAAGGCATTTGTTTTATGTACCTCGAGGCAATTTTAATTTGAAAAAATTTGATACAGCAATGGACAAAATCTTTGATCAACATCGCCTCAATGCCTCCTTTATCATTTCTATATCTGTGTTATCTTTAATTTTATAAATAGTTTATTATAAAACCTATGCTATACACTCTAACGAGGGAGTTCTATTTTTGTAGTATTGTTCGAAATAAATAGCTACCGTAGAGTAAAACAATAAAGTATCTTATTTACAGTTATTTCTAATTATTATTTGTAAAATATGTTGGTGTAGAAGTAATAATTAGTAAATGTATTTTATTTGTTGGCTATTAGTTGTGGTTTCACGTTGTGGTTGTGTTAACCAATCCCAACAATACATTTAGTGTTTGCTGGTCTCTCCAACGGTATACACAGTACGCACATCTACATAAGTTTTGCTTGTTAACTAGAAACCGGATTGAATTTCAATATCCAATATTTCAATTTTAAACACCGATTTGTTGCTAAGGCAATTTTTCACGGTGTTGCCATCTTAATAATTTAGACATGAATTACCTTACATTGTATGTTATAAACCCACCTAACTAACATACTAACATATAATTATACAGTACGTCATATAGCAAGTGTACCTAATCTAAACAAATAAACACTATTTGCAGAACATCGGTATAATTAATTAACTTGCTATACCTTGCCTTAGTCTGCATTATCGAAGATAGTATTTTGGTACATTTAAAACTCGTTTAATAGCTAAATAAGTACTTTCGCATTAATTTTAGTACCGCATATTTTAAAGGAATCAAATCAGTTACTTCTTTATGTTAATTTTATTTATTTTATAGAACAAGAATAAAATAATTTTTATATCACCTTGTGTTCACTTTTTATAGATACCACTTGTCAACCAAAACTGATTTAATAGCAATGAATTTAGTTGCCCACCACCGATATAAAAGCGTGCAAGGCTCAACAAAAACTTCTTCGAAAAGACGCCAACAAGCGAAAGCCCCTTCATGAAGAACGCCACCGTCCGAAGAACCCGTTCAGAAACGAGGCACAAGACCGCCTACGACTAGCTTAGTAGGCTGGCATAAGTATTATAATTCAGAATGAATACAGCATATTAACGCATATCTCTCTTTTTTGGGAGCGCAGCAGAGGAAAGAATCCAGGACGAAGATTCCGTGGCCCACACACCCGGAAGAGAAGACCCCGAAGGTAATGGTACTGGAGGAAGGAGGACCAAGGTCCAGACAACTGGCGTGGTTTACACGTTCAGTTACCGCGTTAACTGTGGCCTACCTCCCTTCCCACTCCTGAAGAAGCCCCAGATGTTTGTTGGCGAAACATCCAGTTTTCGATTGGTCATGATGCGGTACAAGAAAATCGAAGATCAAATTCTTCAATTAATTGGGTGTAAAACAGGGTTTACCTGTTCTCAACTAACTACTAAATAAATAGAAAAGAATATGAGCAGTTACTTAAATTAACGGTTATTGTAGAAAGATTAATATTTGGGTTTATATCGTCTGAGATTGTTAAATAAACATTTAGCAATAATCTGAAAATATTGATATTCGTTTTTTTATCTTTGATTTATTGTGTATTAATTTTGTTCTAATCTTTGAAACATGGTATTTCAGTTAAATCTTACAATTCGCCATTAGTAGATTGAAATAGAAAAGAAATTATTTAAATATATATTACATAAAATTCTCTTAAAGATTATAAAGTGTTGTTTTCAAATTTATGTAGGAGATATTATCTACACAGATAATTGTAGTTGCCACAAAATGAAATCGTAGTTTTTTTGTGACCTACAAGTAGACAGGGTAAGTACTTTATCGGAACGATAAGCAAGAATATAGAATAGAGATAATAAAACGACGCCCAAAATCAAACGGCAGAAACTGTATTTATTAATCGAAGTGAAACGTAACATTTTACAAAATCCACTTCACTTGGATAAATCATGTAGAATTGTTTGCATATAGAGATAATTAGCTTTACTTTCTATTTCCATTTTTATTCGAAGCATCTGATTTCGATTGTTGTCACTGAGCCAAAAGATTTAAGTTTCAAATACTTTTTACAAACTAAGCAGAGTGCTTAACGACAGACGTAAACGGATAAAAATATCAAGGACGGTAAGCAGAGAAAATGCAATCGTGCATACGAATTATACCGTTCATGTATGCAAAACGTACGCCTATGAATAACGATAACTGACACTCGATACGGTTATGCCGATTACATATAAATGTTTACATTTTTATCAGGCAGAAAATATTATGTTGTCAATTATTATCAATGGATGTGGGTATAGGTGTACATATATTAATAGATATTACTCAGATATTAGATAAAAACGTTCGTTCTTTTTTCATGTTATGCGGTCGGTCAACAAGCGCGTTTAGACGGTTGAATTTGCATATTTCAAGAGGATCGATGAAATTTTTATTTACACGTTTCAATTTGATCGAGTCGATGTGCTGGATCAACCAAATTGAACACTTAGTATTAAGGAATAAAAATTCTTAATTAGCATTTATGACATAAATATTCTGAAAGCGTCGCAAGTGATGGCCTCTAAAAAGCATAGCAAGCAAATTGACCTCAATTTTTTCTCTTAGAGGATCACTCAATACCAAGTTTTGTGCAAATAGTTACAATTACTACTGGTTATTTAAATTTCGCCATATAACCCAGCTAAACAAGCGATTTCTGATCTTACTATATTGTTTGGTTACCATGACGGTAGTAAACAAAACATACTAACTTGATTAGGAATTTTCCGCTTAAACAGTTACTTGCACAATAAATTACACATGGAATTGTTAATTTATGTATGAAGTTAGGGATAACGCAAGCAACAAAATGCAGAATAATTTTCACAAACAACTGTGCAAATGTATCGCGATGGAAAAAAGGAATTCGCTCATTGTAGATTGATAAATAGGTAGGTGGCCATTAATATATATATATATATATATAATCCAAAGCCTGTCTACCGTTAAACGGTGTAGGCAGTATCTCTTCTTCAGCTGTTCACAAATTTCTTCCACTTCGCCCTGTCCTTTGCTATCTTAGCTGCATCTGTCCATGTTACACCTTTCTTTTTCAAAATTTCTGCGATTACCATATTCCATGTCTGTTTTGGTCTACCTCTTCTTCTATTCTTTGCAATTCTTGCTTCCCATATTTTTTTTCGGTTGTCTTGTACTGCTCATCCTTTGTAGATGTCCCCACCATCCTAGTTGTCTTTGTTCAATAAATTCTAAAATTGGCGTTATCTCTAGGTCTTTTCTTATGTCCTCGTTTTTCATTCTATCGTATTTGGTAACTCTTCGTACTCTTCTCAGATATCGCATCTCAGCAGCCTGTACTTTACTTTTCTGTTTTTGGTTCAATATCCATGATTCACAGCCAAATGTTAGAATCGGTCGGTAGATAGATTTAAATATCTTCATTTTTGTTGTACTAGATATTTCCTTTTTATTTATAAATCTACTGCTCATAGCATAATACAATTTCGTTGTCTTTTCTATTCTTTTATTAATATCAGCTTCTTGCGACCCGCTTTCATCAATTGTAACTCCCAAGTATTGAAAAGTTTTTACTTGTTCTATTTTTGTCCCTTCGATTTGTAACTTCATTAATACTGGTTCTTCTCCTATTGCCATTACTTTCGTTTTATTTTTGTTTATTTTCATTCCATTCTCATTCAGTACAGAGTTCCATATATCTAAATTTAATTGTAGATCTTGTTCGTTCTTTGCCATCAGTACTACATCATCTGCGAATGCGCCTTCTGAGATTGCCACCCGCTGTAGGTTCATATGTCCTACTGTAAGTTTTTTACTTCTTCTGGTACATTCTTTAAGTATTTCATCCATGTACGTAGTAAACATGACTGGGCTGAGGCTGAGGTGGCCATTAATAATGGCAATAAAAGCAAGATTATTAAATTTGTTCATAATATATATTTCAATTTTAATTTAATACTGAACACCCTGAATGTTTCGAAGGCGTTTCTTCTAGGTGGAGCCAAATATGTAATTTAATTTCGCAAAAATTTAATCTAAGTTGTACTTGCATTTAGAATATTTCGAAGGAAATAGATATATCTATATTTAGGAGAAATCAATTATATTGGTTTACATCTAGATAGAGGATGTTCCATTTAAAATAACAAAGTAGACGTATGGTTCGCTATTTAACGATCTCTCTATGGACGGAAATATTTTTAAAAAAGCGTCTTATGACGACTATTACATCGTAAAACTTCAGCTTCGAACTATTGAGCAGAAAAAGCGCAATTTTACAGTTCCAGAAGGCCGGAACACCTGCATGTATGCTGCTGTTTATCTTTTATTAACAAGAACCTTATCGTCTTTGTTAATACCGTAATTAACGGTTCCTGCGATATTTTTCCAGTACGAACATTTTTGTAACTGTCGCCTCGTTATTTTATCTCCCGAACGGCGAATACCTTCGCAAACACATGACTAACATCTGTCCTTTATGCAATTTAGCGGCTAATTTAAGCATTGGACGTGAAAGTTTTTTTAGGCACTCTGGGTCAAATCATTTTTGAGGTCAGATTTTAACATTGTACCGTACCGGCGTAATTTGCGGTATTTTACTGCTTTAACAAAAATCTACTTTATCTATACCGCCATTTATGGTTTATTGTTCTTAAATTTTATGATCGTGTGTAACTATGTAATGTATCTTATCACTTAATTACGTGTTAAAGATAATGGAGTTATAATGGAGCGTGGATTAGTTGAAATGATATAGGGCAAATGTTAGTAATTCAATTCAAATTTTATTTGGAAAAACATAATACCTACAACCTTCATAACGCAAAGCAACAAAAATGAATTAAATCGATCATCTTTGAAGACTAGTTGTAAAATCTTCATAAAATAATATTAACACAAAATAATACTTACACCCTAATAAATTAATGCATCTTTTACGAATACTACATTGGCAAGATTTATTTAAATTAACCAATTTCTCATATTTAACTAGAACTGATATGTGGTATACATTAAATAAATAAGAATAAATATATACTGCTGAACCCTGCATCAATAAGCTGCCGTACATTTTTTTTTGTACTTATATGGAATGTATACAATAATCTCGTATATAAATATTTATATAAAAAAATAGGAATCTATATAAGTTGCCTTACGATTAACATACAATAAATATAAAGGTATTGGTAATTGACACTGGTATGTTTATAAATACGTGAATAAGTGATTGTAAAATTTTATAACAAAAAGTAACGATTTAATTAACAATACTATAATTATATGACACTATTATGTTAATTTTTATAATAAAATAATGAATTCAATTTGTTATAAAATTTTGATCACTATTGTACAATAGTAGATTATCCATTACAGCAAGTTTAGTCCTTTAAATACGTAATAAGTTCAAGGAGTCACTTTTTTAGCAATTACAAGAATTCAATTAAAAAAAGGTGTTCGAAAAATCCTTGAACTGGTTACCAAAAAAGGAAACGATATAGTCTAAATGTATGTATACAGTGCTACCCACAAATATTTAAACATACATACTACATTCTTTCTACAAACAAGAAAAGCTCACATGATTCCTTAAATTTCACGTCGATTTCATACACTGCCTCTCTAGAAAAAGAATTATGGACAACCCTTTATATACGTCTAACAGAAATATGTATTATATGTATCACAATTTAAGATCGTTCTTGTTGATTTTTCTGTATCATCTCTTCCCATTTCATGATCAATGAATGGGAACCCGGTATCTCCAATTCATCTTCGCTTGCATCACATAAATTAGCTAACGATCTAGCAGGTTTTAACTCCGTAGAGGTGGAACCGAATTCAAAATGTTCCTCGTCGTAAAGTTGCGCCATCGATCTAGCCGGTTTGAGTGTAGTTTCTAGTTGGGGAGTATCGGCGTCGAGTTCTTCATCACTAAAGTCTTGATGTGACTTTCGTCTTTCCGAACGTAATTCCAATTCTCTTCGGTGCAATTCTTCAAGTTCTCTCTGCATTTTCACATGGACAGGTACATAGCCTTTCCTTACACATTGTCCGGGTTCTGTTACCTTGGGTGGTTCAATTACATCGGGAATATTCCAAGTTTGTTGTGCGATGCGATGTTGTTGGAGCTGCTCGATTTGAGCTTTACTTGGTTGAAATCCAGCTACTACAGTTAGTTTGCCTCGGTTTTTAATAAATTTATGCATGACTCCCCTCGTGGCTGGATTAGGTGCGAATAAACGGATTCCATTGCTGGTTCCATTGGAGTTAATACCGTTTAAAGCACTCAATGATTTACTTTGTTGTAACATTGGCCGTGCAATCCTCGTGGGGCTCTTCTCTCTGGGCTCGGTGATATTGTTATTCGTTTCATGTTCGTTATTGTTATTATTATGAATATTCACATCATCATTAAGATCGTTAACACTGGTACCATTCTGTTGCATATAGACACCTCTCAGCTCCTTTTCTCGTTCCAGGACGTCTGAAATTTCGCGCTGAATACGTTGTAGGGTTGAATTTTCTGTTGACGGCATCGTGTACGGTCTTCTCGTAAACTTCTAATTAAATTAACTGAAAAAACTGCCGAATATGTAACACACTGTCTCTCACTTACGGTTATTGAGTCATACTGATTGCACCTGTTGGTATAATGAACACAATTCAATTATTTGCGCTTCTATTGATAACGTTATCGGTACAAAATTCTTATTTTATCTTGATTAAAAATAACATGCCTCATCTATACGGTTCCAATGCTACATCCGCTTTTTACTGAGGCTCGGTACTCTAAGCCGCAAGGCATTTAAGATGGGAAGAACAGGTCAGTGGAAGACCAAACCACATTCAACTTCTACATTTCGTCAAAATAATTGGGACAGTTATTCCGACTTATTCCATAATTTAGTCGAACAAAATTCCAACAACAGATGACTCTTTAAAACAAAATTACCTAGTTTTAATTTTTGCTTGCGTATAGGCAACCAAGCTATCACATGAGAAAAAAAGGAACCAGTAAATCTAGAATTAACAAATTAAAAAGTAAATTTTACCTGCTTTTTAATAAAAATTACATTTTTATATTAATTTTCTACTAATGCGAAATTATGTGCGAGTTATGCAACCAGAATTACAAATTAAATTGACAAACTATTGCATTCTGATTGTTTATTGACTGTTGGTAGTGCGATAAAAACAGTTTCCTTTGTTTACGCGACATGGAATTTTCCGAGTTGAAAGAGCCCGAAAATCAAAGCAACGTTAAAGTGCGCGTACCTAAAAGGGTGTTACATTTTAGTGATGGTATATTGGAAGAATACAGCGACGATGAAACCGATAATACATCGCCTAAGGAGGAACAAGTCGTTGATCCGGTTAGTTATTTTATCATTTCGATTCCTAGAATCTTATCAGGTAGCTCCATCTAGTGTGTTATACCAGTATTTTATAATAACGAAGTAATTTATTAGAAAATTGCCACCCTACAATGTTTATTGTAACTATAATTAAACGTTATTGTTTTAAATTGCGAATATAAGTATTTATTATATAAATTCAATTGTAGAAACCTAATTAATAGGATAGAAATTTATGTTAATATAGTTAAAATGAAAGTTACACCGATGCTCCGCAGATGGCGCTAAATCATTTCATATAAATTTGGAATAAAATAAAATAAACTTTTTTTTTTTATTTTTTTCTTAATTTCTTTTTAGAAATCTCTAACGTGGGGCCCTTGGTTGATATTTAAGGCATGGATGGCAGGAACATCGACTTTAGCGGCCATCGATCACGTCGGCGAATACTTGGCGGATTTTTTTGGGATCACAACGCCAAAATATCAGTCCGAAATTAACGAGTACGAGAGGATTCAAGCTCGGAGAAAAGAATTGGAGGAGACGCGAAGAGGTTGGACCGAGCCGGAAAATTCAGAGAGCAATATTTCACAACAGCCAGCGGCGACTAATGTCTAATTAAGTATGCATCCTTTTACTTCTTTTTGCTCCAACAGGAGTAATTGTTTAACTAATTTGTATACGTGAGTGTGGTATTTTAAAAGAAGGGAGATTTTCGAATTAAATAAATTTATCAATAATATGTTATTAAATTCACAACATCCACGCGGCACGTATCAAATTCTTGAAATTTCCTGGAATTTCTGCGGTTGCAATGAAAACTGGAGAAACTGTTTGGCACGTGGGAAACATGCACAGTCAATGAATGTTGCACTTCATGACCAGTTAAATAACTAGTGGCTCTCTACTTTCACATTCCAGCATCAATTCTGCATCATCATTAAAGTTCTTCACTTTCCGTGCGTTTTTTGGAATTAGTAGAGACTAGACAGACTCGTGTTTTGTCGACTTTCGGGGAAACTAGTAGGCAACACGAATACATTCTCATAAGACGAATAAACACGAGTCTGTCTAGTCTCTGCTAATTTCGTGAAGCGCACGAAAAGTGGCGAACTTTAAGCATCATGTATATTTTCGTTTTGCCTTTTCTTTTTTAGCAAATGATGTTAAATACGCAAAGAAGGACATATGCTAATATAACAAAAAATTCGGCATTTTGCCACCAGATTTTGGTTAAATACAATCAAACAAAAATGCTTCTTGAATTAACAAAGTTATTTTTTTACCATCTCTTTGATAATATGCAAATGTTGAATTGCCAAATTACTGAAATAATGTTGGTTTCCTCGGCCAGAGTCAGTTCAAATTAAATGTGTTCCGGGTTCGGACCGTGTCATGGTTAAACGAAAACTCGACGTTTCGTCCACAATCATACGGAGCTTCTTCAGGAGAGGGAAATGTGGTAGGCAACAGTCATTATAGTAACTGAACGTGTAAACCATGCCAGAGGCGAAATTAACTGAGCGGGAAACAGTCGATCACGGTAACTCAGCATGTGAACCATGCCAGAGGCGAAAATCAACTGCTGTGCCTGTGCTATCTGTTGCCTACTACCTTTCCCTCTCCTGAAGAAGCCTCATGTGATTGTGGGCGAAACGTCGAGTTTTCGTTTAACCATGATACAAATTACTCTTTTTCGATCGAAACTAAATAATTTTGTTGAAACAATAATGCGTATTTGTTGAAGTAAGAAGGGTGTTACGTGAGGTTGTCCTAGAACAATTTGTTATGTCAGCGATCCAGCTCCGATCGGTAATTGAATGCACAATTTTATGTTAAATGTACAAAACGTGATTGTGACTTTATTCTATGTCGTATTAACTAAAAAATTATTAGATCAGCAACAAGCGCAAAAATTGATAACATATCATACATGAAACATCGGAAAACGCCTAGAAACAATTCCTCGTGGTGTATTGATTGAATCACTTACGGCGAAAAGCAATGCAAGAACAGGGAAAACGCAATGTTGAACATTACATTTTAGTAATTTTAAAAGAATTATTTTAGTTAATATAAGTACATCATTAACTCAATCGCTGGGCGACTGGACTCAAATCAGTGTCGTGCTCATGTCTCAAACTCATTGTCATTTTCTAAATGTTCGTCAACAAACCGCATTCATTTCGATGTAAAAACATCTTTAAAACTCGAGATGAATCTCCCACGTCGCAACTTGTTATTGGCACAAACGCAGTGTAGAAAATTGCGAGAGTGTCGACAGTAGCAAAATCGTTTTGCGATATTTGTTAGACTATTTTTAAATCTGTTTTTTTTTTTGCACTCTTGCTGGGAGTTTGAACGTTGTCATTTAAGCAAAGCAGACCATGTTGAAAATCATTACATCATCGCTTTACGGCAGCTAAGAAACGCGATTTGTCACCAAACAGTCGAAAAAGTCGAAAAAAATCATGTTTTTTTAGAAGCGTTCAAGTATACTCGATAACCTTACTTATAATTAAAGTCGTAAACAATTACGTTAAAACGCCTGCTAGATAGGCTCAGCGGGAAGATAACAGCCTTCGTATTTTATCCAATTTAATACTTTATCAAGAAGTTAATACGCGTATGTAATTAATTAAAATCAGTTCTAATTGCCGATATCGTTGCTAAAGTCGAAAATGTTATCGTATAGGAACCAATTGTTATCAATTGAACATTGGTTTGAGACGATAAGAGACCCCTAGTTTATCAGAATTTATGGTATAGACAACCACTCTATGATTGCCAGATTAAGGTTAGTTTCCAGCATTCACCTTTATGAGATCGGAATTCTCGATTCACCTTCTTGTATATGCGGAAATCACATTTTTCTAGAGTGTCCTCTTCTGTGGCGTAGAAATCATACAACGGTGCTACTGGAAAAGCTAATTTGGGCAGGAGCTAGTATACCTACCAATGTTACTTGTATGCCGCAAATTAATCGCAAAACTGCGTATGACGCGGTGATTGAATTCATTAAAAATGCAAATGTTAGAATCTAGATTAGGCAGATTTAGGCGCTGAATTTCCGTTTCCCTGTACAGGCTATTCCTTTTTACCGTTGGTCGATTTCCGATAAGTTATCCCGATAGATTCCGGAATCTTGATCCGATTCCTTCTTATCTATGTGAATAATAGAAGCGAATATTCAGGGTTTATCCTGTATGCTAGTTTTATTTGTCTGCGTGTTTTGATCCGGAGCGCCTTAAAAAAAAAAAGTGATATACAAGATACGAGGGTAACCTGTGAATTACGAGATAATAAAATGTACGACTATTATTTTCTAAAGCATGAATGAGGTTAATTCTAATTTAGGGTTCTTTCAGTGCCAACTCTCCAATCTCTGCTCTAAGATTTAGGTTTATTTACAGCTGTATGTTACTGCAAAAAATAGTTAAATGAAAAAGGTTGGTTGCCGGTTTCGTATAAATTAACGCATTAGGCCAGTCATACTGTATATCAGAATTAATAGTTAAGCATTGTAAAAATTATAAAATAAGTGTATAATATCAGGTGGGTATAGACAACAATTGAGGTCACGTTGAGCAGTTGTTTTATTTAGTGGATGCATCTTTTGTCATGTACGTTTATTTTAGTATTTATTTCATTGAACGAAAAAGCCCCGTAAAAACAGTAAAAAAAGAACGTTAACGTAATCAAAATTCGTCCAACGGACGGGTTTATCATTTTAATAAATAGCTGTTTTTATATAGATGAACGATAAAATAAACAATCGAAGAAAAACTTTCGTATTTACGCTGTAGGTATAAGGATTTCAGGTCGTTTATTACATATTTATAGCATATATAATAAACGTATTTATTGATATAATGTATAAATTTATTAGTGGATATTTGTTATATTAATAAACAGGTTTCAATTTGATAAACGTAATTCACTGCTATAATAAATTTAATAATTAATATAATATTTTTTTTTGTTGGTTTAACAATACGAAGTCAACGAACACGATTAATTATTCAAAAATAGGAAAATATACAGGCTGCCTTATTGAAAAATTAATACGTATATTTTGTCGGGCGCGCCCTTTATGTGCAATTCTGATTGTTATTATATTTTTAATTGGTAGAGGTAAAACAGTCCAACTTTTATTCGAAACATTTCTTGCATCCGTATTAGTAGCTATTTTTTTTTATAGAAAGTGTCATAGTAAGCTATGGAAAATGTTACTTTCTAATATCGAGAGAAAACAGTTCTTTTATGGGTGCTTTTTTTTAATAAACGCCGTGATGTTTGAAAAAATGATTTCCTCATAATTTTTTTATTAATAAACATATTTGAATTAAATTTTGGTACCTACTTACACGAGGAACAAGTGGTAACATTCACGATTTCGAGATTTCTTAGTCGTTCTGTATACCTTATGCGCGTCGAAAAACATATTTTAAGAAGAAAACCATTCTGTTCCTTCTAATAATATCGATTTTGTGGGTGATAGAGGTACGTACAACCTATACATCGGCCCTTTTTCAGGATGGGTGGGTTAGCCGCCCCCGTATGTGCGAGGGGACCGGGTACATATTATTCATCGAAGTTGCCCTCGTCGGGTTTTCGGGTAGAATGTCGGGCGGTTAAGAGTATATAGCGACAGCGGCGGTAGTAGCAGTGGCGGAAGCAGTAACAGCAGCAAGTTTCACCTAGGACGCTAATTAATCATTTCTCCGCATTTGAGAGCGTTTCCCTGTCGAGGTTATTTATCATCAGGTTGGCAGGGAGCATTGTCGAGTATCGCACGTGTACGCGTGTCCGTAGGTGTACATGTACGGATAACGGAGAGATATGCGAGTAGTGGTAGTCCTGGTAGTGGCGCGGTGGTGGTGGCAGCAGCGTTCGCAGCGTAGTAGGGGGAGTCCCTTATGTCGTACGCCCGTGGTATGAGCGGCGAAAAGGGTAGCGTAGGTAGGTGGCTGGGTGGGTGGGCCGTGGTCCAGGGTAATTACCCGGATGCTGAGGCTCCGCCCGGACCAATGGCAGCTCGCTTCCCTCCGCCGTGTATCGATTGGTCGAGGACGCATGCGTGTGCCGGACACTGACCATCGCCAAGGGTCAAGGGTCGCGCACGCAGGTGCCCCCCTGGGTTTTTGAGGGACGGACCCGTCGCTCTCTTTCGATTCTTTTCGGCTGTGCACGGTACAGCGCGCGTTTCATCGTTTTCGCTGGAAAGACCGGAAAAATGAAGCCCTCCTTTGTGTGCGGAATAGCCGCCTATATGCTTGCGGCGCGTGTATGCCTGCGTACACGGCCAACTAGGTTTAATGGAGCGCGTGTGACATACGCACATGAAGGATACATTTTGATAAGTTTATATACGCGTATAATGTATGCATTTACGCATTTCGACACGATATTTCGGAATATTATATTGTAATGAGACTCTTCAAAAAAAATGAACTTCTCGAGAAATTGATGAAAACATTAAGGTTTGTTACTTTCCGAATTGAGTTAAATCAAAATCAAATAACTTTTAATGCTAAAAGAGTTTAGTTTTATTAAATCTACTTTTTTTTTACAAAATGCTTTAATTTTGCCCTTTCCTAAATCAAACCCTAACCGACTATTGCCGGTGGTTTTTGAATAACTTGAATAATGATGACGTTCTTCATAAACGTTTCTTTTCCGACGAGGCCCGTTTTTCGGGATAATTCAACAAACAAAATACGACTATATGGACTGCAGAAAATCCCAAAATACCCAAATTGGTGTCAAACCAGGCGAATCATTGGATCCATATTTTTTAACGAAACAATAAACGCTGAAAGACACTAAAAAGAGTTATTAGAACCCTTTATCAATCAGCTACATACATGATGAAATTACAGAAGGAAGCAAATACTTGCTCCTTTGGAAGGGTTATTTGATAATCGACTACTGAATTTCCCTCCAAGCTCTTCGGATCTCACGATTCTGGATTACCTGATTTTTCCACACAACTGAAGAACTTAGAGAACAATGGGGACAATGGAGCTCAGTTAGCGACCAGTCCCCATTCCAACTTCGTTGATAGAATATGCATGCACATAAAACTGTATATGCTATATAAATTGCACATTAGAACTTTGCGCGCTAAGTAAATTGAGGAAAGTGAAAGACCTCGTAGTCGTTAAGAAATTAGTCGTCGACAAAAAGATAATTGGTCGCAGTTAGGGATGGATGCGAATGGTCCGGGCCCCCGAAACTTTCCCGAAAGATACACCTAGCGATGACGAAAAAGTGAAAAACGGAACGCACCAGAAAGAGAGGGCGCTATTTCCGCCGTTTTACACGCAAAGATCTCACTACGTTGTCGCGTGACGTCATGATGTCGATGAATCGTTGCGCCTTTTCTCCGCTGTTTAAAAACTCTCTCTTCTGCCGCTAATTATGAATGAGACGACGTCTCGCGCGCGTAACGTAGTAGGGCTAGGTCGGGGTTCTTTACTGCTTTTTCTTATTTCTTTTTGGAAAAAAGTTGGCGCGCTCCGCGATGCCGGCACAGCATCAGCATCGCGCTACTCTCTCCGCTCGCCGCCGCTCGAACAGCTTTTAAATTGCTGTTTAAAATTCCAACTTTGTTTTAGTGCCCGGGCGAGAGGAGCACTCCCGCGAGCAGTGAGAGTGAATGAGTGAGACTCTTTCGGTTGGTGGTGGTGTGCTTGGTGCGGTAGTCGTAGTAGAGTAGAGTAAAGTAGAGAGGTGCCGTTTCAGAAGCAGCGATGACGAAAAAAGTACTCGCGAACGTTGCAATGCCAAGGCCATCGGCTCATTAAAGCCCAAGTTCTACGAAGTGTTTCCTTATTTGATTTAGCACCAAGATTTTCGAGGTCCTTATGCAATTATCATACGTTTTCTGTACGTCGACTTCGTCTACCTCTACAGGATATCTTAAAAGAAGAAATTTCAAAGTAGAAGTTGAAGATTGTTCTTTAATGTCACAAACGAAACTTAAGATCTTAGGCGAATGAGCTGATTCTAGAAGATCTGCGTTAAACTGGAAGCTTGTGAGCAATGTTCACTATTATTAAATTAACATATACGGAGTGTTGCGGTCAAGGGCAACACTCTGCAGTAGGAATCTCCGATGCGAAGTAACTCTTACAATTTAAATATCACCTCTAGCTCTTATGGTTTGAGAATTATATCGAAAAAAATTAAAATTGATCAATTTTCGAAAGGTCGATGAAAGACTTGCGTAGCTGAACATCCCTACATTCCTGCCAAGCTTCATACGATTCTGAATTTGACACCTGGAGAGCTTTCCTTGTAGGTGTATAGAGCTACGAGAAATAAATCGACTAAATGCAAAACAATTGCGTTGCCTTCCTTAACACAATTATTCCACGTTTTTCTACCTATGTTTCATTTTCTTTTTACATTTTTTTTTAAGTATGGAAGTATAGTAATAAGATAGAGGATCCTACTAACTGAGCCACTTTTATAAAAATACACACCCCATTTTGGAAAAGGAGTCGAAGATTACTTCGTTTCGCGAATCGGTTCAAGGAGGGTTGGAGGTCGCGTCATCAGCACGCGATGCAGTCGATTCGCTTCCGGCGCATACTTTGTATTTACAATGGTAATTTTTACACTTTCGTTTTCTATCGTCGGCGTCGTATTATCCAGGCCGTGCTTGCTTTTAAAAACGGCGGGATTTACTGCTCGCTCGTTAGCAAATTATTTATAACCCGGTAGCGATTGTATCTTAGCTTCTTCTTTATAAGTTATCTTTAAGAAAGAAAGTCGCTGCGTATATCTATATATCTTACACATGCACCTACGTCTTTTGTTTCATGAATAAAATCATATCCTTTCCAAAATTCTACGCCAAGCAAGCCCTCTCAACCTTTTTTCCTCCATTAAGACTTGAATAATAGATTCAGTACTTCAGCGTAAGTTTAATGGATCGAATATGTGAGTACAACTTTGTCGGGAAGTAAACATGTAATATTAAATACGAAATGAAAATATTGATTGTTTGACTTCGACGGGTCGGGCTGGTTTTGGTGTATAAATGTATTTTTAAGGGAGGTTGTTGCAACAAGTTATAGCTTAAGTTGCTATGTACCAATCTATCTGATCGTAACAAATTAAATTTTTCTTGCATATCTTTTACATTATGAAGTATTACTGCACATTTTCAAACTTCGGCGACAAGAAATTCTCTTTTACCGTCGTGAACTAAAGGGGTAGAAGTTTCTTGATAATGCTAGGTTTGGCAGCACTTCTGAGTGCTGTAAAAATTACTAAAAGAGTGATGCGTGTCCCCAGAATCCCATCAATAAGGTCGCTAAAATATTACCATTATGATGTGACGTAAATAGGGAATCTAGTTTTGTGAATGAGCTTATCTTTGCTTATATTTCTTCTTTATCTCCGAGCTTCGGACTCCGTCGAATCTAAATACTCTTAAAGATGTAGAAATATTTATTAAATCGTAAATAATAATAATAAAAATAAACCAATAACGTGAGAAATGTAGCAATAATAATTTAGTAACAATTAAAATTAATATGTCTAAGAATTACTGCCCTCTATGGATTTCTTAGCTGCTTAAGTGATACGTTGTAAAACAGCGAATGCCATCAGACAAATTATATTCCATTGTTTGTCCGTTAATTTGATTGTAAATTAGATCAAATCTAGCCATATTCTTCCTTCACCAACCAGACCAGCGAACGCCATTAACAAATGACGAATAACAGTCTTCCGCCGGCTCTGTCTATCGTGTACCCCCTCGACACCTCTATAAAGTACTTGAAACGCCACTCGGCTTTAGACCGCAGCATGCGAATTCGAAGCTGCAACCGCCATATGCAAATGTTGTAGTAACCAAATTATATACTCACGCCGCGCATATATAATTCACTCGAAGAACACATCAGGCGTTTAGAACGCTCTTCAACGCTGTGCGAGGATCACGCGGCGCGTTCACAGTCTATCGCTTATCTCGGGCTAACATCTGGGATCCGCCCGGGCTTAGCTCTAATCACGAACCCCTTTTTGTGTCGTCGATTTTCGGCCCAGGTAGTGAGCGCGGCGACGATGTCGGTCGTACAGCTGGAGAATTGTATGCAAATCGCTCTGTGTTGCAACTGTTCCAGATTGCGCGGCCAAACGGGAACGCATAAAAATGTTTTCGGCTACCTGTGATCGAAGTTTTCTACCTCGACGTAACACGCTGTCGGTTTTGTCTTTTTTTTTTGATCCTGTAGGTATATATGAGGCTTTCGGTTCGACCTAACTGATCACAATTTACATATTAAAGTAGTCGAGTGGTTCTCGCACAATGTGGAACGGAGCTAATATAAGCGCTACTTTACCTACTGGTAATGCATTCAGGCGGTCTAAAAGTATGCGTGTACTTCAAATATGTTCGGGGAATAATGAAAATCCTCGAGAATACGTGTATAAATGTTACGTATAGTTGTTTGTAACTTAAACGGAAACAGAAAACAAAGCCCTGGAAAAACTGTTGCAAAAACGCCACATATTCCTTGATTTGGAAATCTTTTAGAAAAAGTTGACATGGTACGAAGTGTGGTCCATGTATTCTAAGTTTAATAAGGAAAAAGGGGGTGTAGAAGAAAAATTATTTTTCAATATAATTTCCTGCTATTTCAATACAGTTCTTACATCGTTTAGCCAACGCTTCGATACTACTATAAAAATATTTCCTTAAAAAGCTCATGAATCTCTTCATCGGTGTTTCATCCCTCTTAGCGCCGACTTTAATTTTGAAAATAAGAAAAGTCAATTGAGGCGAGACCGGGGCTGTACTGTGAGTAATCGAGTTTCTAGAGTCGGCACTGGTGCACAGTTGTCTTCAAAATTTCAGCTGGATGTTTAAGAGAAATCAGACTGTCGTAGCAAATCGGCAACATTTTTAGCGATGGGTTTGCCTTCCTAATGCCACTCTATCGTTTCTCTTTTAGACAAAGGATCGCGATAAAGAACCATTGTTTCATCTCCGGCCGTGGCCGTGTTGTCGGTTTCGTACGGCTCGAGAAACTTTCGCCCGGATTCTTTCAATCGCGTCAACAATTTGCTACTATAGAGAATTAAAAAAAAAAATCCTCACCATCTATGATTAGAGAAACGAAAGAGCTTATGAAAAATTGCATAAAACTTGTTAACGCGAAGCTTGAGTAAAACTGTCAACATTAATCTGAAATAGTAATACACTTTGCCGACCAATACTATGTTTATTGTCAATTGTGCCGAATGTAAAAAATGTCGAAAGTACAAATACCCAAAAGGTAGCCATATTTTACGTCTACGTCTACGTATATTAAATACAAATACTAAAAATGAAAAGAATAAGTCGTCTGAAAGGAATGTGTTTCTTTTAAAATTTTAGCTTCTAAACGTTATCTTTTTCATTATAACAGATATTCTCTGTCTGCTATATTTGCAGTAAACTTATTGTAATATGCCTTTTATAATGGTAGGATCTAGTTTAAAGGCCAACAAATTCCTTATTGAACCTTTGAAGAAGAAATGTGAGAAATATCGTTTACACCTTTTCCATATCTTTTTTGTATCTAACGCATCGTTATTGAGTCAAAGTGTAACTTAATCCGACCCTGTGGTATTCTTTCGCCGTAGAGTTGTCGTTGAAAAGCGTTTTCTTGGATACCGGCGGTGGTGTAGTCGGAACGTTTTGCGGGGCATACCAGAGTACGGTATAGACGTCACAGTTCTTCCGGCGGAAGATAGCCCGAGGGTGGCGGATCTGCCCGCAGCCATGAAGCGATGTCAAGTTTGACGGCGGGCGACGCGGGCTTCAAACGCGGCTAATGGCGCGTCTTTGTCGCGATCTAAGGCGGACCAGATGTGTAGAGTCGGTCAGGTACGCTCCACCATATCGGCTCCGGTCGGGGCCGATTGGAGAGGGCGGCCGTGCCGTGCCCGCTTCTCTCTCCTTTCTGTACGGGTAGAGCTCTCTTGGGGCCCCGGCACGGTCCCCGAGATATACTGATGGATGACTTCACATATAGATCAATACCTTCTCCACATCTCCAGCACGCATGAACACATCTTCTAATCACTTACCTCGGCTCCTCCATATACTCTCTGGTACGGATGCGGACCGAAAATTAGGCGCATTATGCTGGAATTGAGAGTTGAACGTGTCGCCAACAGGATGCAGTCAATACCACTTCGGATAAACGATGCTGCTTAAGTACTTACCATACAGGCATGCGAGAAAAATTATGATTTATTTAAAACAGGTCTCATATTTTTTGCTTCCAAGGTGTTAGAGAGGTTTGTAGAAAAAAAAAACTATCGTATGTTTGCGTAACTCCATAGCAATATTATTTTTGAATTTTGTCCGTTCTTAATTTTTATATATCTGGCGTATGACAAACATTTTGCTCTTCCAAAATATGAAGTACCTATTGCAAATAAAATTTCTCTTTCAGTGCTTGAAGAGGAATTAATTCCAAAACGTTCTTTGGGAATGGATGAAGATCGTACCTACTCTTCTGGCAATTCTTTTATACATTACGTAAACATGCACCCGTTTTACACCAATAAATCCATCAAAGCTGAGTGGCTAAGTGGACATTTATCTTTGTTTAACCGATTTGCATAAATGGTTTTATCAGGTTCTTTGAACTTAGTGCCTATCTCCCGTTTCGTTTATCCCAACACTTTCTTAGTATTCGATTTATCTTTCGTATTGGCTAGTAGGTTTCCGCCTGAATTTTTCCAACTCAAACATACCTAGCACAGCTTGTTTCTTATAAAATTTATCAAAAAGAATTCCTCAAAGGTCAAAAAATTACCGAAAGCAGATTTAGAACATCGAAATCATGTCTTTCGTCATATAAAAGAGCATGTTTTTATGCCTCTATGTCTCCACACACAATATACATCTACTTTAGCTATGATTACCGTATATTTATTACGAAGTAGCGCAGCCGGCAAACATGTGTTTGCGCCGTACGTTTGCATCGTTTCGAGTAATGGTATCCAAGTCCCAGCTCGCGGCAACAATGCATTACGTTTAATTAAAATAAATTCGCGGAGCTTCACCTTTGTCATTTGAATTTCCGAGTTAAAGAACTAGAAGGTCGCCTTATTTCTCTCGGCGTATGACAAATTGTTCTTCGGGAATTCCTCTTATCTACACGTGTCCGTGGGAAGAGTAAAGTTTATAAGCTTTGGTGCAAAGAGTTAAGAACGTAACAAGACGATGGAAAATAACAAGTATGCAAGCTTACGTTAGGCGTATATCAGAAACTAATTTTTGTTTGATTTGATTTGTTTTTTGATTTGTTGAAGAGGGTAACTTTTGAAAAATATCGGCACTAAGACGCTATCCTTGATTTAGTCAGCGCGTGATGGTGCTCGATGAGACTTGTAAAAATAAAATAATAACTCGATAACGAGAAAAAGATGATGGCGAACATAATACCGGCATTTTATAGCCGTCTTTTCCGGTCGACAAAATGCTTTTTTGCGGAATACCTCGTCCTGGTGTCGAACTTTTATTAAAATTAGACGTCGCGTCGTATAGTTACGCCATTTAGCTGGGAACGCGTTCGCTCGCTATCTTACTACTACATAGCGCGACAGCCAGAGAAACTAATTGATAAGCATGATAAGCGGCGAACGCTCTCCTTCTCGGCGCGATGACGTTCCATCATCCACACCGTCTGAACGAAGCGATGCATCGTACATCAAATCTTAATTAAACGGGTCATCTCTTTCCCAACATCCAGAGGGCGTCTGTACAGGTGGAAGATGCATCGTATGCATGGTATATGTACGGCGGAGCTTCCCACAACCCGTTCTCCTTCATCATGGTAACCGTAGATGCCGCTGCTTCAGCAAACACACGACGAACCCATCCAGAGAGTTAGGCGCGCATCGCATCAGATGCTCGGTGGCTGCATGTTGCAAGCGGCTAATTAGTCTCCGGTGGCAGCTAATTAGCGACTCCAGCTATTATGTTCTAGTTCTACATCCGAACTAACTCGCGTGCACACACATGTGCCGTCGCTGGAAGTGGCCTTTTCACTTTAGACGCAAATCCGGGATGCCGGGTGAGCGAAGGATGGTTGGAGTATTGCAGTAGGTACACGGGATCTTCGTATCCGTTCCTTGGCTGGCTTTCGATACAATGAGTAGCTGGTACACTATATTAGTAAAGTATCTAGATCGCTAGGTTTGTGAACATATAGCTTTCCCAAGAAGGAAAACCGTCGCTTTAAATAAATTTGAAAATGTCTTCAACCTGACGTTAACTTAACAATATAATTTTAGGGTGTTTTAACTTCAACGAACAGCCGTTTCTGCAATTATGCCAAACGACTGAGCAACACGTGATGCATCTATTATTACATTGCGCGTTGTATTTTCTGTACAATGAAGATACATCATGTTACAGCCGTGTTACTCTACATGTAACACGTTTGACTCGGCGACGAGGACCGGTTAATGTGTGGCGCTGACCAGTGTCCAGGCCAGCACGAGTCCATAGTCGGCTAATTATAACTCGTTTAACTGGCGGAGGCCAGCGGTCAGTCATAAATCAAGGTAGGCACGGTCCGTCGAACGCTGACCGCTCGGCACGCCTCGGGGCTCGCCCTGTTTACCCATAATATTTGCCCATGCTTCATTAAAGTTGTTCGACGGCTGGCCGTGCTCGATGGGCACGGTGCGGAGACCGTATTTGCGATTCACGGTGGAGTGATTTCTGTGTACGTTTGTATTTTATTCGTTTGCACATGTTCTTAGGGAAGGTACTTCAGTGTACGTTGAGGAAATGATGAATCGGACGAGATTTAATAATTCTCTTGGTGAAAAAGTGTTTCTGTCGGGGATAGATTTAATTTATTTAATTTCAAAGTTGCATAATGAGTTATACGAGATTCTAAATTCGATTTCTTTGTACTCACCCAAACTACTTTAGCAAAATTAGTTTAGGTTGTGTATTAGCAACCGCATATTGCCAGTTAACAAAACAAAAAAATCTCCAACATGGTTAAACTTGTAAGTTTTGCGCCAACATTAAATTCTTTAACTTATAAATAACTTTTGCGCATAAAATAATGTTATATAAAATTGTGAATAAATATACCTTAATTATCTTATTAAATACACTTTAAACAAGAAAACACGAAAGGAGGCCCTGAGCCTAGTAAGTAATACGCGATCTATTGACAAAACACATTTAATTACAATTTCTCAAAGTATTCTCTTCCGCAATCAACGCATTTTTGCATCCGTGCAAGTCAATCTTCAAAATATTTTGTCCAATTTCCCCGATGCGGGGAGCATTAGGTTGTTTATTTAATTTCTAAATGCATCGACCGCTTCTTCGCCCGATGTAAAATGTAAATTCCATAACTTATTCTTTACACGTAGAAATAAAAAGAAATTAATAGGTGCTAAACCTAGATTACATGGCGAATGATCCATTATTTCAACGTTTTAACTCGATCGTTCGAGCAGCAGTGTGTGTTCATGCGTAAGTTGATCTTTTCTCTTGAAATTTTCACGAATATTTTGGAGAACTTGAGACAATGTACTGTTTAGCTTTAACAGTACAACGACCCTTCAGTGCTACAGCGGAAACATGTTGTTGTTTCGGTTTTGTGAACAGCTTTCGTTGGAGTCGATTCGTTTTCAAAGGCCCAAACTGCCGACAATTGCTTTCTTTCGGGATCACCGTAGTGCTCACGTCTTTATGTACATAAATATTGAAAAGGAAGAATACGAACGGGTATGCATTTACCATACGCAGCGGCGGGAGCAGTAGGGTAGATTTGCAAAATTGTGGGGAAAAAATCGAATTTAATTTTGCTATGATTTATACGTTTTCAAAACAGTATATTATATTATCTACGCACACCTAATAAAATTATATTTGTTTCAGATGCGCAGGTACGTGGTTGGCTGCCCTATATTATAAGCAATTTGCATTTCTTACAATCTATAGCTTTAATCACATAAAAACTTTTCCAATATAGTTATGCTTATTAAAGATTATTTATTGTAATAATTATTTATATGAATACTATCATAATGTTTTAGTTTATATATTTTAATAAAATGTATTGTATTATTTATATTTATTTATTTTTCCAACGACCCAATTTCAGCGGTAACATTACGAGGAGCTTGCTTTCAAAACCGGTGAATGCATTCTGTCAAATACTGACTTAACAGCTATTTGAAAATAAATATAATTTATTGCGTTTAATAGTAATTAAAATTAAACTGGAGATGTCTAGAAAAATAATGTCATTAACGGTGAATGTAATCTTCAAAAAAAAAAGTGAAAAAAGCCCGTATTTACTTTGGTTTTCTTTGATGTTTCCAGTGAAGGGAAAGTAACTAAATTATTGCAACGGCTAAATACACTCGCGTTTATTCGTCTCATGAGAAGGGGTTCGTGTTTCCTTGAGTCGACAAAACAAGAGCTTGTTTAATCGTTTCGGCAATTAATTCATTTCCAACATTAGATGTTTGTCGAATTCCTAGTTACTTTGCCACAAATTAATTAATAATTACAAGCGTAATATCAGCGAATCACTCCCATCTACGGTTTATGAGTAGCTGGATTTAGCGCATTTTCAAACAAGTCACGAGTGCATTCCTTTTTTAAGGCGTACTCCCTGTAAAGTTGTACATAAGAATGTACTATTTTAAATGGAAAATTGTGAGTGAGAAGAATGTTAACGAAATAAATGTTCAAAATATTACATTGAGTTTAAAATTACATCCAATTATTATTTAACGAGCATGAACAATATAATCTTAATGCAAACCAACACTGCGCAATTAGCACCAATTAAACATATTATTATTATTAATTCATTTAGAGCTAAGTACGATTTCAGCATCGGCACATCCGTATACGCACCAGCATTGACATAAACGTAACGTAAAGCGTATTTACTTGCTCCTCTTTCCAATCTACGATTGCTTGCAGGTGTTTTAACCCCATCGCATCTATGAAACTATATATTTACCTAAGCGTTCTCATCGCAATTAGTGGCACAGAGCAACATTATGGTAATGTAAGATAATATGTTATGTTTACAGCAATAACAATTTCAGTTCGAATATCCGGAGGCTCGAGAATCTCCCTTTAAGAGGGAAAGTGAATACTTAATATGCGATTTCTGTTACCACATACGTATAATTGTATACTAGATTAAATTACTTACGCTAGGGAGGTTTACGTAACGTGTAATATGTTCGAATTTGGGGAAATTATTTTTGTAACGAGTTAAACTAGGATGTTGTGGTTACGTTTATGTATAAACCTATATCGCAGATATATTATATTATTTCCACAATGAAGTTATGAACAGTTGAAGTTAAACGTGATCGTACTAGACGATGAATCTTCGCTTTGACCAAAAACTGCAATCGTTACCGATAACACCGGAAAACTCTTCACCAAATGGTGCTAGAAGATCGTCGTATTAGGGTTAGAGAGATAGAGGCTGTGGACATTTCGAAAGAACGTGTTTGGGCATGAAAAAGCCGGCTTGCTCACTCAGAACGAAAAACTCATTCGAATGAATATCTCTAAAGCCCTGTTGATGTGTCGTTTAATAATTTGGATACACCAGCACAGCCCAGCGCAGTCGAAACAGTAGATTGTGAAGGGTGAATCGGCACCGAGATAGGAGAAGACTTCTCTATGGGAATGGAGAGAAGAGAGATGGGTTCAAAATCAGTAACAAACGAGCAAAAACATATTCCAGTATTACTTATTAGGTTAAGTCAGAAGCAAATTTTGTTTTAGAGACTTTATTTTTTTTCCTCGTCAGATGAATTTAGTTTAAAAGATGTTTTGTGAGAGAGTAAGCACACAAAAACCATTAAAATTGAATACCCGGCGTCATCTGTTAATCCGAACACTTTTTTTCCTGCTCATATCTTCATCTTCATCTCTCAGTTTATGTTATTAATCTCCAAACACAGCACAGAAATATTTTTTGGCGTCGCCTAGTGTTAAGAGACGTAGCAATGCCGTCTAGATAGTAGTGATGGAAACCTGAATATAGTAAAAATTATTAAAAAAAAAATTCGAATTCCTAGCATCGCTAATCAATTGTTTTTTTTTTGCCAAATTTCACAAGTGATCCCTTCTGCAACCTTATTCTATTAACAGTTAATACTTCTGAGCAAAGCAGATAAAAGTTCATTTAATTTTTCTGTTCGTTATGTTATTAGAACAGGCAAAATTTGGGTAGGGTTGCTGTGTTTTTGCCGTACAAACTACTGGTAGCGTTGCTTTTGAGACCCCCCTGTTTGCGTAGAAGGCTCTAACATTGAAGAGCAGTTTTTTCAATATATATTTTTATAGCATTGCTATTGGAAATTGTACAAAGAAATTCAATTCATTTAAGAATTGAAAAATTGAAGAAGTAAGTTGCTATCAACGTTTGGATTCAAGTAAGCTGTATTACTAAAGACGAGTCAAGAATTTCAAAGCTATCGACCGCCTACTTAATTGAAAGTGCCTAATATTATTGCACAAAACAGGCGGTACGTCTCATAAATTATTTATACCGCAATTCCTATTTTAGAAAGGTTCCTATTCCCCATTGTATAAAAGTAAGGAAGATATCCTCTTTCGCGAGGATGTTTTTTTATTGTACCGACGGCCGCATAAAACGAAAATATTGCCGTCAGATAAGTAGTCTACTTGATCCTATATCAGACGCCATAAAATACTTAATGGACAAGTATTGGGAGTTTCTGAATCATATCACATTTTGGCTTCCTCCGCTTCTCGATGCATCTTCGTATAATTTAGCCCGAGGTCACAAGGGATATTTTAGTGATACGGCGCCCCCACCGTACGCGTCGTATTGGGGTGGATACGCGGGTTATATAGGTGCCTATACCTATGTATATAGATTGTATAATATTATACGTCGGTGGTGCGTTTTAGAGTTTGTATAGAGGGCATGTAACGAAGAAGGGGGATGAGTGTGGGACGCGGAGACTCCGCCTTCGCCTGGATTACTATCCCTTGGGCATTTCCACCATGACGCGGTCATTTTGGATTCAGACGCAATGGGCGAATTTAAATCGTATAATTAGGACGTTTTGCGGTGGTTCGTAGGTTTTATGTTCGCACGTGAGGAAAATGTAAATTATTTATTTCGGATATTATGCGAGGAAGCAGGAAAGATTATACAGAATATGAGATTCGCTATTACAAGCTCGATCCTGTTCGTCACAGGGTAAAAAAGGTATTTATCTAAAATAAATTGTAAATCAATAAATTTAGATTTAATACAATACATGGGGTTGGTAATAAAAGCTACATTGCAAGGGATAATCCCGATGTACGAAGCATTTTTCTGCGGAAAGGCACTCTGTTTGTGAGTGGGTAAAATGAATTTTTGAAAATTGGAAATTTTCTATTGTACCTGTACGCAT